>JALMGJ010000022.1:2940000-3487500 GCA_023362775.1 Charina bottae
GGACCTTCAACAGGCTTCTCTGCTCACTTGGGCTGGGTAGAGTCTGTCTGGAGATAGGCAGTCTTGAAGCTTCCTAGGACCTGAGCTATACAGGGTTTTGGAGATGATAACCTTAAATTGCATATCCATATATGCACATATCCAGTGCCTCCTGTTCTAAGTAAGGTCATAGTTGGCACATCAGCCAAAGTTGGGGAAAGTCCCACCTAGCCATATTCTCCTCCTTTTCCTTCAGTGAAAGGAAACACACAGTTTAGTGTGTCGCGAAGCGGGGGTGCGGGGGTGCGCGACAGCGGAGTGGGGGCGCACGCGGCGGCGGCAGTGTGCATGGCGGCGGCAATGACGACGGTAGCGGCGCGCCATCAGCACCACCGCCGTGTGCGCCCCTGCGCCGCCCCCGTGCACGCGCGCGCACCCCCGTGCCCCCGTGCCACCGCTGCCACCGTTGGTGTGTCGCCAACGGCGGCACTTTGGAAAGCACTGAACTATGGTCTGAATAGTTGGTCTTAATGTCCCCTCCTTGGCCACTTTAATCAGACAGGGCTCAAGCCCACAAGTGGCAGAGCTAAGATCACAAGAAACGTTATCCACTTTCTTAACATTGAGAAGAAACTTGCATCCTATTTTAACCATGGTTCCTTGAACTAGCTGTAGTAGCCTGATTCATAGTTCAAGACAGGCAAAAATCAAACAAACATTAAGGCTTAAGACAATGAGTATGACAGTGCTGACTTTAATACAATCTAGTGTATATCTGGAATGACAGTAACAATGTACAGGTAGTCCTCGCTTAGCAATCACAATTGGAACCAGCAACTCCATCACTAAGCACTGCAGTCACTAAGTGAAACATCATGTGACTGCGACGGACTTACAATGTCACTTCCCATTTGGTCGTTAAGCGAGTCACTGCAGGTCGTTAAATGAGACATCACATGACCGTGACTTGCAATTTTACTTCCATGTTTTCTATTAACTCTGCTTGTTGGAAGCCCGTTATGAAGCATGCAAATGATGATCACATGACTGTGGAATGCTGAGATGGTCATAAATGTGAGGATTGGTCTCAAAGCTGTTTTTTTACACCGTTGTAACTTCAAATGGTTGCTAAATGAGGCAGTCAGTGAGCGAGGACTACCTGTACTTCTTTTATACAGTTGCAGCTGACAATTTGCAAGGCAAGATAAATCTAAATTAAATCCATTAAATTAAATCCATTCTACCTGAGCACAGAAAGAGCCTTCTGTCTGTGCTCCTGCCCTCTGAAGATGCTGGCCACAGATGCTGGCGAAACGTTAGGAACCACAACTTCCAGAACACGGCCACACAGCCCGGAAGACCCACAACAACCACTAAATTAAATCAATGGATAATTTTCATTTTGATCAATAAACAAGCTATAGTTTATACACGTAGCTTCTTCCTTGATGGCCACTTTGTAAACTTAATAGGGACTTAAACTTCTTTTGCTTAGCTTTATAGGACCCAATCCAACACCCCATAAAAATGAATTTATAACAATCTGAAGATCCAAAGCAAAGAGCAGTATTTTATCATGGGATATTCTAATTCTTTGTTCTATTCCTATACATTTGAATTTACTGGAAAATTCCTTCAAGAATGTTTTTGTGATCTATAATACAGTACTTTTGAAGAACTTCAGGCCATCCAATCCAGGTATCAGGCACCAAGCCAGCTTTTTAGGGAAGCTAGTAGCCTCACCTAATCAGATTATAATTCCAAAAGTGAAAACCAAAATGAACAGGCAGAAACTAGTCCAACACTTCTATTGAGTGAAGCTGCTCTATAAAATACTTCCCAAAAGCCTGCCATATGGATGCATTGTGGATGCAGGTCAGGGAGAGACATGCCAAACCAAAACAAAGACTCTGAAGTCTGGGTGAATTAAACACTGGCATTCACAATTTCCTCTTCATGTGATAAACCTAATATACAGTACATTACCCCATTATCAGAGGTAAGAGGTATTGCCAGACCAAGAAAAAGCTCATCTAAAATGAGTTTCTCCCATCACATTTTTGATTAAAAACTCCATTAGAACATTAGACAGTGGATCTTTGGCTTTGGATTTCTAATTTTGCCTCCAAACATCCTTGATTCCATAAAAAAAAAAGCTACAAATTTCCCACAGAGAGTTATGTATCTGCAGTTACAGCCCAGGTTAGATATAGGTCTGAAGATGAGATGGATTTCCAATTAAACATCCCCTTACCAAATGACCCTCGGGTTGCAGCAAGCAATGAGTCAACTAACGCTTCCCATTGAGACTTCCTTTCCCAACTTGACCCAGACAATGTGCTGGACACTTTGCAGACCTTAGTCCTAGATTGATCCAGAGCATCGTCTATGTCAATTTATTGTTTCATTTTTAGGAAGACTTTCAGTAATTAGAGTGTAAGAAAGAGTGCTTGTATACTTAACTATGCTCTTCCGACTCTAGGGTCCAGGAAGGCTTCCTGAGAGATGGGCATCTGCAGACTGGGGAAGGGAGGAAAATAATGACATGTTCATGATAATGTTAAAGCCTGACTTAAGTGCATGTGTGAGATTTCCTAATGCAAGTACACAGTCGCAACATTTGTGAGATTACATCATTAAGTGTCTGTGATCATCATTTGGTAACATTGTGCTCTGCTACAGAGGCCACTGAAAGAGCCATAATATAACCAGTCATTCAGAAACCCAGCCTGGACTCAGATGCTATTTTCAGCTATAGAGCGTGTCTACTGTCCATTTATTGAGCAAATGGATGGGAAAAAATGAGCAAATTTAACCATTATTTGAAATTTATTATCTAGATCCAGTTCAATTGGATTCCTTGAACATGAGACCCCTTGGCAGCCTTGTGTGGTAACTTTTGTGGAGAAAAAGGCGCAAGTAGTAAGAGCTTTTAGTTTTCTCTGGACTTTTCAAGCACTTTAAATATCATTGACCACAGAATCCTTCTTTACAGACTATCATGGTTGGCTTTGGAAGTGGTTCTGTTGCTACTTTGATGGAGGTTTCTAGGTGGTTGTGCTGAGAGTTTACTGATTAACTCCTTAGCAGTCAAGATTCCTCAGCCATTTATTATTTCTCCTGCTCTTTGATGTCTATACAAAACAGGTATGTGCAACGTTGAGTGGTGTGCCTATGAATCGTGCCAAGGCAAACATGAAATTTAATTTCATTTCATTAATGGCTGTGCTTAATTAACATTAAATGCATTAAATAGAGTTCACAAGATTACTATTCAGTCAGGCATTTAATAATGTTCCTTTTATGTCCTATTAAAGGTTACAACATTTGGAGGGCCTCTAGGGGCCACACTCAACACTTCTGGGCCTGCATTGGTCCCTGGGGCCTTGTGTTATATATCTCCTATATAAAACTACTAAGGAAAGAAATCTGGAAATTAGGTAGGAGATGTCACTTTAATCAGATGCAGGTGAGGGTGTGACTATTCTGAATCTGTAATTTGCACAAACATCTTCCAGCATCTATGATCTGCAATTTACTCTTAATTTTATCTCCAGTTTGCATTCTGGGCCAAATTTCACTAAATTGTACTCATCTTTCTGATCCTTCTGTTTGGGCCTTGCTATGTGCCACATGCAAGGGGTGTGGTGGCTCAGTAGGTAAGATGCCAGGCTTATCGATCGGCAGTTCGCAAGTTCGGAGGTTCGAATCCCTAGTAACAGCGTTCTGCGTGCGTCATGCCAGCCACATGACCGTGGAAGCATCTTTGGACAACGCTGGCTCTTTGCCTAACAAACGGAGATGAGCACCGGCCCCTAGAGTCGGACACGACTGCACAAATGTGCGGGGGGAACCTTTACCATACTTTTATGCGCCACCTGCACCATGCTGCATCCAACTATGGCACCACACTTTTTCTTCATCTCTGCTGATACCTGCTACAGAACAATAAGATTTACCAAGGATTATGTGTGGATGAAGGCTGAATGAAAAAGTAAGCATTTGAGCTGGTCCTGGAGCTTCAATTGCTCACATTTTTAGGCTTGATTGAACTTTTTTTCTCCCAGCCAGATTTTCATAATTTTAAAAATGAGTGTGTATTTCATCAAAGTAGAAATTTCAGTAGTATTACTCAATTTTCTGTTCCAAATAAGCAAACTGTGATAGGAAAGGTTAATCTTTGGTTCTTTGATCCTGCAAGATCAAAGATTAACCCTTTCTATCGCAATTTTTCATTTTCAGGAAGGGACAGCTTTGTTTCTCTGTTTAAAAGTTGGTCTGTCTCAGTTGTGTTCATAATGCACGAATGTAGTATGGATTTTAATTGAGTGAAAATATACTGATTGATTTGTTAAGCTCCTGAGTGAAAAAGATAATTTGTGTTCGAGTTATTACTATCTAGTAATGTAACTTTAATCTCAGGCTACCCACATATTCTTAAGCATGTTCTTTGCTTACTTTAACAATACTGACATGCCAATTTGTTCCTTTCAAGAATCCCTCCTACTATTTTCATTTTCATATGCTTCCTCTTATGACAATTCTTTATTTAGCTTACAAATGGAGAAAATGTAAAGGAAATTATTTCAAGTCATAATATTCAGGACACATTAACTATTTCCTTTAACCTTTTATTTTAGTAACTCAATGCAAATGTATATTCATTTTGCAGGAAAATTGTGCCGGGGGCCCATCACTAGCTTTAAAAAAAAAACTTTTATTTTTAATACTAGGCTTATGGGAACTCAGTCACATGAAATACAGCTGCAGATTCTCCTGCATGATATACCATTAGCAGATTTGAT
This sequence comes from Charina bottae, assembly GCA_023362775.1. Taxonomy (NCBI): domain Eukaryota; kingdom Metazoa; phylum Chordata; class Lepidosauria; order Squamata; family Charinaidae; genus Charina; species Charina bottae. The sequence goes on from JALMGJ010000022.1 coordinate 2,944,785, forward strand.
TTTTAATCTTTGCGGACTGGATTAGCAAACCATTCTGCTGTTAACTCTTTCCAGGGCTATCAGATATGTGGAAATACAACTAACCTGTATCCTAAGACATCCAGATCTAGTTTACAAAGTTTGTTTCAGCCACAGGGAAGATCTTTCTTCTTCAGAAAATTTGGAAACACATAGAACCTTTTTCCTAGTCCTCCTGCAACTATTCTCCTGTTCATTGCTTCCTGTCTTGTTTTCTGTTCCATAAGGATCATGTAAGTTGACCTTCTTTCTAAGGAGAAATTGTTAAGCCCAGAGCCACAGATGATCTATCAAAAGTCATAGATTGTAGATCATGTAATATTTCAAATGAACCTCTAAAAATATTACTAGCCTTAGCTCTGGCTGGTCTGTTTGGTGTTGGGACTCACTGAATTGTCTGTCCTTCTTCCCAACGCCATGTCCTATTTTACTAAGGGGATCCATCATTAATTGTATATCTTGGAATCTTTTTCTTGGCCTCTTGCAGGGGACATGGGCTTTTTTTTTTAATCCTTTGTGGCATATTGTTCTCAGTGGAAATAACTAGCATCCAAGAGAACTGCCCAACATTTCATTGGCAGGTCCCAAAGCATTCTTTAGCAAGCATGGTCATAGCCTAATAGCCAGAGCACATGGAAAATTGCTCCGCAGAGTCAGTGTTATCTCCACAAGAATGCCAACCCTTCAGGGATGTAATAAATAACTATCTGAGTAATAACAATGCAGAGCACAAAGAGAGAAGGAGGAAGCAGAGCAGAAGAGTAATTGCCAAAGTCTGATGAGGCTTCCTCTGACAGGCCCCTTTCCCACATGGGCACTGCAAACTATGCTGCTTGACAGGAATACCTCCGTCTTACTTAACCATAGTTGTTAGCTACAGCAGTAGAGATTACAGTCAAATGTTCAAGAAAATGAAGGACCCAAAGTCATCCTCACGTAGCCATGTATCCTCCCCAAGAGCTGGTATCTGCCAGGCGTTATCTTGACAGTTATCAACAATCTGAAGGGAGAGGGAGTGAAGATTAGAAATGTCATTTTACAGTTGTGGAAAAAATGACTGACTGATGAAAGAACAAAACAGCGTATCATAAGCCTAAGTGGTACCACTGATGTTAATGTTGAGGAAGGAATCCGAGAAAGAAGAAATAATTTAGGCTACTGAATACAGCCAGTCCAAATTAAAACATCCACAATAGTTAGCTCTCCAGCGTCTGCTTTAATATGCCCAGTGGAGAGGAACCCACCATCTCTCTGTCCATTGGTTCTACTGCCAAATTGCTTTTACGGTTAGGAAGCTTTTCCTAACACTCAGCCACATTCTGCCTTTCTGAAATGTATGTCAGTGAATCTATGTCCTGTTCTCTGATTCTGAGATGATAAAAAACATATATTGGTCTTCAGTTCAGGGACCTAAGGAGTGTTATATATTCTCACCCCAGCCTTCTCTTCTCAAGGCTCAACATTCCCAATTCTTTCAATCTTCGTAGGACTTTGTCCCTAGTCTCCTAATCGTCAGTGTTGCTCTACTCTGAACCTGACTCATGTGTCTGAATCATTCTTAAGATATGCCCTGAACTGGACACAATAATTGAGATGGGGTCTGATCAACACAGAGTAAAGTGGAACTATTAGATCCCACAATTTGGAAGCTAGTGTTCTGTTGAACCAGCATAAAATTAAATTTGCCTTTGTTGCAGCCACAGATCACTGGTGACTTCTATTCAATTTGTAATCTGCTATCATTTTTCACAAAGATTATTGCCAAGCCAAGTATCCCTCATTCTGTGCATTTGATTTCTGTTTCCTAGGTGTTTTACTTTGAATGCCTGTGTTAAATTTCACTCTGTTATTTTCAGCCAATATCTGTAATCCAGGAGTTCTTTTGCATCTTAAGTCCCACAAATCCATCTGCCAAAAACCTGGGTCCCACTATGATAGAACAAAATTAATTTTCCCAAGAAGGAATTTTATATGTTTACAAGCATTCTATTATTATCACTTACAGTAAGTTTTAATTAAAGTTTCAGTGACTTACTCTATATCCCACCCAGACTATTGAACCCCATCTGAATCCCACCTGTATCACCAGCTGATTTTTTGTTTTTTTCCTTTCTTAGTTATTCCACTTTGTGTTATCCAGAAATTTGAGAAGCATTCTCTCTACCTCCTCATACCAGTCATTAATAAAAATGTTCAAGAGTACAAGTTTCAGGACTGACCCGTGTGGCACTCTATTTGATACCTGCCTCTAGTTTTATGAGGAAGCATTGATTAATATTCCTTGAACACACTTTTCAAGCCAGCTAAGTATACATTTAATTGTCATGCCATCCAACATGGCATGACAATTAAATGCATGTATCTTGCTAGTCAGAATATGATGAGGTATATTCAGTGCTTCTCTGAAATCAAGATATGTTTAAAGCATACAATCAAAGAGAGAGAAAAAGAGAGGAGGAGAGACCTAACTGAAGTGCTTAGAGGCTGATTGTTTTATGATCTCCTTTAGAATCTCCCCAGGTGTCAGTGCCAGACTGACAGGTTTGCAGTTCCCTAGAGGAACCTTTCTTTTTCCTTTTTTTGGAAGATAAGGACTTTGATTTCTTCCAATAATCTGGAACTTCAGCCAGAACATAGCAAGTTCTTTCAGTACCCCAAGGAGCAATTCATCTGGCTCTGGAGATTTAAGTTTATTCAAAGTAAACAGGTATTTCCTGGTCATGTTTCTGCCAGTCTCTAGGTTCAATACCGTCACTTCATGCCGCTTTTCACAGTTGCCTGGTGGAATATATATCCTGCTCTGAAAAATGAATTGGGCCTGAGTAGTTCTACTTTTTCTTTGTTATCTATTAGCATTTTAATTGAGCAGCTGGTATACTGTTTTTTCTCATCCTTTTATCTTGAACACATCTGAAGAAGCCTTTTTTGTTATTCTCAGCATCCACATGTACAGCCTAATAATAATTGTCGATCACTGCCACGCCCCTACCTCGTTCTCCCCTCAAAGTGTTCGATTTTCACAATTAAGCACGGGCTGCTTCTAAGAGCATGTGGGCAGAAGAGGGGATCGTGGGGAAGTGTTGCTGCCCCTTGATCACAGAAGAACGTGAGGAAATCCAGGAACTAAAGCAGGAGTTCCCAGTAATGGGAAGCCACCTGGACCCCAGCTCCAGAGAAAACACTGCAAAACAGGCTTTACTGCATTTTGCCTGGAACAGGAGCTGAGCCAACCGTTAATCAGCTCAACTTTCCAAGCTGCACACAAGCCTTGGTGGAGGAGGGGGCATGGTGGTCTCAAAGCAGTGCGGCCTCCGCATGCGGAAGGAGCCCAAATCTTCTCTTTGGGTTAGTACCAAGTCACATCCAGTTAAGGATGGAAGATCCTCTTGAGCCTTCTTCCTCTGAAGGAGAAAGCTGCCCGCAAGGGAAGTCAGGAACTTTCTGGAAGGAATATGGTTGGCAGAGTTTGTCTCCCAACAGATGTTGGAGTAAAGTTCACCATCACTATTTCATACCTCTTTAGCAGACCTGCAGTTTTTGTCTGGAATGTATCATTCATGTATCATTTGATCCGGGGGTCGGTGGAGATACGACATGGCAGGCGACCAGCGGCTGTGGCGGTCCTGGATGGGCAGTGCGGTGGCTGGGGGGCACGAGGGACCTTTGGGGTGGCAAGGTGGATGCCACGGACTCCACGGACGCATGCGTACATTTGGGCAGACCAAGGAACCCCCTGTAAGGAGAAGGTGGGGGTCCCTTCCGTGTGGTGAGTGGGTGGTCCCTCCCGGGGGCGAGAGACACGGAGGGAGCCAGAGAGTGGATGAGGTATAAGTGGATTCCTCCCTCCTTGAGTGAGAGTCAAGGGGGAGGAGGAGTGAGTGAGGTGCCCCCTGCCAGCTAGTGAGAGAGGCTGGTGAAGTAGATGTAGGGGTGGGGTGATGGCTGGGTCCCTGCAGTGCTGAGAGTGGGCTCACCACCACCCCATGTTGCCTGATGTATGTGTATGGATGTATGATTGGATGGAGGGACCCCTAACTAGAGCACCTGGAGGGTTGGGACTGGGGGGAAATGGAAGTTCCGGGGGCTTTAGGGCAGGTTACCCTATTCAGGTGGTGACAGGTCGGGGGTGTTATGGCGGGGGCCAGAGGGCTGGCCATCGTTGGAGAAGGCACCCCCGGTGTTTGGTACTGGTGGCATGTTCCAGCCCTCTGCACTCAGAGCCGGGCCCTGGACAGCAGACCCATCGAGGCCCTGGCTTTCAGCTCCTGCTTCTGAATGCCAGGTCGGTTAATAACAAGGTTAATAACAAGGCCCCTCTCATTTGTGAGCTGATCATCGAGGAGGAGTCAGACCTGGCATGCATTACCAAGACCTGGCTGAGCCCTGAAGGGGGGTTGCCCCTTTCAGAAATGTGCCCTGCCGGGTTTACGGTATGGCACCAGCCGAGACCCCAGGGCAGAGGAGGAGGGGTGGCTGTTGTCATCCGGGAGTCTGTTGTGGCCTTCAGGGGCATTGCTCCGCAAGTGGCCAGTTGTGAGACCTTGTTTTTCAAGTAGGGTTCCCAAGAACAGTTGGGAGTGTTGCTACTGTACCAGCCTCCCTGCTGCATAGCAACTTCCCTGTCTGAGCTGCTGGAGGCCATCTCGGGGTTGGTGGTTGAGTTCCCCAGGCTTATGGTTCTGGAGGACTTCAACCTGCCGTCCCTGGGGTGTGCCTTGGAGGCGGCTCAGGAGTTCATGGCTACCATGGCAGCCATGGACCTGTCCCAGATTATTTGGGACCTGACTCGAGACAGTGGCCTCACGCTGGACTTGGTTTTCTTGTTGGAGCAGTGGAAATGAAATCTGAGGGGAGAGTTACATCTGTCCCCACTGTCATGGTCAGATCACGCCCTGGTGGCCTTGAGATTCTCCTATGCCGCCCCCCTCCACAGGGAGGCAGGACCCATTTGATTGGTCTGTCCCTGGCGACTGATGGACCCAGATGGGTTTCAGAGGGAGCTGGGGGTTATACCCGAGGATCTGCTGCATGGTCCAGTGGAGGCCCTGGCTGCTGCCTGGAATCAGGAGGTGGCCGGGGTCTTGGACAGGATCACACCCGTGTGACCTCTCTTGTCCCATCGAACCCGACACTCCCCGTGGTTTATGGAGGATCTGAGGGTTCTGAAGAGCATTAAGAGATGTCTAGAGCGACACTGGGGGAAGACAAGGGCTGATTCCAACCGAACACAGGCTAGAGCCGCTATTAAGGCCTACCTTGTGGCAATAAGAGTGGCGAAAATTCAATATTTCTCCGCTCTTATTGTATCTGCAGAATGCCGCCTGATGGCCATGTTTAAGATCACCCAATCCCTTCTGGAAGTGGACAGGGTTCTCGGGTCTGTAAATGCCACCACTTGCCAATTAGATCCTTGTCCCTCCTGGCTGGTGAAAGCAGCTCGGGAGGTGACGTGTGGGTGGGTCCAGACGATGGTGAATTCATCCTTGGGGGAGGGAGTGTTTCCGGCAGCCTTTAAAGAGGCACTGGTATGCCCCCTCCTCAAGAAACCATCACTGGACCCTACCATCCTGGACAATTTTCGTCCAGTCTCCCACCTCCCCTTTTTAGGGAAGGTGGTTGAGAAAGTGGTGGCGTTGCAGCTCCAGACGGTCCTGGATGAAACGGATTATCTGGACCCTTTTCAGTTGGGTTTCAGGCCCGGATATGGGACGGAAACCTCCCTGGTCGCACCTCATGCCCTAGTTACCTCCCGTATAGACTACTGCAATGCGCTCTACATGGGGCTACCCTTGAAGAGTAGCCAGAAGCTACAGCTGTTCCAGAATGCGGCCGCGCGAGCAGTTTTAGGAGCCCCAAGGAGGGCACATATAACACCATTGCTGCGCGAGCTGCATTGGCTGCCAGTCTGCTTCCGGGTCCAATTCAAGGTGTTGGTTATCACCTTTAAAACCCTACATGGCATGGGTCCAGGTTACCTGAGGAACCCCCAGAGGTAAGACAGGCCCCCACTCTCCTGGCCTTCTGGAAGGGGGTGAAGACATGGTTATGCCACCTCTCTTGGGTGGCTGGCACTGTGATCTTGCCAAGGATAAGACCCTATGCCCATATTGAATTTTATATTTTATATTTTTGTATTTTTATACTTGTATCTGTTTTTATGTGTATTTATACATAGACGCCAGGCTTGTCGATCGGAAGATCGCAAGTTCGGAGGTTCGAATCCCTAGCCCTGCGTGACGGAGTGAGCTCCCGCACTCGCCCCAGCTCTTGCCAACCTAGCAATTCGAAAGCATGCAAATGCAAGTAGATGAATAGGTACCACTTCGGTGGGATGGTAACAGCGTTCCACGCGCGTCATGCCGGCCTCATGACCGTGGAAGCGTCTTCGGACAACGCTGGCTCTTCAGCTAACAAACGGAGATGAGCACCGGCCCCTAGAGTTGGACACAACTGCACAACTGTGCGGAGGGAACCTTTACCTATACATGTATTGATATTATATTGTAGTGTTTTTAATTACTGTCATTTTATTATCTGTAAGCCGCCCAGTGTCGTCATATAGGAGATGGGCAGCAGAGAAATTTGACTAAGTAAGTAAGTAAGTAAGTAAATAAATAAAGTTCACTATAATATTCGAATCCCTAGCCCCGTGTGACGGAGTGAGCTCCCGCACTAGCCCCAGCTCTTGCCAACCTAGCAATTCGAAAGCATGCAAATGCAAGTAGATTAATAGGTACCACTTTGGTGGGTAGGTAACAGCGTTCTGCGTGTGTCATGCCAGCCACATGACCGTGGAAGCGTCTTTGGACAACGCTGGCTCTTCGGCTATCAAACGGAGATGAGCACCGCCCCCTAGAGTCGGACACGACTGCACAAATGTGCGGGGGGAACCTTTACCTTTTTAAATTACTATTTCATACCTCTTTAGGCGACCTGCAGTTTCTGTCTGGAATGTATCATTCATGTACCTGCTTTGGTTGAGTGAGCAATAATGGACACCAACAGGAATACTATTTTTATTTCTTCCTCCTCTTATTTTAAGCCAAGTATTCATTCATCTGGATTCCTTACTAGGTGGATACTTTAACACAGTGCAACACCTCCTCTCTTTCTGCTAGTTTTGAGCAACTTGTTTCCTTTGATTACTTTAAACACTTTATGAGGATCTTCCCACCAACTGTCCTTTTATTTATTAAATCATTTTGCCTTCATGTACTAATAGTTCAGGATAATTTTGTTTATTTCCCATACTCTGAGCATGAGAATCAGCTAACATTCTGATTTTTCATGGAGTGAGTTATTTCAGCAACACTCCAACTTCCTCCTATAGTACACAAGCCTTCCCCCAAGGCCCCCACTTCAGGGTTTTATTCTCCAGCCCTGGCAGGATTCTGTTTTAAGTCCTCATGATCAAGCTTGCCATGGTTTTGGTCAAACACATTTGTACCAGTTCTTATGAAGTGAAAGCTTTGTCAGCAGTCTGTCATCCAGATAATGACACTTACCAGCAGTCTATCGTCCACAAAGCCAAATCACTTCCATCAACATCATTTCCAAAGTGAGTCATTAATCTGCAGCATTTCCAATCCTCGTCCATGAACAGGAAGCATAGAATATTACCACCTTAGCCCAGGTTCTTGAGTTCCCTCCCTAGATCAAAATCCATGGTGATTTATTTCCACAAGAATCAGCAGGAAAGGATAATTTTCAGTTGATGTGGTAAATATTAGCGGTTATTTTGTCATCTGCCAGACTATGCTCCTGGCATACAGCAACTTCACAGACCCATTGGTCTGGTTGGCACATGTTTGTTTGTTTTTTTGTACTTATGTACAGAAAAAGTCTACTACCATGAGCCTTCTCTTTGTCTTATTGTAGGGTATACCTGCATCCAATCTGCTCTTCAGGAATCTCTTGTTCAGCAGGAGATTAACCTTTGGAAAACATCCAGCACAAACCAAGGTAAAAGGCAGAAAGTTATTTACAAGCCAGAACATCCATACTAATTCCAGTAAAAGAAAGAAGTGAGTGTGAAGTGAATGAAGAGTGGATTTCTGAATTAAAATTGTGTTTGACTTTAGCAGATGTTAGAAAGGTAAACAGAGGTAGACCCAGTTAGCACTTGAATGGGGGACTACCAGCCAGCAATTCCCAAGGCTATAGTCCAGATTGGGAGGTTGAGAAACCATGTTTGTAGTGTTGCCAAGAAAACTGTATGGACGTATCCATGAAGACACCAGGAGTTGAGGTTGAATTGAAAAAGACTTAATTGATTAGATGCCATGGTGATTAATTATAATGCATTTTCTCTTTCAGGGCTTTATGGACATCAGGCCACCTTGGGTTGATATTCTATTATCTCTTACTCTAAGCTAGGCTAGGTCATATGAACTATTTCAGGAGGTCAGCAAATTAGTCCCATGGTCTGGCAGCTTTTTCAGGAAGGTTGCTTTTCAGATTTTCTTTTTCTTTTTTTCTGTAGACATCATTTAATGGATGCATACAAGCAGAAATTCAGCAGCAGCTCCTTTTTTTCTAACCCAGATGTAATGATGTGAGCTTCATTTACTGAATTTCTATCTGTAATGCAGTTCTAGTTCTCCAGAGATGAGAAAGTAATGTCTAACCAAGTTCATAGAGGCTCTATGACATTTTGGATATGGCAATACATAGAAGAAGAGGACTGCATATCTCAGTCAATGTCCTTCTTACATATTTTCTCCTATGTTGATATGCAAGTCTTTTTCCTGTCATGGGAGCTAATGCATCTCCTCATAGGAGGGAGATGTGCCAGTTCAACTTCAGATAACTGCAGGGAACAGGAAGTACATGTCAGTCAACCTCAGATCCTATCAATTTCCTCATTTGGGATAGAAAAATGTTAAAGCTCAACTCTTTAGGCATCCTTCCAGTTGTAAATCCTTGCCTTTATAGTATTTTCAACCCTTGAAACCCATGATTTGGGGGTCAAGAGAAGAATCCACAAGGTAACTGAGAGGCTATGACTGCAATCCAGAGCTTCACGTGCAACACTTTACAACAAATATGTGCCAGTCTATTACAAATATAATGTGTTGATTAGCAGAACTATTTACATGCTCTCAAGTCTTCAGGGCTACAAATGTGAGTGTGTGGGGGAGGTGAAGGAAAATCAAGCCTGCTGCCTTAGAAAACCAACGACTAAAAAGTAACGCTTGTATTAAAAAACATATTTGCTGTGTCTTTTTTTCAATTACAAACATAGAAGACAGGTCCAGAGTTAGTTTTTGTCATTCTTTGTTTCACTGTTACATATTAAATGTGGCTTGCCACTATATAGGTCATACATCAAATACTATTAAATCTTGAGGGTCACCATGCCATGCTACATATCAAAAAATGTTGAAAAATAACTGCAACTGGCAGTGGGGGGGGGACTGTGGCCCTCCAATTGATCCTCAGCTCAACTCTCAGCATTCCTAATCAATGGCCATGTTGCCTAGGGCTGCTGAGAACTGGAGTCCAACCATAGCTGAAGACCAAACAGTCCACACTTCTGTACTACAGCATGACATCACACATCAGCATCTGCTATTGGCCAGATACTACCAAATATTGCCTGCTACTTGAGGTCAACTGACAGATATAGTTAAATGTAGACCCACTGTCATGTGTTGGCTGGCAGATATTGACTGCTACATGTCAGACTCTATCAAATGTTGATTAATACTGTATATTAGTTGACAGATACTGGCACTGCCAAGATGGATTGCTACTGAAAAATATTAGATTTCAGGTGCTGAAATCCACAAATATCCATTCATCCACAGAACTGTCACTGCTCAGAACATGCAAATGAGAATGTTAGAATGCCAATTCATTGTAATTCTCTGCAGAGACAATATTTCCTGAGACAATGAAAATCTGATGGAGAATTCTCTTCTAGGGGCTAAGATCATTTTTCAGCAAACATGAGGATCTCTGTTTCTTTCTTTAAAGGTGATTGCACGTTTCAATGTTCTTTTGATTCTGACTTTCTCGTCCAGCCCCCATTCTCCCAGAATATGGAGAAAAAGGTACAGGAAAGGAGATGGAGTGAACAGGCTGGCTGCATCATGTTGGAAAACCTGGGGACAACTGCATCTCCTGCTTCTGAATTCAAACACATGCTGACTTAATGATGGAGTCATTTCCACCCCGAACCCAACCCCACCACACACAGAGACACACACTTGGACCAGGCCTTGTAGTAATCTTGGTGGGAGTGAAAAAATTGCAACCTGTACACCCCTCACCTGCCTTCACCTACAATAGTCCCCCAGACCTGCCAACATAATGTATGGTTGAGACTGGAAAGAGCTATTCACAATGGGAATTGTATCTCAGTATCTGTGAATAATGAGGAAAGAGACCACAATAATATCATAGTGCCTTTCCATAAGTGTTAACAAGGACAAAATGGTTGGAATCCTACATTACTCTAAGACACAGTGTGGTCTGTCTGGTTTTAGTTTAATATGTTGGGTGAATCCAGCATCGTGGTTTGTAAACTACAGTTTAAGGTATAAAATGGTATGTGTACTCAGCCAATTATAGTTTTTCTAATTAAAAAAAGTTGACACACTGTATAAACCTTTATAAATATATCCCATCTGGATATCTTTTCTTACTTTTCTTTTGAAGAAGCTCTCACACTGGGATTTTCCCCACATGCACCTAACCATGGTACAAACATGCCCTGGCAACATCTGTTTTTTGTGCTGAGCCTCCATGATTTTTCCTTTATGTTCTCTACAACCCATAAATGAGACAGTCATAAGTTATCCTATAACAGACAGCTTTCTCCTTTGATTCTCTTGTTAATGTCATTTGAAGCAAATCTTACAGCACTCCTTAAAAACCATAGATCAGGGCTTTCCAAAGTTTTCCCGCAGCGACACACCAACCGCCGTTGGTGTGTCGCCGTGGGAAAACCCGGAAGTGCCGCCGTTGCGGCAGCGTGCAAAAACCCGGAAGCGCTGCTGCCGCTTTCAGGTTTTTGCACGCCATGGTTGGTGTGTCGCCGCGGGAAAACCCGGAAGCGCTGATGATGATCAGGACTTCCGGGTTGTGTGGTGACAAACCAGACTGTGTGTGGCGACACACTTTTGTGTCGCGACACACAGTTTGGAAAGCTCTGCCATAGATGTTTAACAACATGGCTAAGCTGACATACTGCCTTATCTTATATCCATCAACAATGGAGAGGAAAAGCTCTCTTTTTAACCACTGGTAGATACCACTTAACTGAAACGTTAAGGATATGGAATGGGAACCCACCACATGCCAAAGTGGAAAGCTCATTCAAACTAAGTAAGTACCATTTCTAGACATTGTGGTCATTGTGGAACACTTTTCAAGTCTAACTGTTTCACGGCAATGTCATTTCTCTCTCACACAGTGTTAAGTTTAGTCATGTGGTTTAACCATCCAGTCAGCAGATGATTAAAAATAGTTACAGTGCTGTTGCAGAATCCACAATCAAGCTACTGTGGAAAAAAAAACCTCTACTTTATACAACTGAGGCTATTATTAACCTGAATCCTGTGCAAGGATGTTTTAAGAGACAACCAAACGATCAACAGTAGATCAAGGAAAGACCACAGTCTTACTACTACAGTCTCTCTGAAACATGTGTTTGTACATACAGTATATACATTCTTGAGAAGCTTATTCAAGAGCTATTGTACTATATATGTCAATTTTCCCCAACTTTGCAACATCCAAGTGTGTTGAGACTACAACTTCCAAAACTCTCAGTCAAAAAACATGATCAATAGAGTCCCCTATTCGGGGAGATGGGCGGGGATAAATTAAATAAATAAATAAATGATGGCTGGGAATTCTGAGAGTTGCAGTCCCAACAGATCTGGAGAATGATAGATCTAGGGAAGCTGGTGTATAGTTCCTACTCCAGATAAACAAATTTTGTCCATGGACTGGTATCATTTAAAATCTGTACATTAAGGTTTCTTCAATGAAGCCCATGGAGGGCCAAGTTCTCACATGGCCAGTTTCAAACATGAAAACAAAGGTCCGTCTCAATATCAGATAGCAGACAAATGTTAAATGCCATGGTTTATGGTTGAGCATATTGTACAAATTCAGCCAATTATGGCTTATTTAATAATAAACCTTGATTAAACCCTGACTCAGCAAGATGAACAAATCCAGATTCTGGGTGTTATACTACCACTTTTTTTCCTTCTGTATTCTTATTAATCTTGCTACCTTATTTATTTATGCCATTGATATCCCACTTTTCCTCAAAAGATCTGAGCAGCAAAAACACCCAAATAGTATATTACCATGAAACTACTTACCATATTAGTAATTTCTCTAAAAATTCCAGATTTTATCTTATAATTGATTAGGTTGTCTGCTGGAACTAAACACCTTTTTGCAACTGAATCTTTGACAAGTAAGCTTCCTTTCTTGCTAGCTCTACCATGCAGCCAATTAAACCCTGATATTTTTCTATCCTCTGCATCAATCTTCTGCTCCTTTCTAACAGATTACTTTCATCTCCATAGATTTCTTATGTAACACTGAAGGTGGCTTTTGTGATGACAACTGATTTTTGGATTGCCACTTGTAAATTTAACTAAGGAAATAGCCATTGACGAAGCCAGATCTGTGGTGCCAGACACCTATGAGGCAATTTTTATTTACTTACAGTAACTGCATTTGTATCCTACTCTTTCATTAATAAGTCTCCCAAAAGACCTTACAAAGACAATCCCTGCCCTCCAACTTACAAATAATGATGTGACACAAAAGAGATGGGGAGAGAGAAGGGAGATGGAAATAGGATTAGCTAGTTTTTAGGCACAGAGTGGAAAGTTTGCAGATTTTTATCAGCTCAGTTGAAGCCCAGAGCACCAGGGATGAGCCAAAATTCTTCTCACCAGCTGGGCAAACACTGGGCTTCTTCAGTGCTTGTGTAAAGCACACTTAAGCAAACAAGCAGTGACTGTTAAGCTCAGGTCACCTGCCTAGGCAAAAATATTGGCTCACTCATCCATTAGCCCTCAAGCAGTCAAAGCCTTCAGTTAAACAGTCTGGGCACTTCTGGTTAAGACCACCGTTTTGTTGATGGCTCGGGTGGGCCGATCTGCTGTCATTGGAGGGGCCCCTCCTTCTACTACAGAAAATGTCAGCACAATATGGGGGGACAGTTTAGAAAGATACCATAACATGTTTTTTTTTAATTTGTACTTTCTGAAGACAAAGGGAAATTATCGAGTCCTCTTGAATATAGCAAACAAGTCTTCATTGGTTTGTTTCTCAGCTGAGGGACAGGATATGAGGGTGGGGGTGGGTGGTAGAAAAAAGGAATGGTTTCCAGACTCTTCTGGTATTATCATCTAATCATCAATGGCGATCACTCGTAGCCGAGTCAGGTTGTCTTCCAAAGGTAAAATTTTAACAGTGGATCCGTAAGTGGCTATAAAGGCCAATTCTGGATCCGCACAACCTCCCACAGTGAGGGCATAGGTTTCCGGGTGGGAGACGGTCATGATGAGGGTTTGCCTGACGTGCCTTCCTTTTAGCTCTTTTCTCCCTTTCGCCCTGTACTCGTGCTTCTTCAAAGTCCATAGCGCCATTAATAAAGGCTGACCTCCAATTGAAACGCTCATGAGTTAGGGCTTCCCAGTTCTCAATGCTGATATTACATTTTTTAAAATTAGCTTTGAGAGTGTCTTTGAATCTCTTTTGCTGTCCACCAATATTCCGTTTTCCATTCTTAAGTTGGGAGTAAAGTAGCTGCTTTGGAAGACGATGGTCAGGCATTCGAACAACATGGCCGGTCCAGCGAAGTTGATGTTGGATGATCATTGTTTCAATGTTGGTGGTTTTCGCTTCTTCTAATATGCTAACATTAGTCCGCCTATCTTCCCAAGTAATTTGCAGAATTTTTCGGAGGCAGCGTTGATGGAATCTTTCAAGAAGCTGGAGGTGGCGTTTGTAGAGGGTCCATGTTTCACAGGCGTACAGAAGGGTTGGTAGTACAATGGCTTTGTAAACAAGCATTTTGGTCTCCCTGCGAATGTCCCGATCCTCAAACACTCTACGCTTCATTCGGGAGAAAGCTACACTCGCAGAGCTCAGGCGATGCTGAATTTCAGCGTCGATGTCGGCTTTTGTAGATAGATGGCTGCCGAGATAAGAAAAGTGGTCAACATTTTCTAGTGACACACCTTTAAGCTGGATTGATGGCGCTGCGGAGGGATTGGTTCGAACTTGCTGGTAAAGCACTTTGGTTTTTTTAATGTTAATCGAGAGGCCGAGCTTTTCATATGCTTCTGCAAAGATGTTTAGGATAGTTTGAAGATCTTCCTCGGAGTGTGCACAGACTACGATATCATCAGCATATTGAAGTTCTATAACAGAAGTTGCAATTACCTTATTTTTTGCTTTCAGCCTACTAAGATTAAAAAGCTTTCCATCTGTTCGATATATAATTTCTACACCAGTAGGAAGTTTCTCTTCAACAAGGTGTATAATCATAGCGATGAAGATAGCGAATAAGGTTGGAGCAATAACACATCCCTGTTTAACGCCGGATTCCACTTTAAATGGATCGCTTTGAGAGCCATTGTTATTCAGGATTGTTGCCATCATGTCGTCATGGAGTAGCCGCAAGATGTGCACAAATTTATCAGGGCATCCGATTTTCAGAAGGATGGTCCAGAGAGCAGTACAATTTACAGTATCAAAAGCTTTAGTCAGATCAATAAACGCCATGTACAGAGGGCGGTTTTGCTCCTTGCATTTTTCTTGAAGCTGTCGTGCAGTGAAGATCATATCCACTGTTCCCCTGGAAGGGCGGAAGCCATTTTGCGTTTTAGGGAGGATGTCTTCTGATACAGTCTTCCTCAATATACCTTCTAGATATGGACTCCAACCTCCATTATCCCCAATTTATTTATTTATTTTCTATCCCTTTATTATTTTTATAAATAACTCAAGGCGGCGAACATACCTAGTACTCCTTCCTCCTCCTATTTTCCCCACAACCACCCTGTGAGGTGAGTTGGGCTGAGAGAGTGACTGGCCCAAGGTCATCCAGCCGGCTTTCATGCCTAAGGCGGGACTAGAACTCTGTCTCCTGGTTTCTAGCCCAGCACCTTAACCCAGAGCTTTCCAAACTGTGTCAGGACACGTTAGTGTGTCTGCTGCAGTGTCTGGGTGTGTTGCGGCTGCTGCTGCCTCCAAGCCCTGCCAGGATTCCACGCAGGTCCTAGTGCCTGCCTTGTGCCTTGCTGCCTCCAAACCTGCTGTGATTCCGCACAGGTCCTAGTGCCTGCCTTGTGCCGTGCTGTAAGAGTGTGTCACGAAATGATGCCCTGCTGTAAGAGTGTATCGCGAAATGATGCATGTCTAAAAAGTGTGTCACCAACATGAAAAGTTTGGAAAGCTCTGCCTTAACCACTAGGCCAAACTGGCTCTCAATCAACACAGATGTGCTCATTCCAGGTGATGGGAACAGCAGTCCAAGCTGGACAGTTCCACTGAGGAAAGCTGCTTTAATGCTTAAAACGAATGTCAATACCTACTAAGCCTGTTTGTCTCTTCACTCTTCCCACCTCTCTTGCCTGAACATACACCTGGCCTGACAGGCAGAAACTGAAGAAATAGCCACCACTACTGGCCAAGACAGCCCTTAAGTTGTAATTTCCTATTGAAATTGCCAGGTAAAGGTGCAGTTGCCTTGTGCTCACATTTGAAAGTGGCAGGTGAAGCGCAAGAATCATGCTCCTGCCATGCTCAGGACTATCACTCTACAACAGAGCCCTACAAGGATCAAACCTAGATTAGCCAAGATAGCAGCTTTCTGAAGATCCAATTGACTTCAGTGCTGAATGTTTCAGACTAAATTTCAACTTATTTAAGAGAAGGAGCTCATCAATATCCATCACGAAAGTACTTGGTGAGATTGCAATCAAGAGAAACCAGACACACACTGGTCTTGTCTATGAAAAGGATTTGGCCAGTAAGGATGTTGGGGACGTTCTTTAAGCTTTGGTTTACATCAGACTTTTCCCCCAGATTTTACCACAGACCTTCAAAATTAATCTGTGTGTAACAAAATACTGTATAAACACTGACAAGCAAATAGGAATTGGGTTGGAGTTGTGTGTTAAAGGCAAACGGAATGATGTTTCTTTAAAGAAACAGGAAGCCAAACTGACTTGGGAAACACTCTAGACACAGAAACACTGTTTTTAAAGAAAAAATAGTATTTATTTGCAATATAAACAAAGTCCCAATATTGGGTTCAGGATATATAGGGTCACTCATTTTTTCCTTCATAAACACAGAAAGCAAAAGCTGTCCCTCACTAACAAATTCTCGCATATATGAAGAGGATGCATTTTTAAGTAGACCACCATTGGCACAGGAAGCCTTTATACAAACCAGCTTAAGATACAGATGCACTAAATCCCTGATAAATAAAATTTCTCCTTGAGGTAAGATGCAGTTAGGAGATTCCTCATCTGCTTGCTCATCCATGCGTAGTGCTCCACTTTTCCTGCCTCAATGACCCAATAATCCTAACATTGTTACATTAAAAAAATCATTCCAATATTTTCTTAAAAGCACACACACACACATCACAGTTCCATGATGTGACAGCATTAAACATTCCTCCACGTGGAGATTTATTTACTTTTGAAAAAAGATATAAAAAATGAATATTTAAGGTGGGGGGGAAAGACTCCGTGGCTTTTTAAAAGTTTACTTTGAGAGTGAAAGTGGAAAGGGAGGTGGGAAAAAGGAGGGACTACACTGCAGCCAATATTTTTCCACGTCCATTCTGCCCTCCTCCCAGGAAAAGGTTAAGCACCACTTTTCTCTCATCTAGTATAGTACATTAATGAGAAATATAGACAAGTCTTCTTGTTATAGAAGGCACAGCAAAGCAGTTACCCCAAAAAAGTTCTCCCCAAAAACCTCCATAATTAACTAGCCTTCCCCCCCCCACCCATACACACACACCTTTTTCTCCCAAGTAGTATTATCCCACGGCCTCTCATGGTTCTATTCCAAGTACCTTCTGGTTGTACCTTCAAGTTCCCTTCCCAACCTGGCTTCCTCCAGATGCTGGGACCACAATTCCCAGAATCGCCAGGCAGACTTTGACTAAGCTAGCCTGGATGAGAATTCCGGGCACGGTCACCTCAACCCATCAGGAAAGGGCCAGATAAGGGAAGTCTGGGCTCAAGCCTCATACAATAGCAATATTGTCTGATTCTTTGTTCACCTCCAGGTTGCTCCTTCCATGCAATATATTTATATACGTACATATATATGCACCTGTACACATATATGCACCCATACACATGTAAGAATCAAGTGTGCCAGATAAACGCCAACAACACGAACAGCATTTTAGTTGCTTTGGAAGCTGGAGTGATTTCAGGCCAGCTGGGTGATGTTAACAGTCAGAACGGCTGCACATAGCAACCAAGAGCCTCCAAGCATGCTTCTACCAGCTCTGGGTGGAGGTTATAAGAGTTGTTATCTCAGGTAATATTGAACAGAGTGGTACTGGTACAGAATAGGATGGGGTGGTGGGGTCTGGGGGGCGCGTGTGTGTGTATATATATATATATATATATATATATATATATATTTTCAGAAAGCACATTGGCGCTTAGTCACCTTGGCTGAGTCAGTGCAGAAAAGATTGCAAAGGTGGACATGGTGCAGAGGGGAATCGTTTATCAACTGGCTCTCATAAATCATGAAAACGCCAGCCTGATGCTGCCCAGGTATAACAACAGGACTTTCTCTCTCTTTCCCCCACCCCACCCCCAGTTACTAGTAACATGCCAGAGAACATATCAATGCTTTACAGAGTGTGCAAAATGCATTTGGTCAATAGAAACATTTGAATATTTTTCATCTTTCTCTCTCTCTCTCTCTCATATCTAAAAAACATGAAATTGAACAAGAACAGAATAAAATACTGGTTTTGCAACCTGGTCTGTACAAACAGTCAGGAACGTACATATTGAAAAAGAGCTTGAACCCAAGAAAGAGTTACAATTACGTCTTTTTAAAAAAAGTAAACTGGGATGTAAAAGAACAGTCTCAGGCCAACACTTATTGGTCAAGTTTGCTAAGTGCACAGGTCTTCTTTACTTTCCACACCAAGCCAACCCACACTGATCCAGTAATACATGTGTGTGTGGTGCATGTGCATGTGCGGTGTGTATTGTCTGTCTCTACACACATCAGAAAACAGTTATTGCCCGTAACAGCTGCATTCAGAATGTCAGGCCATCCCCCACATCAAATAATTCTGGTGAATAAAGTAACTCTTCTGGACCATTTGGATTCGCATCCGAATACTAATAAATGGTGCACACCTTTTCAATTAAGCAGCAACCAGACAGCTTTGCTTGGAGAAACCAGTTCTTTCAAAGCTGACTGGAAAAACGTTTTCCGTTAATGAATTTGAAATGCTCAAGAGAAGCTATTCAAGATTTGAGGTTCTCCCATCAAAATCTCCTTCATGTGGACTCCAATGTGTTCAGCTGAAACAAGTTGTGATTGGTTGGGGTGGTAAAATAAAGCTGGTCCCCAGGGGAGCGGTTGTCACATGGGCTGTTCAGTCCCAAAGTTCTTTCAAAGTCCAGAAGCTGTCCCATAAAGTTAAAATTGGGGGAAATATTGGACTTTTTCCTTTTCACAAAGTCATAGGCATCATTCAGCGACAAATTGAGCTTTTGCATTAAATAGGCCACAGTTACTGTTACAGACCTGCTAATGCCAGCTAGGCAGTGGACTAGAATGCCACACTTCTTGGAACGGGCCTCATCTGCAATAGGAAGAAATATGTGAGATTTCTGGACCAAAGGGGGAAAAGGGTTCTCTTTAAAGCAAGAGGGAAGCTTAGCTTATATCAAATATTGCAATAAATGCATTTTTATTAAGCAGTTTTTCTTCACAACTCAATGTTCCCTCGAGTCTCATATGCTGCCTAGATGCAGAGGCAATCAGATTGGTGTAGTCAATTAAATATTAGTTCATACTGTCTTGCCATGTAAAGAGATAAGCAACTGATATAATTGGAGATGATAAAGAAACAAGCTAGAGATATCATGGATAGAATGACAGAAGGTACAATAGTAGTTCTGCATCCAAAGTTCCTGGAATTTTTTAAAGACACAGCTTATTTAATCCTTGTCTCTGTTTAATCATAATCAGCAAGTGGATAGCTGGCTTACAACTAGTTAACCTAGCAATGTTGCCACATGGAAAAAAATACTACTACAAAGGGAAGTATTTGAGTGAATCACTTGCGTTTTCCAATTATAGCCAAACCAGGTTCAGAGGGATGTTGAAGAACTAAAAAATTTAAAAGTCTGTTTTAAAGAAATACAAACACCACATTTCATTATATTCAAGTAGATAATAGCACTTAAAGGAAACTAGACTCTTGCTTAATGGTGAACAGTTTTCACAGGCTAAAAGCACTAGCAGTGACTGAATAATGTTAATTATGGTGTCTACACATAATAAATATTAGAGAGTAACATCCCAATCGTAAACATAGTTATCTGATGCCTCCGCGATAAAGCAAGTGCAAGACTGCAACTTTATGCACATTTCTCTATATTAAGCTTCAGTCACCTGAACCTAACATTTACTTCCACTCATGCAACAGGTCTTCCTGTTGTTCACCTTTGCATATCTCAGATCTGCTCTGAAGGACCCCAGAACAGATGGAGGGCAATTAACAATATACAGTATTCTTCTGGTAGAACAGCATTCAATATTATTGTTGGATCCAACGTATTCTATTTATGATGATGATGATGATTTATACAAGTACAGTAACTCATTCCATTTATATCAATGTGACTGATTTTAGAGGACACCTGTTTCAGGGATGGGTTTTATGCCTGAAAAATACATAATTTAGCTAAAGAATAGAATGTGAGAGCTCGTAAACTCTGTGACACCAAAGAAAGTTCAAGGAATGAACTTGTTGGCTTTTCATCTCCGATCCTTGTCCAAGCCATTAATCAATGTCAGACCACTCAGCACTGTCGTCTCCTAAATGAAACGGTTTCCCCAAATGTGTGTTAGTGTTCTATTTGAACACAAGTTCTTTTTTCTACTTTAATCTGTAGTGAATAGTAAGATAATCATTTCCTGTCCTAAAAACCAAATTGTGGTTTGCATAGGAAAGGATGTTTTTGACTAAGCTAGTATCTAAAGACCACATTCCACAAACAGGCCTTTACGCAAATACAAAACTCTTGATCAACTGACATAAGCAATACAAAAAAGACTAGCCTGTATCTCTATGGAAAGCCTGCACTTTCCATAAAAATATTAATTTAGAATACATGGAATATCAGGAAGAACACCAGCTTTGATTTATTCACACTTAACAATTTACTCAAGCATATATTGCTGCTATAATAAAAGAGCCCTGGGGCTGGTCTGTGGCTACATCATTTGTAGCATATGCAATTTAGCAGATAAACTGCAGCACAACTGCAATCTTGAAAACAAAATGGACTAGAAATACTGAAGAAAATTCAAGTTTTTAAATAAAGATCTCAGATTTCAGCTCTCTGCTTCAAAGAGTTATGAGGAGGACCCAATAACACTAGAGCAATATTAGGTGGTTCACACATGAATGTCCTTAGGTGACTCTAACATGTTAATGAACCAATATGTACCAATTCCAACTTTAATAATCAAACAGTGGATGGGTAGGGGTGTGTGTTGTTTGTGGAAGCCAGAGCCAAGTTCTCTTCTGTGATTTTAAAACTGCCCTGAGTATTTTTGAGGTTACTCAATGTGAACAGCAGAAATGGCTGGCAACTTTGATAGGACACAAGGGTTCCATGGTAGATACTTAGCAGTGTGGAGGGATTCCAGGAGACAGAAAGGCAAAGAAGGAAGTTACTCTCTTCTCCTAAGGAACTCTGACACACAGTCCAATCAGCATGGAACCATGCTGATCACATAAGCTCCAACAATTAACTTATGAGTAAGTATTCAAGACACTGGGTTGGAATTGATTTTTGCCTGAAATATATTACTCAAAAAAGAGGACCGTATAATTCACTGTGCAGAGCTGAGACTCTCAAACAGAAAGCAAAAGCCTTACCCAATTCTTTCCCTGTAAATCTATTCCAAAGGTTATGATTTCTAGTTCACTGAAGTCAGATGGAGAATAACCTTTTGGCTTTAACTGGTATAAAGTCTGCAGCCAAACTCAGTTATATTTAAAGCGTGTAAACGCTGGCACACTTACCAGTACCTACTAACTTACACTTGCCAAGTGTAAACTTAGACAGATGAATTTACAGCAGGCAGACAGCAGCAATAGCAGAAAACAGCCAGATTATGATAGAACACTACCTAAAGGGGCTGTTCAGTCAAGAATAGGATGCCCAGCACCTACCAATGAAAGCGATGGCCTCGGGAAAGAACTGGGAGAGATTCTGACTCCAGTGATCCGAGATGGGAATCTGTTTGTACTTGAACTCTCCGTCATGCTCAAACATGTTGGGAAGATTGGGAGTGACGTTCAGAATGTACTTGATGCCATATTTGCCCAAGACATCCAAGTTGCTGGAATCTTTGGCACAACCCAGATACAAATAGGGAAGAATCTGGACAGGAAAAGCCGGCTGGTTGTTTGGGACTGGGCTCCCATCAGACTCTGTGGCACTGCTGGGTTCTCGGTCGGATTCTCCATCTGAGCAATCAGAGCTTATCCTCAGCCCGCCCAGACCAAGGACAGAGGCAGGCGGAGAGTTGGCGGGAGAAGAACTGTCGAGATTGGTTTCGCAATGCTCCGAGTATTCGGTCTGAAATTTATTGAATCCACCTGTGGGAGGTGAAGAGAAGATAGGTTGTAATGCCATGTTTCTTAAAACTGAAAGTTGTGAGGTTTCAAAAACTTGCTCTTTAATACAACCTTCCCAGCCTATGATTGTGGATTTATAGAAATGAATTCCATGCTGTAAAATACCATTTTCCTAGGGGGGCCTAGGTGGTTCCATGAATACAAAATCAATTTTAAAACTAAAACAGGTTTAACAATGCATGAATATATACGTTTAACAGCAACAGAGCTTGAGTCACATTGGGCTCCACAAAAAGAAACCCTGCTTGCAGAAATAAGATTTGGACACTCAGAAGCTTAAGACAATTTTAAGTTTAAATTCAGCTGGACTTATTTCAGTTAAGTGTGTATAAGGCTGCTACCCGATTTTCTCAACCTCCACCATAGCAATCTCAGCTGCCAACTCACCAAAACAGGCCTGGCCTGTTCCTCTATTTTAAACAGCAGCCTAACATGCAGTAATCAGAAAGTTTTCACACCATGGAGACAAGCCTTATCGCTGTTACTGTCTCCAGATGCACTGAGCAGAAGTCAGTAAAATGTTCAGAATCCTAAAGGTGGTGCCAATACAGCAAGAACTTTAACAGCACAGTGCAATTTAACATACAGTACATTTCCTTAAAGCCCCATTACATTTGCTATAACTTGTTGCCAGGTAAAAGTGCCTAGAATTGCATTTTAAGTGTCACCAATTTAACTGAATCATGTTGCTGGAGTCTCCCATTTTGCTCTGTCTCTTGAGCCTAGCTCTTCCTGAAACTGTGCCTGAGCATTTTAACTCAAATCAGGCGCATAGATGGGTTTTATATTTTAAAAGTTGGTGCAGCTCACATGTTGCTTCTTCTCCCCAACAGTGCCAACTAAGTACAGTCCTAGATGCAGCCAAAGTCCAGTTTGAATGATTGCAACCTCTTCTCCCATCCCACCTTAAAAGAATGACAAAATGCAGAGTCCATACAGTATATTCAACTTCAGGAAGCTGTCTTCTAGCACCCACTACCCCTATGTTTAGATTGTGCAGAAGGAAGAGTTTGGAGAACTCAGAAATGTGAACATTACTTTGTAAAACTTGTTTGGCCTTAGAAAATTTTGGGTTAATATCACTTCTTGAACTCTAGTTCAGACTGTAGCAAATGGAGTCTTCCATGACTGTAGCCATGAAATTAAAAGATGCTTGCTCCTTGGGAGGAAAGCTATGGCAAACCTAGACAGCATATTAAGAAGGAGAGACATCACCTTGCCGACAAAGGTCTGTATAATCAAAGCTATGGTTTTCCCAGTAGTAATGTATGGCTGTGAGAGTTGGACCATAAGGAAGGCTGAGCGCCGAAGAATTGATGCTTTCAAATTGTGGTGCTGGAGAAGACTCTTAAGACTCTTAAGACTTAAGACTCCTTGGACTGCAAGGAGGTCAAATCAGTCAATCCTAAAGGAAATCAACCGACTGCTCATTGGAAGGACAGATGCTGAAGCTGAAGCTCAAATACTTTGGCCACCTAATGCGAAGAGAGGACTCACTGGAAAAGACCCTGATGCTGGGAAAAACTGAGGGCAAAAGGAGAAGGGGACGGCAGAGGATGAGATGGTTAGATAGCATCACCGATGCAATGAACATGAACTTGAGCAAACTCCGGGAGACAGTGGAGGACAGGAAGGCCTGGCATGCTATGGTCCATGGGGTCACGAAGAGTCGGACATGACTTAACGACTGAACAACAACAACAACAAATGTTTAGTTCCTAAATACTGATAAACAGCATATAAATGAGTAGACTAGGTTAGGACCTTTTCCTCAACATCTAGTTTTCTCACTGGAGGATCTGGAGGGGAAAGGGGAAGCAACTAAAGAAGTATTCAGTCATTCAACAGGCATTAAGAAAATGTGGACAACCAATTTAAGGAAGCACATATGCATTCCTTCTTGATTTAAAAGTAACTAAATTAAGATTTCACATAAGTATAGAAACAAAGGTTACCCATTTTTTCTTGAAGGGCTCCTGTGTTCTTAGTAACTCTCTAAGAGGCAGAAATTCAGTAGCTGTAGCTTTTTCAAGACTACTCAGCTATAAAATGCTTCACCTGCTGAATGATTACCTAGCACACATTTACAGAGGTCCTGCTGAAAAAGGTGACAATCCTGAGAATAAGAGGTTTCCAATTTACCTATCAAAAATGTTTAAAGACAAGGATTAGAGGGAACTGATTTAGCTGTCAATGGGCAAACAATAAATTGAAAATAATAGGTATACAGAAGCCACTCTGTATCTGAAGGAGAATTTGAGAGAGGAATGGAAACTTCATTTGTTAACAAAATTGAAATATGTGAATATTGCTTGCCATCAGCTAAATAGCTAACCATTCAGTTACCTATGATCATATAGTTAAAAAAGAGCTACATGCATAGAAATGTGCACAAAGAATGTTTAACTACATTCAATGTTCTATTTATATACATAGGAGAACCTGAAATCCTCTTCTGAATCATTAATAATAAGCATCCAAGCAACATTTTATAAATCAGTACCACTATAAAAGACTTATGGATATTTAAATGGCCTGGCACAGTTGAGATAAAGTCACCAAACAGAGTTCAGCCATATTCATTCATAAACAGGAAGGGGAGAATCAGGTTTCTTTTCCCCCCTCCTGAAAAAGAAAGATAATATAAAATAGCCATTTTGGAATTTTAATTGGAAACATTTCCCAGTCTGGCCCCCTCCTAAAACAGAAGAGGAGGGAGAAAGATAGAGAAAATTATCAGTTTAACTCATTTTTTCCTGTTAAGAGGCTAGTTTAAAGGAACTGGGATTGTCAAGAGGAAAGAAGATGATGGTATTAGTACAGCACTTGGGCTAAATAACTTTAAAAACATACATTACATGTACCAAGAAAGATACTGAAAGAGGAAAATTGGGCCAATGTACAGGGAAGCGGTCAAGCAACTGTTGACGAATAGATACATACATATGGAAAAAAGGGATCTCAGGCCCTAAGACCAATGTCTCCCTTCTCCTACGCTATTTAGTACTTCCCTTTCCTCTTGCCCTTTGGAATTCTGTAATTTTTATTTTACTTGTACAGAGAGAGTGACAATTTTGGTTTGGTATCACTTTCTATTTCTGCCTCAATCCTGCCACCAAGTGATCGTGCTGGTATGCGTCCTGGGAAAAGGCAATTATCCTTACCTTGGCACTCACTCAGAGTAACTGTATCACAAGCTTCCAGGGGAGGAGAGTGTTTTAGGAAAGCTGAATGGGGAGTTTAATGAATTAAGGTCTTCATTCAAAATGAACTTCAGGGAATGAGAGGCAAAGCCCAATGCAATGCGGCAGGGCCAGAAACGTCATTAGCTCAAGCAACTGCTCAAAGGCGAAGAAGGCTGATCTACCGGCCGTGAAAGACACAGAAGAGGAAACAGGGCAAAGGCTCCTGGATAGAATCCCCAGACATAAGAGATTAATCTGCCCAACAAATTTGAATTAAAAAACAGAATGACAAACTGCCTACAGTGAATAATGCCTCCTTCCAGATTATTAGCAGCCACTCCTCTCGATCAACTGCGTATCTCCAAAGCCTATTTTAGAGCAAATGGGACCATTGCAGAAAGTTAGCTTGGCAGTGATACAAGGGGTAGAGCAGCTCTTCCTTGCTGTCAGCTCCTCCCTCTCCATCTGTGGAGCGAAAAGCTGCTAAAGGGCACCAAGACAGGAGGGAAAAGGAAAAAATGTAGATAGCTGGAAAGGGAAGGCAGGGCCCTTCAGATCTTCTGGATAATCACTCCCGAAATTCTTGACTGGCGGCCATTCTGACTTATAGGAACTCTAGTCCAACACTGGTAGACTGTCCCTTTTAATAATACACCCAAAGAGGGGGCCACATAGTCTCCCTCTCTCTTTAAAAACCAAGGCTGCTGGTTGATAGAGGGAAGGAGCAATTTAAAGCCTGTTCTAAGAAACCACCACCAAATGTCAGAATGAAGCAGGCTTTACTGGACCTTCCCCATTCAGAAGGATGGAAGAATCTCGCCAGAGCAGCGCTTCTCTTTCTGGAGGGAGAGAATGATCTCCCGGGAGAGTTTAGCAAGGGAGAACATTTTCCCGTTTCTACCGAAGGGGGAGGAGAGAAATTAACCAAGAAGAGAGGCCCGAAGGCCAGTACCTGCGTGTACAGTACTCAGCACATGCAACCATTTTGCAAAACAGCAATTAATCAAACGGGAGATGAAAGCAAAAGCAAAATCCTGTTTCGCCGAATCCAAACGAACAAAAGACACGCGCTCTTTAGAAGTCCTTCGGGTGTTTTTTGTTTTAAATGCCGACATTCCCTTTCTACGGGAGGAAAACCTCCGGGAAGGGCAGAAAACAACTAAGGTTGGGAAAGGGGGAATACGGGGTGGGAGGACAGAGGGAAACGGAGAGATAAGAATACGGAGGGGGCTGCGATTAGGCGGGAATCGCGCCAGCTGCTCCGGCTGGGACCCACAGCCTCGAGCCCGGCTGGTAGAATAAAGGGAGGACGAAGGAAGAAAAGCTCGCCAGTCCCGTGTCAGGAGGTCAGAGAGCTCCGAGTAAGACCCCTCCTCATTTACCTTTCAGGTAATACGCCTTGCAGCCGTCGTCGCGGAGTTTTTGTAGAAGAAGGCCGAGGACGGAGGTGGGGGCCCCGCCGTCCTGCTGCCACTCAGCCGTGGACTCGTCGTACAGCAGGACGGTGTCTGCCTTACAGCGCTTGACGAAGCGTTCCTTGTCCTCGTTGTTGGGGATGATGGAGCGGATGGGCAGATTACCCTTCTTGAGGCGCCGGAGCATCAGGCCCGGGATAGCCAAGTTGATGGCGGTCTCGATGTGCGAGGACTCGAACAGCTCGTGGGGCCGACAGTCGAGCAGCAGCAGCGAGCTGCCCCCGCTGGACTCGAGCTCCTCCTGCAGCCACTCCACGCTCTTCCACGGCATCGCTGCAGCCATGGGAGTCCGGGGGGTGCTGCCCCAGATATGATTTTTCATGAGGATCGCACAACAAGGGGACGAAGACCGAAGGAGCGGGGGGAGCAGGGGCGCGCGCGCTGAAAGCCAATCACTCTCGGGGGGAGAAGCGTTCTGCCGCCGTTTCCAAACCCACCCAGAAGCGAAGCGTCGGAGGAAAGTGAACAAAAAGGAAAAAAGGCGACCCGAAGCGGCGGTAGGCTAGAGGGTTCGCGGAGTGTCGCGCCCCGGCCGATTCAAAGGGGTCGGCGTTCCGCTGGTTCGCCCGCTCTCCTGCCCGCCGCCAGTCTGTTTCCCTTCCACTTGCCAGCGGAGAAAGCGGGAGGTGCGGGAGAGCGAATCCTCCAGCTCCTCTTCCCACCTCTGGGGAGGAAGATCCTCGGCGGAGCTACGGATTGCCAGGCGCCGCTGGCAGCCGGCCCTCCCCTGGAAAAGCTGCTGTTCCTTGGTCGGATTTAGGCGGCGGGGCTGCTGCTCCAGTATCCGCTACGTCCCCCCTCTTGCTCCATCGTGAATTCAGCCTGACAGTCTCAATTAAAAAGAGGCTTCGCCATCAGAGCGGCGTGTCGTGCTTGAGGAGGCGGGCCCTGCGAGGGAGGGAAAGCGCGAGCGAGCCAGGCTGGCCCCGCTTAAAGGAGACGCGGCCTCCGGAGTGTTGCAACCAAGTTTGTCAACCTCCGCGGAAAGGTTTTCCTCTTTCCCTCCTTCGCGTCAGGCGTACGAGTTGGCGCTGTTGCCTTTCCCTTTCCAGAGCCTGTTTGTTTCAATGGATGGATTTAAATAACGAACCCGCTCTCCTGCCTTCTTTTTTTTGGGGGGGTGGGGCGCTGCCCGAGTGAAATTTATCGCTGAATAAACATGCCCAACCGCCGACAAGGTTTACAATGATTGCGCTAGAGTTCACACAGGGCAGCTTTCGGGAGATGCACAACTACCGATTAGGATTCGTAGTTTAATTGTCGGTGCCAACCGTTTTGTTTTTAATCCATCGCCTTTGAGAAGTCCTTAAGTTGCCTCGATGGAAAAGGAGAGAGAACAGTAGGAAAGTGAATAAACAATTTGAGGTCCTATCATACTGTTCAAAAAGTCCTTCTAGGCCCCAAAGAAGAAAGCTGGCCTAAGAAACTACGCCCCCCCCCCCCCCATTGCTTACCTCCCCCAAAATGGAGACGTTGCTGACATTTTTATCACCGGGGGAGGAGTTAATGTAAGATTCAAAATATCCAGGCCGCAAAACAAACACTTCTCCATTGCTCCCAACCCACTAATTCCGCCTCGATTTCTTCCCCCTCAACGGTACTACTGTACAAAAATCCACACGGGCGCTACATAGCACCATCTAGCGGTCGTCCGGAGTTTGGCAGAGCAGTTCTGCTAACCCTAATCCACAAAAGAGTCGTGTTTTCCCAACACAGACCCACAAAGTATCCAACTACCTTTTAAGTTAGGGTAGCGTAGGTTACCCACTTCTGTGGTTAGTTTGGGATTTAGTGTGTTGCGCGACCTCAGAAAACTGGATCACCACAGTAAGCCATGGTTATGAAGCCACTGGGTGGCTCGCTTCTCGATAAAGGACAAAAACTATCCTGTGGACCGGCTGCAGCATTTATGGAAAAACGAACAATTTAAGGTGGACCATCCAGCTGTACGACTGCCACATACAAAACACAACGCACGCAGCATATGGGAGCGGAGCCGTGCGACCCATAATAGACGTATTTTAGAGCGGATTGGTTCTGAAAACGTAAGATATTATACGCTGAATGTTTAACTGACAGGACGCCTTACTGCCTGTGATTTTTTTAAAAATCCTCCTTGGAGTTTGGCACTTTATATGCCGCTCAAGTAGGCGGGGCTGAAATGCGACGGCCTTATTGGAGAGGGAGGTGGGGCTTCTGGAATCTTGTGTATCAACCCGTCGAGCGCGGGAAGGGAGGACAGAAAGAAATGAATGGGGTATTAGGGATGGATGGGGCTTGAATGTCTGCAGTTGGCTTGCGCAGAAGTCACGCGTTACTGTACTCTCCTTAAACGTACTTCGGTGGAAATGCAAGCGTTCGTTCTTTTTGCCTCTCCTGATGTTCTCGAACGTCTCCATAACATTTCTTAGGTGAGCGACATGGTGTAAGTGGGCAAAAGTCCAGCGTGGTACAAAAGGTACTTGCAAACTTAGTATTGTAGAAAGATTTGAGCTAGCTCTCCTGTTTTTGACAGAGGAGTGGAGCCGCAACTTCTTTGTCCCATGTTCTAGGTGTAATCTGATTCCTGCCGTTTCTAACTTGTGACTAATTCGTTCAGTTTACATTCTGTATTTTAGACCGGTTGAAAAGCCAGCCTCGAGGCAGCAAAATCAGACTTTGAGGGTTTTACAATATTGCCTGCTTTTTTCATTAGTTGCTTGTGAGGAACACTGGAAAATTTGAAATCTTGCATACACACTACTGTATTTTGTTACATTTTGGTTACTCCTAATAAAGTGTTGCTCAAATTTAGAATTTACATTTATTTCCCCGATAGTAAACTTATCTATGTGTTTTTTAACTACCGTGTATTTGGTGCTACGGCAAGCTTCAGTACTAATTTGGGCCAACAAAAAAAATGAGTTGAGCTACCTCAGAACTCACTGTTTTACATTATTTGTATTTTTTTCTCAAATGTGTGGAAAATGGATAAACAATGTACTCTTTCTCCTTTTTTGTGATCTTTGGAAGAGTCATCCCATATTTTTATGGGTATATATTATGTGTTGTCCTATATTTTTACTGGTAATTTATCCAATAAAAAATATTGATTTATTTTCTACAGGAGTTACAATTTATAAAAATGTAAAACTTTTAGAAGGCTTGTATCCCATTCATTAAGATCATTAAGTGTGTTACATGAGGTAGAGCTCATTTACAAAAAAAGGTTGCATCCTATATACACCTGCCTAGAAATAAGCTTAATCAAACTCAGACTTGTGAGTATACATCCCTGGAATTGTCCTACAACACTTGTTGGGCTGCTTCCCAAATGGTAGCTAAGGGGGAACATTATAACTGGTAATGTTTCCCCTTAGCTACCATTTAATAAACCACCCAATCCTAGTTTATTCAACAATCATGGTTATGGAAATCATAGGTTAATGTAGTGTTTCTCAACCTTGGCAACTTTAAGATGTATGGACATGCTGGTTGGGGAATTCTGGGAGTTGAAGTCCACACATCTTAAAGTTGCCAAGGTTGAGAAACACCACATTAACCTATGATTTCTGAAACCATGATTGTTGAACAAACTAGGATTGGGTTGTTTATTAAATAAGCCATATTGTGGTTTAGTATAATCAGTGAACCCCGTTAACAAATAGCAAATAAATGGAATAAATAGCGAATAAAATGGAAGACCTATGCAACAGGCCTTCCATCTTATTTTGAACTGACAAGAAAGAACCAATGTCTTTTTTTAACTTTGAGCAGGTACTTCAGCACATGAAGAAGACTAGGTTTGCACATTGCACTGAGTGTGGTCTGTTGAACCATGATTTATTGAAGAAACCACAACAGGCTGAGTTCAGTTATACTCCATTGTGTACAAACCATGATGTCTAGGTACATGCAGTTCATTAAAGCCCAAACCAAAGAAACTGCATTCTAGCTGAGTTTCTCAACACACTAAGCTAAAATGTGTTCTGGTAGGCCTGTGCTTTCCAAAGTGCCGCCGTTGGCGACACACCAACAGCGGCGGCGGGGCGGGGGCGTGCACGGCGGCGGCCTCCACTAAAACGCGGAAGCGCTGATGGCGTGTCGCCGTGCACGCCCCTGCCGCCGCTTCCGGGTTGTGTTGCGACACACCAAACTCTGTTGCGACACACAGTTTGGAAAGCTATGTGATAGGCTGTGGCTTAATGCATCATGGAAATCCAACTGGCACAGTTGGCTTATGTTGCGTGAGCCACCCTGTAAGATGAATTCTTACAGATGAATTCATAGATTGAGGAAACCCTGGATTACCATGTTGCGCAAATAAAGCCAGTAGCTCTGTGATGTGTGAACCCAGTCTAAAGGTTCCTAAATTAGACCAATGTTTTAAGACTTCTTGGCTTCTGAGACTTGTAACTTAATACCACGCCACAAGTTGGTCTGGGTTCACACAACACACTAGGCTGAAAGGTTTTTGGCTGACTATATTGGGCAAACTCAGCTGGATAGCATGCGGCTTGGTCTCGTGCAAATCCTGTCCCTGTTTATAATTTATAGTTTAAAATTCAGTGTGTTGTGTGAACATAGGCAGTTCAGTTAATCTAATTAACTATGGTTCAGTTAATCATGAGTTAGAGCATTTTGTAAACGCAGCTCTAGGAAGTTGCTGTCTGGGCATTCACTTAAAAATAACATTTACTTGAGAGCTGAAGCAGAAACTCATGCACAATGTAAACTATTTTTGTCTTGCTCAGATAACATTCCAAGTTTGCATGTTCCTCGAAATACATAAATATTGCAAAATGTTCAAAGGAACGACAGTGGTGATTTATGCAAATAGTACAGGGAGGACAGTATTTAAAGTGCTAAGACAAACATGCACACATATGAGAATTCAACACCCCAAGAAACTTGGATGTTTTTTGTAAAGCATGATTTCATTCCATTAGTTTATACATAGGCCTACAAGCACATGGAAAATGTCTATAAAGTTGGCCAGAGTCACAGAGATTCTTGGTTCTTATAGGAGATCTCCAGGTCTCCCTCAAGGACTTTATTTACTAATCTGATTTTACAAATTTATATGCCACCCATTTCAGCATGGTGCTGGACTTCTTACACAGACAGAAATATTAAGAATTCTATAGTTAACAGCATAAAACATTTTTAAAAACCTGAATGTAAAAAAATTTTTTTTAATCTTGCTGTAATCAGTAGAAGCAAACTTTATTTTAAAAAAAAAGCAAATCAATGCAAATCAGTTTAAATCTGCTCATAGTGGAATTTGGCTTTTCTTTGTGTAAATGTTACCTTCTCACATTTTTTTAAAAAAAATTCATTAGCAAAATGTACACAGGCATGGAATCTATGCCTATAATTAGCTTAAATGTTTTACATTTCCCTTATGAAAGTGCTTTAAAAGGAGTCCAAGCAGAAAAACAAAAATATAAATCCTTCATTTCCCTAGCAAACTACATGTGGCTTTACTGAGTGGCACCATTATCATTCAACCAATGTAGCTCTGAGAAGTTATAAATGTTGGTATGTTTCTGCCTGGACTGCAAATAGAATTAGAATTTACAACTAGTTGACCTTTTATGCCTGGTAAGGAAAGGCTTTCTAATTCACTTTGAAAATAAACAAATCAATCTGTACCATCTAAAATTATACTGCCATTGCAGAAATCTCCACTGAGCTATGTCTCAAGAACTTAATTTTGTGTTACTTTTTAGATAAAACAGTTAATAAGGTATATAGACAGTTTAAAAGGATATATTAAAAACAGTATATGCCCATTGTACACTGCCATATAAAACATGCTGATTCTTGTAATGAATTTATTAATTAATTGCTATTTCTACCAATGAGAGCCCGTTTGGTGTAGTGGTTAAGGCACTAGGCTAGAAACAGGGATACTGTGAGTTCTAGTCCTGCCTTAGGCACAAAGCCAGCTGGGTGACCTTGGGCCAGTCACTCTCTCTCGGCCCTAGGAAGCAGACAATGGCAAACCATTTCCAAAAAACCTTGCCAAGAAAACTGCAGGGATTTGTCCAGGCAGTCGCCAGGAATCAACACTGACTTAATACGGATCCAAAGACCTGGATTTTCTCTCTGGCATCTCAACCTGAAGAGAGAGAGGATTGAGAGAAGGCATTGGCCCAAGAGTGAAGATCTGGAAGTCCTGGACTCAGGGGGGCAGCAAGGGAGCTCCATGGCTGGGTCCACACTTCACGCCAGGCTGAATTTCGCTTGGTCATTATTTCTTGAAAAAATGTTGGTTCACAGATTGGGCTAATCTAGAAACTAAGGTTTATAAATAAAAGTGTCTGGATTTACCTCGCATGCTAAGCCAAAACCAGATAGACTATATTGTCACTTAGTGCCATGAGTGAAAATAAAAGTATTTGTTACCATTTGGTGCTGGCAGACTTGCGTTTCTGGCACCTCCAGCTAAAAACTAAAGGAGAAGCAATCATTGATCACTTCCAGATACTATTTCTGACCCTGCTGAATTTTAAAAGGTTAATCTCAGCACAGCTAGGTGGGGAAAAAAATAGTTTCCACAGAAGCTCAGGAGTTAAATGGAGACAGAGAAGGATATTATTTACTACTGCTATATTCTATATTTCTGGCACATGTTCAGCATAGATCTCTTGCTGGATGTTCTCTGTTTCCAGACCTTTTTCTCCCCTAACATTCCTAGGTTTTGTTTTCCCATGGTCATGCTTACATTTCCATTCCCAGATTTCCATAGAGGTTGCTCTGTCCCATTTATGCACTTACATCTTAGGAAGGATAGGTTTTATGGGCTATGGTTGAATTCTCCAGAGGCATGAAGAATTATTTTGAGTTAGGCATTTGTGGGAGCAGGGGCATCCTCAGGGAGGGGCAAAAGACTCAAGATGGTGGCTTTGATGGTCACATGGTCATGGCCACTATATTGACTCTCTCGACCCTCACAGGCACTTTTCTGTGTGTGTGTATGTTCACACACAACCATAGTGTGTGATTGAGTTCAAACATTACATTAAGCCATGATTTGTTTAACAATTGTTTACTCAATAAAATTGGTTGAATTTGTACAACATGCTAAGTAATTGTAGAGGGCAGAGGGAATGGCCTTGAAGGACAGGAGGAAGAGCCCCTACCAAGGCAACAGTCAGATTAAAAGGGGCCTGAGCCCAGGGCAAGACAGTAACTTGAGAAAATGTCTCAGACAAGCCCCTCCCTAGTTCACATGAAGATGGAAGGAGGGAGGGGGAAGCACTTTCAGACTTGCAAGATGCTGTTACTCTAGCTGTTACATAAAAGTCCTGACCTTTATGGCACTGGTTTCTTAGTCTGGTCTACCCTGAAGGGCTGACAGTTGTACCCCATGATTTACAAATTACAGTGGCTGGGATCGCAGAGTACTGTATACGAAGCCAAAACCAAACCAAACCAACCACGTTGTAAGTTACAGCACAGGCAGATGGCCACACCAGAGTGCGCTCCTGCAGTCCGTGAGCCAGCAGAAAACTATGTGAGTGTCAGGCTCGCTTTGCTTGCCTGCCATGTCTTTGAGCCAACACGTGTCACGCCGTATGGAAGCCGACTCGTGTCAGCCTGCTTTGTAGCTGCTACTTTGCACAGAAGAGAATCGCCTCCCTTGCATTCCTCGCTGACTGAGACAAACTGTGAACCTTGATAAGACACCTGAACTTTCATTAACAAATTGGGAGGGGGGAAGATCTGGAGTGGGAAAACGGTTGTTTTGAAACTAACAAGGGATGAAGTCAGAGGGATGTTTTTAAGTTTGAATGCTTCGCGCCAAACTGGTATTCAGAGCTTTGCAGCCGTCCCATGGAGCTGTATTCTAATGAATGAATTCTTTTAGCAGTCTGATGATTTGTCTGGAGAATTTCTTAAGTTAGATACTGGCACTGGGATCATCACAGTGAGCATAAATTGCGCTGCCTTCTTCACCAATCCTGACTTTGCCTTGGTACCTACTGGTAGATCCCCTAGCTTCATTTTGCCTCCCGTCAAACATCACCTGCCAGCAGGAAAAAAAAACAGCAATCACTCTCCTTGCTGTGTGCGTAGGTGGGTGCGTAGTGAAGATCATTCAGTGGCCTGTTAGAACCAGTGAATGGAGCAGAGCTTAACGTTGTGTAAACTCGTGCATAAAAAAAGGAATATTGTTTAAAAACACAGCCAGTGAGCACGTTAGAGAGATTCGGGTTCTTATTCTTACACTTTTAGCCCACCCAAGCATAAACAAACACATGCTTAGACATTGCAGGTACAAAAAGTAAGTACAAAAGAGTTCTTACATTTATTTGGTCCAGGTACAACCATTTCAGTAGAAAATTGGTTTCAGTTCTTCTTTCTGTTCCCTAAACTGCACACCTCTGGCCCTGTTTGCTGCCAGAGGCTGTGTGGAGAAAGGGGCTTGAGGCCTAGGCATGGCCTCTCCATGGAGGAGCTAAGGCACGTGCGTCCTACCCCATTGGTGGAGAATCAGAGACAAAAGAGGAAGTGGGAGGGGCAACAAGCAGCTTCCTCTAGCACAGAGTTTGCCTCCTAGAGCAATCACCCATATGCTAATGAGGCATGCCTGATTTGCCAGATTCCAACATGTAGAAGGGCTGGTTTAGCCACTTGTCAATTTTCCCACCTACAGGTCACAGGTGTGAAGATGCATGCCAGCTATCTGTCAGGCAGCAATTGTGAAGAAGATCCTGCTTTTCTGAAAGAGCCCCAAGCCTTTGTCCAATATTAGCATGGCTGATGTATTGCAGATCAGGTGCAGAGGAAGGCAGTGGGGTGAAGCAGGAGGGAGTGTTTGAGAGCAAGCAAGCGCTATCCTCAACTGGTGATGCAAGGGAATGGCAATGGTGACAGCTAATGACAGTGGCCAGTAGCACTTGCAGAGGCATCGATGGGGAAGGCATGTCAAAAAAAAATTACAGCCACCATCTTGACTGTTTTGACACACACACACATACTTTTCTGCATGTTGTCCAAACATAGCTAATGGTTTGGCTTTTGAGTGAGTACCATGGCATGATGTAACAT
Source organism: Charina bottae (assembly GCA_023362775.1). Taxonomy (NCBI): domain Eukaryota; kingdom Metazoa; phylum Chordata; class Lepidosauria; order Squamata; family Charinaidae; genus Charina; species Charina bottae. Next base: position 2,980,427 of record JALMGJ010000022.1, read on the forward strand.
TAACATTGCCCCTTTCTCTAGGAATGATCTCAGATGATGAGGGTGTGATGGCTCAGCGGTTAAGACGCCAGGCTTATCGGCCGTAGGGTTGCAAGTTCGGCGGTTCGAAACCCGAGCACTGTGCGATGGAGTGAGCTCCCACACTCGCCCCAGCTCTTGCCAACCTAGCAATTCGAAAGCATGCAAATGCAAGTAGATAAATAGGTACCGCTTCGGCGGGAAGGTAACAGCGGGTGCAATGTAGACTAGCCCCTCGTGGTGCACCCCGGGCAACGTGACTTGTCACAGCTAAATAGTCTACCCAGCCAGCTGCTGGACCTCACAAGGGATTTCCCAGCAAGAAAAAAAAATGCCATACAAAATAAATAAATAAATATCAGATGATGAGTGAAAAAGATCTCAAACAGGATAAGAATGAAGTACCAGCATAAAGGAGGCAAGATATTTTCCAGATTTCTGAAAAGATACATTTTTTAATCGGAGTAAAAAAAGTAAGCCAGCCATACGAATATGTACGTATGTTCAGTAGCTACCCAAAGCAGAAGGCCTGGGGAATATGGCCTGGGGCTTGGCTGGGTCTCTGAACAGGAATGTTCCTCCTAGGAAGGGAGGCTACGCTGCAATTTTTAAAATCACTTTTTTCTTCTTCCAGTTTTTCCCCCTAACGATGCAATTACCCTTCTAAACTGCATTTTAAACCACCTTCCTTTTCAGCTGTTTTCCAATCGTGGTACATTCGTTTCTCTTTCCAGATCTTTTGGAGGCAGAAACATTAGAACGACTGAAGGAAATGGACATGAAGATTACTTCATTTGAAATCCTGTGCACTAGGGAATGCCCTGTATAGAACAGCCTGACACCCACATAAACGCACAGGCTCTCCTCCTCCACTCAAGCCTTCCTAAACTCGTTTGATATGCGTGTCATGGACGTCTTCTTCCTTGCTCTCTACTGGGCGGAATAGTGAGCCAGGCTCCAAGGCGGAAGCATTTTGCAAAACTGGGCAAACGTGTCCTGACTGGGTAGGGTGTCACATTCAGTTCAGGTTCTCATTAGGGAAAGTGCTTGTTCTTTCATTAAATTGGTATCCTGACTTTCCTCCAGACATTGGCATCACACTTCCTTTTTCCTCAGCACAATCCTGTGTGGTAGGTTGGACTGAGAGAGAGTGACTGGCCCAAAGTTCTCCATAAAGTTTCCGTGATGGAGGTGGACATAGCTAGGACCAAGGTCAGCGTTTTAACCACTCCCATTCACTTCTGGGGTCTGCTGAAGGATGAATCGGTCCTTCCCAACCTGAGTTCCCTGAGAACAGCAGCTGGCTTCAGTGAGCTTGGGATTCCACACAACCAAAGTCTCCTTATTTGAACCCGAGGATCCCCCAGCCCTGGGAGGATTGGCAGCTGAACAACAGAAAAGCACTGGATTGAGCGGAAGACCGCCTTGAAAAAAATCAGTAATTAGAAACAATTTTAATGTTCATAAATATGTTGATATAATCATCAGTTGGGTAGAATGGGAGGGAGTTTAAAACTCTGTAGTTTCCCAATATTGTCCTTATTGATCTTTCTCTTTTTTTTTCTTTCCCTTTCCCTTTTTCTTTTTTCTTTCTCCTTTGTGCATCTTTCTTTGGAACAAGGAGTAGTTATAGTTTTATAAAGACTTCCAGTTATTTTTTAAGATGATGTAATGAACTTAGTTCTATGCATTTGATTAGTTAATCAATTAATGAAATAATCACATTTAAATTTTATTATAATTGGAAACTATGATATTGTATTCTTATCCACAATGTCTCTTTCAATCTTTGTTTTCTTTTATGTAGCTATTTATTTATAAATGTTTTTATAAATAAATTATAACCAAAACAGAAAAAGGAGTAAGAAAGACAAAGAGGCCTCCTTGTGTGTAAAGGTCTCTTGGGGAATAAGGCCCAATTCATGAGACTGAATTATTTCCAAACACCCAGATTTACTTACAAGTCACCCTGGATTTGATCCTGGAAGAATTGACTTAAAAATCAGTTTCCAGCCTTCTATGCTGGAGCAACCTCTGAATTAGCTTCTGACCACCCTAATTGTGACTGTGAATCTCAATTTGACTTTTTGATTAACTCTGGGCTGCTTTGGGAGTCTCTTGGCCACCTTGGCTTGTTGATATTTCAGGAGGAAAGACAGCAATCCAATATCCCAAGCTTCCTTTTGTACTTGCTACTCTAGTACTATTTGTTGGGGAGGTGGGCATTATGGGACATTCCAGCATGTATTTTCTGCCTCTCTGCCCAAATCTATCTATCTATCTATCTATCTATCTATCTATCTATCTATCTATCTATCTATCTATCTGACACCACCCGTTTATAATACTGATCAGATACTTGAGATAAAAATCTGGAATTCCCCCAACCTCTCTTGCCTCATCCTAGCTTTACTAGCACAGGTGAAATTGTACATCTACAGATGTTGCTGACCTACACCTTCCAGCATCTCCCTTCAGCATGGCCAGTAGTGAGAGAGGCTAGGATATGTAGTTTGGTGGCATTTTAACAGCTAAATTCCCCATCTCTGTGTCAGCCTCGCATGTTCGTCTGACATGCTTCTGAACGCTGTATGCGTGTAGATTGCTGGCCCTGCATTTCCTTGCTTCAAGACACTAGCCCCCCTCTCGGCATTCCTGCATAGCTTGCCAGGAACTCTGATAAGCACCTGCTCTTTCAACTGACATTCTGTCCGGCGGAAGGTTGCTTGGAGTGGGAACTGAATTGTTATGTCTTAACTATGACTGATGTCAGAGGGACGTTTTGATAATGCAGCTTTACGCGTGAAAATCTTTATTCGAGGCTTCGCCTCGCCTGCAGTGTACTGATCCTTAATAAATGAATCTTTTAGGGTAATTGCCTGAGGGATTTCTTGATTGTGAATTCTGGCACTGAGGGCTATCACACTATGTGCTAACAGAATATAATCCCTAATGTTAATTTATGATGGAAGTTCCCACAGTCCAGTTTACAAATCAAAAGGAAGTTTAGAGGGCTGAAGCTGCAGAACTCTTCTGCCAGATGTGAAGTTAAAAAAACTAAGGAAAGAGGGCCTGTATATGTATCTGCTAGAGAGTTACTATTCAAAGGAAAATAGAGTTGCTAGGGATTCTAGAAGTAACAACTGTAATGCATCTGGAAGGTGCCAGAGTGGGGAGGATTATTCTCAAGGGCCTTTTAGGTTTTAATTTCCTAAACTGATCATTTTCATTAATGACTTTGATGAGGTCATACTGATCAGGTTTGCAGATTACCCAGAATGGGGTGGGAGAGTTAATATCTTAGAAGTGGAAATTACATCTCAATCTTGATGGATTCTTCCACAGGATCCAGTGATTTCATCAAAATGATGAAAGCAGCATTGCACTGTTGGAAGTGCATGCCATATTATGTTGCATGGATAGAACTTGTCAAGTTGGGGCAATACTACTTTCATGATTTGCTCCTCTTGACACCCCTCCCGCCAGATCCTCTGGATAGATTACAGCAGGGTTTTTCAACCAGGATTCTGTGGAATCCTAGGGTTCCATGAGAGGTCACTAGAGGTTTCCTGGGAGATCATGATTTATTTTAAAAATTATTTCAAATTCAGGCAACTTCACATCGAAGAGGTAAGTTTCATTCTTTATTTTTAGTTTAAGAACACTGTTAGTGCATAGATACAGGCCTACCCATGAAATGAATATAATAATTTTGTAACTTGTGGCCTATATCTGAGCCTGAATGTGCAGGGGTTCCCCGAGGCCTGAAAAATATTTCAAGGGTTCCTCCAGGGTCAAAAGGTTGAGAAAGGCTGAATTAGAGAAATGGCTGAAAATAACAGAATGAAATTTAACCGAGACAAATGTAAAGTTCTTCACTTAGGAAACAAATCAAACAACAGAGATGAAGGATGAAGTAATGCTGGCTTGATCATGACATTTGGACTTTAAAATAGCATCTCTTGGGAGAGGGGTGCTTTAATATCAGTGCCTTCACTGACCAAGGGGTTGGATTCCGTAGCCTTCCAGCTTCATGAGCCTATGATCCTAACGTGATCCAATTTGCCCAAATATGTTCTACATAGGGTACAGAGAGAGAGCTGATTCAAAGACAGAAGAACAATTATCCTTCCTTTTCCCTTTGCTAAAAATAGATTTTGGAGTTTGGGAATAATTTGATGGAATCAAGGTATGAAGCTTTGGTAGACAGAATGATTTCACCTTGCCTGAACTACAGCACATACTATTGAGTTACCATGGAGATGCTACCAAAAATGGCCTTACTGTGATGAATCAGCCAAACCAGTGCTAAGCTGCAAACTACTCTCTGAGGGCTCTGGGGACTTACATTTTAGTGTCTCCACCTCCTCTTCATCTCACAGCCAAAGAAGGGTCATCCTGGGGAGGCCTCCTTCCAAGGCTGTTCTGGGACAAACTGTAACAGGTTCTCCAGTTATTAAGCTTCGGTTCCGAAGTATAAGTTCAGGGCAGGGGGGCTTTGTACTTTGCAGGATAAAAAAATCTCTCTGCCTAGTGACGTTGCCTCACCAACCATGAGTGGAGACTGGTGCAGCAGCAGCTTGGCCTTCTGGATGGGTTGGTGCTCTGCACCTCCACTCCGCACTTAGACATGACATGTGGACTTTGAAGATGGAGTGTTAGAAACTACTCTGGAAGGATAACTAAAATACTGGGGGTGATGGCTGTTTCTTCTGCTTAGGCCTGGTTTCCTGAGCTCCCCTCATTTGGTATGTTCCCTGGTACCTACAGATCTGTTGGATAGACTTGGGAGGAGGAGAGCCGTGTTAGTCTATGATGGCAAAAAATCAGGAATCTGGTAGTCACCTTTCCCACTAACCATTTTTTTTAAAAAAAAAGCTGCAGTTCACAAAAGCTCGTGCTTATGCTTGTTAGTTGGAAAAGGTGCTACCAGGCTCCTCATCTCTAATCTTAGTAATTGTCCACACGCTGCATCAGCTTTCCCCAACCTGGTGTCCTCAAACTGTGTTGGGAATGCAGTGGGGTGAGAAGGTACCTGCAGCTCTGGGATTCCCCAAGGTGGGCCATGACTCTCCCAGGCCAAGTCCCCATGGGGGGGGGGGGGGACTGTCTTGCCAACTGGTGTTCACAGACTCCTACAAGCACCAATTCCACAAAGCACACTGAGTGTGGTTGAGTTTTCATTTGTGAGTGGTCTCCCTAGACCAGTGCTTTCCAAAGTCCTGCCATTGGCGACACACCAACGGCAGGGGTGCGCGTGGCAGTGGCGGCGGCAACGGCGGTGGCCTCGTGTTTTGCACTAAAACCCGGAAGCGCTGATGGCGCGCCGCTGGCAGCGGCGACACATCATCAGCACTTCCGGGTTTTGTCGCGACACACTAAAGTGTCACGACACACGGTTTGGAAAGCTATGCCCTAGACTCTTCATAAAGCACTAAAAATACCCCATTCATAGAAATGAAAGCCCATTTCTATTGTTTCCTATTCCCCCCACTTATATTAAAGTGTTTTTGGATACATATTACTTATCTGTAGTCCACCCCCACCCCACCCCAGGAAAATTGACAAATGTATGTCCATGGCTTACAGTTGCCAGAATCCTCAGCTTTTGACCTATGCTGGTTGGGAATCTATTTAATGCATTGATTTTCTGGCCTGATAAACTGCTGGAATGGCACACATAATAAGCAAAGCAAGAGTTCCTCTGTGGAGTCCTTGGTGCTCTCTGAGCCTTGTTGTTTTCTTGCAGACCTTTCATTGCCAGGCTAGGCAACATCTTCAGTGCGAAAAGGGAGTGGGACTTGCTCTCTGTTTATATACCCTGGCTTGTCCTGCTTGTGTTGGTGGGGGTGTTGTTCTCTCCTTGGTAGTTCCTTGATTGGGCTGTTGTTCCTCTTTTCTGAATGTCAGCCCCAAAAGATCTTTTGATCTTTCTCTCCCCATTCAAGAGTCATGGCCTTTACCTGACCTAGCATGAATTCTGTTGTGCTAGGGAAGATCAAGTTGTGAAAGTATGCATGGATGGTACACATTTTTACAAATGATTTCAAGAAAGGGGGGGGAACCAGTAATGTTTTCCCAAAAGAACAAGGAAGAAGAGCAGGAGGGGAAGAAGAAGAGCAGGAGGAGGAGGAGGAGGAGCGTATTCAGAGCTTTTATACAAGCTTTTCAACTCTTGCACTAATTTGTGCTATTTTTATCTATGCTAATGATGTGCTGGGATAATAAGGGTCTGTAGGAAACTTTAAAATGCACATGTTCTTGTATAAGCTATTCAGCAGAAAGTTAGCACTGCAGCCTCCACAGTACCTAATCTTGATTCATTTACTTCATCCACCCCCATGAAACTGTCAGCTGGCTTTGGCCTAGCTCTGTGCTTGTAACAAAAGATCTGTGGATAAATGTGGGGATTCTGTTCACAGAGTCCTCTCAGTATCTTACCAGCCTTTCCCTTTTATTATGCCATTTCTCTCTTTTATGGCTTATGCCATAAGACTTTAGCTAAGTCATCTAACTGGAGAATCCTGGCTAGCTAATGTGCTTAGGAACAATACACTCGTTTTCAGAAAGAAAGAAAAAGTATCAGTAGATTGAGTGAGCCCATGTGCAGAAGAAAAGGTTAGGGCCAAACAGTTTAAGGGGATGGAGGGGTGCTCCTACTCAGTGGGCACAAAATGCTGTGAATGGGGGAAAACCAGATCCTGTACCAAGAAGAAGAGCAATGGAGTGGTGTATGGTGGAAGAGGCCACAGCTGGCTGGCTGGCTTACTGCTGAACCCTGAGCAGAAAAACTCTAAGAAGACATACCATGTCCAAGTTCACCTACTGTATTATGCTAAGTCATACGTTGCTCAATAGTGGTTTATTAAATGAGGTGCAATTGGTTGGGTTTGCACAATCCACTAAGTCAAAATTAAAAATCTCATGTTACAGAGCAATATGATCACAGGCTAAAATAATAATGTTGCAGATCCCACATGCTACAAAATAATAGGTATGGCCAGCAGCGAGATGGACGGACTCAGTTACAGTGGTGATGAGTGCACCACTGGGAGACCTGAAAGAACAGTTTAGGAATAGATCGTCACAGAGAAGATTTATCTATGTGGTTGCTAGGAGTTGAAAATGACTTGATGGCACATAATCAATCAATCAATTTAAACAAGCCTTTATCCAGTATTCCAACATTCCCTTCCTTGCTTTATATATACCCACTCCTATTACAATGTGCATACTGTTTTTTTTTCTTGGATACTGAGAGGAAACCTTTGCATTTTCCAATGCAGTGGGAGGCAAGGCCCTGTTCCCTTCCTCTTTGTTCTCTGGTCTAGTCATAGCCATCCCTCTCCTGCAATGGCGAAGAACTTTCTAGGTCTACAGCACATCAAATGAAGAATAAGGCTGGGATCCAATGGGCAGAAGCAGACATGCCACGTCCTTTTGTAGAGTTCTCAGGACCCTAGAGCAGATCAGTGAACACCTTCAAGCCCTATCAGTCCAGGGACTCCATGGTGTTTAACATCACTGGGGATCTGGTACAGGACATGGGAGGGCCTAATGATATCTGTTTCGCAGGTTATCAAGGGAAAGGAACAAAAGAAATCCCATTCCCAGAAGAATGCCGAGTTGTTCACAGTAAAGCCAGTACTTACCATTACAGGCAAAGGAAAGAATAGATAGACTATGCTCTTGAAGGCATTATTCAGTAGCACAGAGCTTTCCAAACTGTGTGTCGGGACACGTTAGTGTGTCGGCTGCAGTGTCTGGGTGTGTCCCGGCTGCTGCTGCTGCCTCCGAGCCCTGCCAGGATTCCGCGCAGGTCCTAGTGCCTGCCTTGTGCCTTGCTGCCTCCAAACCTGCTGTGATTCCGCGCAGGTCCTAGTGCCTGCCTTGTGCCCTGCTGTAAGAGTGTGTCGTGAAATGATGCCCTGCTGTAAGAGTGTGTCGCGAAATGATGCATGTCTAAAAAGTGTGTCACCAACATGAAAAGTTTGGAAAGCTCTGCAGTAGCACTTAGGCAACATAAAGCCATTGAACAGGAAATTAAGGAGATGCAGGTTGTGGAGTGATCCAACCTTCTAGTAGCCCACAGAGCTCCCCAATCATCTGGGTCCCCAACACTTGGGAGGAAATACGTGTCTATCTGGATTATAGGGAACGTAAGAAGAAAACAGAGTCAGACTGGTTCCCCATGCCTTGCCCTGATTACCTGCTGGAGGAGCTAGGAGGAACCAAGTGTATTTCCACACTGGATGTGACCAAAGGGAGCTAGAAGGTGCTTTTGGTATAAAAAGGTAAAGAGAACTCAGCCATTGTAATGTTATTTGAGTGTAAAGTACAGGTAGTCCTCGGTTAATGACAGTAATTAGGACCGGAATTTCCATTGCTAAGTGATGTGGTCGTAAAGTGTTGGCGTCTTGACTGTGGCTGGTAGCTTTAGTTTTATCTATCTATCTATCTATCTATCTATCTATCTATCTATCTATCTATCTATCACATTTGTATCCCGCCCATCTCCCCCACAAGGAGGGATCCTGGGCGGTTAACAGCAAAAATTTAAAATCAATAAAAACTATAAATATCAGTAAAAACAAAATGTATATATATATATATATATATATATATATATATATATATATATATATATATATATAACACAGTTTTAGGTGTATGGTTCCCTTTAGGTACCTTCCCACCCGCTTAACACCAGTCCAGTCTCTCTGTGTGGATGTGCTAGTCTTTCTACATATAATGTTTACTGCAGCTGCTATGTCTGGCCTAGTGGTAGTAGGTAGATACAATAGCTTACCTATGGCACTTTTATAGCCATTGTTCTCTGGTAAGAGTTCACTAGGTTCCTGTTGCTTGTGGAAACCTGTTTCCATTGCTGTTGGCATAGGATTGGCATTTTGCAGTCCTAAGCTTTCCAACAGTTCTAGGATCTTTTGCTTCTGGCTTAGAAGAAAGCTTCCATCTTCTTCCTTTTCAATCTGTATCCCCAAGTAGTAGCTGGCATTGCCCAGATGCTTGACTTCTACTTCTTTGTTCAGGTTGGACACAATTTCATCAAAGTCTCTTTTGTTATTATGGCAGATCATCAAATCATCTGCATAACAAAGAATGTACACCTCTCTGCCATTTCTACGTCTTGTGTAGAGACGGGGATCAGCTTGGCCTTGAACAAAGCCTTGCTTAAGAAGTATTTGGTTCAACTTCTTATTCCATGCTCTTGCTGCTTGCTTCAGGGCATAAATCCCCTTCTGAAGTTTGCAAACGAGTTGCTACATCTTAGGATCGGCGAAGCCTGGAGGTTGTAGCATGTACAGTTCTTCCTCTATCTCTCCATGCAGAAATGCAGTTTTTACATCCAGGTGCTCAACACTTATGTTCCTGGAAGCTGCTAGACTCAGGAGCATTCTGATTGTGTTATGTTTTACAACAGGAGCAAAACATTCATCATAATCAAGTCCATGTCGATGAAGGTTCTCAGTCATCCAGGTGGAACAGTCTGTAGCTTGAATCATGTCAACTGGATTTCTATTTTCTCAGTGGAAACGTTTCGCTCCTTATCCAAGGAGCTTCTTCAGTCTGAGCAAAGTTAGTAAGGGAATCCTTAAATATGTTTCTAGGTGGCTGTGTGACCTTGCACCTGGGGCTAGGTCATGGTTATTTTGAGATGTTTATTTCTAAGTCCCTTTATCATCTAAAGGAGGATCGTTAAGATTACCATGCTGCTGTTGAGCTTGCGAAATGGTCTTAATCTTCCTAGGCACAGAAGACAAAGCAGGAAGGAAAATAGGGGAAAGATTGTGCCTGAGGCCCCCACCTATATTCAAGGAAGGATTTTCCAAGTTGGCATAAATGGATTCCTTGACCCCTCTCTCAAACCACTCTCTCAAATCAAGTCCATATTTTTTGTGAACCGCCCAGGGTCCCCGACAGGGGAGATGGGCGGTAATATAAATTTAATAAAATAAAATAAAATAAATAATAAATATTTTTGTGAATAGCCTTTTGAAACTAGTCTAGCTTTGTATCTTTGTACTTCTCCATTTTCATCATGTTTGGGTTTGAAAACCCATTTGCATCCTATGGTTTTCTTGCCTTTTGGTAGTTTTGTCAAAGTCCATGTTTTGTTTTTGTGTAGAGCTTCTAGCTCTTCTTGTGCTGCTTTCTTCCACTTGCTTGCTTCATCTGGTGGCATTTGCTGCAACTTCGTTCCACAATGCAGGTTCTTTTGGTAACGACGACCTTGCGTGGTAGGTGAGTCAGCTGGAACTCCTTTGTTGGGTCATGATGAGCATCTTGGAGCAGGTTCAGGAGTGGCACTTGCCGGTTCAACCCCTTCTGCACCCTCGGCCTCGTCATCTGACTCTGGTGGAGTTTCTGCCTGAGCTTCTATCTCCCTCTGGGTCGGTGTGGTGGTTGTGTCTTTGGATGTTGGGCTAAACATCTCAAGCTGGTAACTGCCACTGTTGGTTTCTGCACAGTCATCATCAGCATGACTATGGTAGCCTTTCTCTCGTTCATCGAAGTACACCACTCTGCATGTGCTTACTTCTATCTAAATTCTATCTATTTATTGTTTTATTGTAATTTTATGTATAGTTTTTAACCATTGTTATCCTGTAAACCGCCCAGAGTCCCCTATTCGGGGAGATGGGCGGGGATAAATTTAAATAATAAATAAATAAAAATAAATACTTTTCCTGTCTTCGGGTTCAAGATTCTATATCCCTTGCTTCCTGGAGCATACCCGATCATGATGCCTTCTTCAGCTCTGGGGTCTAGTTTGGATCTCTTTTCTTTTGGTATGTGTGTATAAGCTTTGGATCCAAACACTCTCAGATGCTTTACACTTGGTTTGCGCTCATGCCATAGCTCAAAAGGTGTTACCTCATTGGCTTTGGTTGGCAGTCTATTCTGTAAGTATGTAGCTGTTAAAACAGCATCTGCCCAGTATTTGTCAGGCAGATCTGCTTCTAAAAGCATACATCTTACCATGTCCATTAGTGAGCGATTTTTCCTCTCTGCAACTCCATTTTGTTCAGGTGTGTATGGAGTGGTTAGTCTGTGTTCTATGCCTAGCTGTGTTAGGTATGTTTGCATGGTTTGTGAAATGAACTCACCTCCTCGATCGCTTTGAAAGGCTTGAGGGGTTCTGTTGAATTTGTTGGTCACCATGGCTACATACACTTTCAGCATGTCCGCTGTTTGGGATTTCTCCTTCAATATGTAGGTCACACAATATCTGGAAAAATCGTCTATAAAGCATAAAACATATGATGCTTGAAGAGGTCCACACAAATCAGTGTGGATAAGTTTGAGTGGCTTAGTTGTCTGCCTTTCCCTTTGTTTGGGTATGGCTGGTCTTGTTGCCTTTCCTTTGATGCATATCACACATTTTGATTGACATTTATCATGGTTGCTTATTTCAAAATCTCTTACCATGCCTTCAGTTTTCATTCTTAAAATTCTTTCGGTGTAGAGAAATGGCGAGCGGACGCATGGTGAACAGCTCGTCATATTTTTGAAAAGAAACGAAGTAAGTTTGTCGATTTTGTGAGCATTTCAGAGGAGCGGAAAATCAGCTGGGTAGCCAAAATAAGGGCAAACCCGATAAAAACAAAAAATCCTGCAGCTTCTGAGCGGCGGCGGCGAAAAAGCAAGCTGCAATTAAGGTACTTTCACTTTCTCAGCCAGCAGACGATCAGCAGTGAAAGTAAGCCGAGAAGCCGGGTGTGCGACTGCCTTCGTTGTTTCCCGTTTGGGATAGCTGCTGTTTCTACTACACTTTCATACTATTTCAAAATTCAAAACTAAATCTACTTTAAATTAACAAAAACTTTCTCATCAAGGATCTTTTGTTTAGAGGTCCAAAGAAGGTGGCTGAGACGTCGAAGTTGCTGTCAAAGTAGGTGAAAGTGACTATTTATTAATTAATTATTTAAAATTGCCATTTTGACTGTGTTTAAGAAAACTAATTAGACTAACCCTATTGTCCTATACGTGGGGATATATAATTTAACCAAAAAATGACTTCAAAGAAAATGTTAAGGAGAAGTTCAGACTTGACTGAAGATAAAGGAGAATGGCTAAAGTTACTATTTGAGGACTTTGCAAAGAAAGCCATTCAAAGTATTACAGCTAATGTGACTTCAGTACTTGAAGAAAAAATACAAGGCTTTGAAAAATCATTGGACAAAAAACTAGACAGCTTGGAACATAGATTTCAAACAGAAATAAAAGGAATGAAAGAAAAAATTAAAACAATGGAAAAACAAAAAGAAGAGGAATTGGATAAAATATCTCTACTGGAACTAAAACAAAAAGAATTGCTTAAGAATAAGAGGACTAAAGGAAGGAAAAGAAATTGAAATTAAAAATACAATTACCCAAGCTTTGGCTGATTTGATAGACTGGGAAAAAGAGCAACTAGAAGAAGAAATAGAATTAATGTATCGGGTCAATTCAAGATATGCAAGAGAACATAATATAGCAAGAGATTTGGTGATTGAGTTTAGCAGAAAAAAATTAAGAGACTTGATTTTGCAAACAAGGTTTGACAAGAAAATAAATATAGAAGGGAGAGATATTCAAATGTTTAAAGAAATTCCTGCTGCTATATTGAAAAAAAGAAAAGAATATTATTTTTTAACAGAAGCCCTGAAAAGGAAAAAAATTACTTATAGATGGGAAACTTTGGAAGGGGTAAATGTGCTGTACAAAGAGCAAAGGTTTAAATTAAACTCAGTGGAAAAAGCAAAAGACTTTCTTAGAAAGCTAGAAAAAGATACTAAACTTTCACCAAGAAATAGCCCTCCTAAAGAAAAAATATCAGAAAAATTCAAAATTTTTGCTCAGGCAGTGGGCTCTCAAGAATTAGACAGCCAATCAGATAATGAATAATGTAAAATGTCTTTCATGGAATATAAATGGGTTGAACTCTCCAGTTAAAAGAAATAGAACTTTTCATATTCTTTATAAATATAAATTGGATATAATCTGTTTACAGGCAACACATATTAGAGGTAAAGATAGTAAATTGTTAAGTAATAAAAAATTAGGATTAGAATTTGCAACGATAAATGAAAATAAAAAAAATGGGATTGTATGTTATATTAAACCAAATTTAAAACCACAATTAATAAAAGTAGATGATAAAGGAAGATTTATTTTAATTGAAATTGAAATTCAAAATACAAAAGTAATACTAGTAGGTGTCTATGCTCCAAATGATAATCAGAACAAATTTTTTAAGACATTGATGAATTGTCTAACAGATCTGCCTAATAAAAATTGGATAATTATGGGTGATTGGAATGGTGTTGTTAACCCATCTCTAGACAGAAAATCTGACAAATATATTAAAGCACATCAAGGAAAATTACCTCAGGTTTTTTTTGAACTTATGAATAACTTAGAAATGATGGATACCTGGAGATATAAAATGGGCAATGCTAAAGATTTTACTTTTTTTTCTAATAGATTCCACTCTCATTCCAGAATAGATATGATTTGGACTTCAAAAAAATTACTAAATAAAATTGAAGATGTTAAAATATTGGCGAGAACAATATCAGATCATAACGCAATACAACTAGATTTAAAATTATTTGCAATGCAGTATAGATGGAGACTTAATGAATCCATCCTAAAAAAATAAAGTATATGTAGAAGAGAGTAAAATTAAATTAACAGAGTTTTTTAAATTAAATATGAAAGATAATACAAATATAAACACCATTTGGGACGCAAGCAAAGCATATATGAGAGGCCACTTTATATCTTTAGGCAGATATCATAAAAAAATGAAATTACAAAAATTTATGAAATTATGTGAACAAATTAAAATAAAAGAAATTGAGTTGCAAAATAAAGCAGGAGATAAAGATATAAAAAATCAAATTATCATTTTACAAAAGCAAATAGAAATATTAACAACTGAAGAAATGGAAAAAAACCTGAGGTATATTTATTTATTTATTTATTTATTTATTTATTTATTTATTTATTTATCTTATTTATACCCCGCCTATCCCCTCCCTAATGGAGGACTCTAGGCGGCTTACAACATCATTGCATATATATTTAATTATACATTATATATATTACAGTACCTGCGCGATTAGGGAGGGGGTGAGGGAACTGGCTCTTCTTTCCAGGCATCGGAACTACAAGCCCCAGAATGCCTTGCTTTCGGAGCCAGCTGCTGACATCCCAGAAGTTGTTAATTGGGATCCGTCGTCCTCTGCCGCCGTCCTCAGCCACCATCCACGGGCTCCTCCAGATCTTCGTCTTCGGCTCCGAGGCGACTCCCCGACAGGATGCCAGCATATTGCCCCACGTGAGTGGTACCCATTTATCTACTTGCTATTTAGCTTTCGAATCGCTGGGTTGGCAGAGAGCTAGGGCTAGTGACGAGAGCTCACCTCGCCACGTGGATTCAAACTGCCGACCTTATGGTCAGCAGACTAACAGCTCAGCGGTTTAACCCGCTGAGCTACCGCGCCCCTATATCAAACAGAGAAATTTTCAATACGCCAATAAAGTGGGCAAATGGTTAGCATTTAAGTTAAGAAAAGAAGGGGGGGGGAAATTATAAATAAAATTAAAGATAAAGGTCTAGAATTAAGTGATAATACCAGCATTAAAAAAGTATTTCATGAATTTTATACAACATTATATCAAAAACAACAATTGGCTGTAGAAAAGGTGGATAGATACTTATCAGAAAGCAATTTACAAAAAATATCTAAATTACATCAAGGCAGGTTAAATGAACCCATAACTATTCAAGAGATCTCAAATGCCATTCAAAGACAGAAATCAGGCAAAACTCCAGGTCCAGACGGGTTTACCGCTATGTATTACAAAGTATTTCAAGATCATTGATTAATACCATTTAATTTATTATTAAATTCAATAATGACAGGAAATGTAATACCGGAAACCTGGACAAATGCCAACATAATATTAATTCCTAAGCCAGATCAAGACCACACCTTATGTAAAAAATTTTGACCAATCTCATTATTAAATACAGATTACAAAATTTTTATCAGTATTTTGGCAAATAGATTAAAAGAGGTTTTACAAGATGCAATAAATATGGATCAATCGGGTTTTTTACCAAAAAGACATATCAAAGACAACATTAGAACTATTATAAATCTAATTGAATATGCTAAAGTCCATAAAGAAAAACAAATTTTATTGTTGTTTTTAGACGCCGAAAAAGCCTTTGACAATTTAAATTGGGATTTTATGATTAAAATATTGGAAAGATTGGACTATGGGGACAAATTTATAAAAGCTATTCAAGCCATATATACACGGCAAATTGCCAAAATAGTGGTAAATGGAGATACTACCCAAGATTGTTATATAGGTCGGGGCACTAGACAAGGTTGCCCGATTTCACCACTCCTTTTTATCTTGGTATTAGAAGTTTTATTAGAAAATATAAGAAAAGATAATTTAATAGAAGGGATAAAAATAAAACAGGAAAATTATAAATTAAGAGCTTTCGCTGACGATGTGGTTATAACTTTACAAAACCCAGAAACCTCGATTAAACATTTATTAAAAAAAATTCAAGATTTTGGTGAATTGGCGGGGCTCAAAATAAACAATCACAAAACAAAGATGATAAATTTGAATATGAATCAAAATATTATTCATAATATGGAACAGATTACGGGATTTGTAAATGTTAAAAAACTAAGATATCTGGGAGTGGACATAACATCTAATAATTCAAATTTATTTAAAAATAACTACACAAAATTATGGACCAATATAAAAAAATGATTTAAAACTTTGGAAAAATTTACACCTATAATTCTTGGGTAGAATTTCAACAATAAAAATGAATATTTTACCAAAAATTATTTTCTTATTTCAAACTATACCAATTGTTATAACTCAAAAAACCTTTCAAAATTGGCAACAAGAGTTGGCGAAATTCATCTGGCAAGGTAAAAAGCCGAGAATAAAACATAAATTTTTACAAGACACTAAAGAGAATGGTGGTTTTGATCTTCCTAACTTAAAATTATATTATGATGCATGTATTCTTTGGTGGCTTCGAGATTGGATAAGACTGGATGATAAAAAATTACTTAATTTGGAAGGACATGATTTAAAATTTGGTTGGCATGGATACCTATGGTATAACAAAATTAAAGCAAATGTAGCATTCAATCACCATCCCATTAGGAAATCAATTATAAGAATTTGGAATAAATATAAAAATACAATCTTACCAAATATACCTCTTTCGATTTCACCACATGAAGCTTTTACATGGTACGGAAATTTAAACATGGGTAATTGGATAACATATAAAGATTTACTAACTTTTGAGGGATCAAATTATAATTTAAAATCAAGAGAAAATTTATTAAAAGATGGAATAAATGGTAATTGGTTTTCATATGCTCAAATTAAAGAACAATTCAGAGTGGATAATAAAAACTTTAAATTTAAAGAAAGTGCGAACAATTGGGACATTGTCCTATGGAAAGATAAAGATCATTTAATTTCAAAAATGTGTAAGATATTAATTTCAAATAATTTGGTAAATATACAAAAAAAGAAATGTATGTGCAATTGGGAAAAAAAATTAGGTCACAAGATCCAATTTGAAATCTGGGAAGTTATGTGGCTAAAAGATTTAAAATTCACATTGAACTATAATATGAAAGAAAATTTCTACAAAATGATGTATAGGTGGTATCTAACGCCAAACACTCTGTCAAAAATAAACAATAGATTAACAGATGTTGGAAGTGTAAAAAAGAAGTGGGCACTTTTTTCCATCTTTGGTGGTCTTGTAAGGAAACAAAAAAATATTGGTTAAAAATACATCAAACAATATGTGAAATATTGGAAGAAGATCTAATTATTGAACCAGACATGTATTTATTAGGATTTTTAAAACCTGAGACACATAAGAAATATGGGAAATTACTATTTTATTTAATAATTGCGGCTAGAACTATATTTGCTAGACACTGGAAAGAGGATTGTATACCCACAATTGAGGAATGGTTATTAAAAACAATGGATTTAGTTCAGATGGGAAAATTAACAGATTTATTAAATGATAAGAATCAAGAAGAATTTAACTTATGCTGGGACCCATTTTATAGATACATAGAAAAAACTAAAAAAATACAAATAGTAAATTCAATGTAAATAAGATATAGAATTGTATAAATAGTAAATATAATTAATTATACAACATGTAGAATTTATTATAGAAATTTTTGATGAGAAAGTAGGAAGTCCATTTTATGTTGTTGTTTTGTTGTTTTTGTCTTGTGTTGTTTGGTTATAGCTAAATTACAAGAAAGAAAGAAAAGAGGAATAGGGGATTACAGAAAGAAGAGAAGGTTATAGCAGGTATAAGAAGGGAAAGATGAGATCTTAGAAGGTACAAGTATGTAGAGAGGAGTAGGAGAAAAAGGGCTAAAGGTTGAGGGTTAAAAATATTTAAATGTATTCAGAAAGTGGAAAGTTAAATAGAGTGTTTTGGTTTTGTTGAAGAAGTCAGAGGTATGGAAGAAAGAAAAGAATATAGAGCTTGAAGAAGGTGTAAAGAAGAGAAAATAAGAAGAAAGGGTAGAGGGAAGGGCTATAATATATTTAAAGGTATTTAATATATTAATGTATATACTTAGAAATTATGTAATATATTGTATGATGTATAATATGTATTGTATGTTGTATTGTATTATTGTTGATTTATGTTTATGTTAATGATGTTTAATAAAAAAAAAATTAAAAAAAAGTTTTCATTCTTAAAATTGTATTAAAATCACGGTGCGCAAAATGTCTGTGCCAGGTGGTGACGCTGTTGTCCTCCTTTTGCTGCCAATAGGCGAGGCTGACATCTGGTGGCAGTTGTTTGCAGTGCACCTGGTAAACGCCATCTTTTTGAAAACCTGTAACAGAAATCTTTTCTCCACTGGTGACTTTACATTGCCCATTAGCATTAAAAATTACATTAAAACCTTTGTTATTCAGTGTTGAGATACTCAGTAAATTGGCTTCTAAGTCAGGTACATAAAAGATATATGTTGCCATAAGATCTTTGTGTTCACTTCCATTGAAGCATTGAAATGGCACACTTCCTTTTCCTTGAATCAAAATTGAATTGCCATCTGCTAATGTTATGCTTCCTTCTGGTTTTTCACTTAGCTCACAAAAGTCACTTTTATTCCCACATAGATGTCTGCTGGCCCCCAAATCGATTACCCATCATCTGGGGCATTTATTGGTATCGGCTTTAAGAACAGTATCAGTGTCGGGGCGAGCAGATGGAGCGGCCTGCTTCTCTCCTAGGCACCAGCGATCCAAGTACTATGCAGTAAATAGACTCCAAACAGAAGTTATATCAAATATCCTATTTACTTATATACATACGTATTTACAGATCACTTCCACACAGGTAACAAATGATAAACCAACGATACAGCATACAGAGGTAGAATGAGAAGAAATGAGAAGAAGGAATACAGGACATCTCTGTATTTATATATAAACTGACCAATCACCTTATAGGTCACTCTCATTATTCACCACACCCAACTTAACTCTAAGCACCTGTTGTATGAGTCACACACTGACACATCAGCACTACAACAATGGCTGCTAATTGGGTGACTCTGCAGAATATTTCCCCTTTCACCTAAATATCAAGCCTCTCAATATAATTTATATCTAGCTGTAAATTCCTGGCTATATCAAACCCCAACAATCAGCTTTATAAACAGTGTGTAAAGCTTTTTCACTTTTAAAAGATTTTCCCTTGGAAAAATCCTTCTTGTCCCTGCTTCTGCAAAACTTGGCAAAATGTCCTGGTTTCTTGCAAGCATTAGACAATGCCTTTTTGGGCTTTTGATGAGTCACTAATGGCACTAGCTCATGTTTACCCTTCGTTGCTAGGTAACCAATGTCTCTGCTAGGCAATCTATTGTTATGCAAATTATCTTGCCTCCAACATTCCAATCTAATTGCTCCCAGAAGGTGAGAAAAATTCTTCCCTTCTAAATTCAAACCAGCAATGAAAGGAAAAAATCTATTTGGTAATGTGCTTAGCAAAAAAGACATCTTAAGTTTTTCATTCATGAGATTCTCAACTGTGCTCAGCGGATCAAAGATTCCCTGCATTCTGATCAGGTGGTCGTTTACATTTCCAGTCTTCCAATTTACATGCATGCAGTTCTCGCAACAAAGAAATCACTTTCTGATCATCAGCTTCTGAATATAGGGTGCATAAATTCTCAATCATTTCCTGTGAGGTTTCGTGCACTTACCTGGATGCCAGCCGACATGCTGGACTTGGAGGAGGAGAAAGAGCCAATCACAGGAGATGGCAGGTATGGCGTGAAACCAACCAGAGACCCAGAAACACTGATTGGCAGAGGCTCGGAAAGAAAGATGCCTCCGCCAATCAGCGCGCGCCAAAGGAGAGCAGAAAGGCGGGCCGAGCAACGTGAAGCCCGATTGGCCTGTGCTCTCCCAAGGTGCGAAAAACAGAATAAAAATCTGGCGCAACTTACCTCAGCTGCCGGAGACAACCGTTCTAACCGCTCCACACCAAAGCCTCGAGACTCTGCGCCGGACCCTGCTACCGAGCCTTGTCCTGTTGCTGCCCCGGACTTTGCTCTAGAGCCCTGCCTTGCCACCGCGCCGGACCCTGATCCCACGCCTTGCCCCGTCGCCGCACCAAGCCTCGGACCCAAGCCTTACCTTGCTGCCATGCCAAACCTCGTGCCCAAACCTCCTCCAGTCGCCACGCCTCCGTCCTTGTTCCCTGCGGAAGAAGCCAGTGTCGGGGTAAGCGCCACCGCCTTGCCTGCTCCTCTCCTGACTGCCCGAACCACCGATTCTCCGTTGCTCTCCACTCCGGAGCCAGTCAACGCCGGCCACCAGTGGGCTGCCTTTGTCAGGCCCCGGTCTACCCAGACTCCCACCAGTCCAGATCAGCAGTCAAGCCCAGCCGACGCCGGCCACCAGTGGGTTGCCTTTGTCGGGCCCCGGTCTACACAGACTCCCACCAGCCCAGATCAGCAGCCAAGCCCAGCCGATGCCGGCCACCAGTGGGTTGCTTTTGTCGGGCCCCGGTCTACCCCCAGCCCCGACAGCCAAGCTAATTCCACGCCCGCGGTCACCTTGCCTGTCACCTCCAGTTCACCGCCGGCTGCAGCCTCTTCCACAGCGCCTGTACCCTCTCTGCTCCTTCCTGTCTGGCCAGGAGTATCCATGGAACTCATTGCTATCCAGCCTGTAGAAGAAAAAGAGGACTGTGTAAACTGGGGGGCTTGTGTATCTGTGTAACTAAAGTTATTTCAGTAATGCTTCCGTGTCAGTCTTAGTCAGAACAGGACATTTCCTTAACAGTAGAAATATTTTTAATCTCTGCTAATCTGTGATCTAGCAATGAGAATTTTAGCTCTCTTATCCTTTTTCTTCCATTGTTTATTGGCTTCCTCCCCATCCTCTGTTTTTGGTTCTGGTGAATCCAGAGCATCCAAACAATCTTCAAAATCTAGCTGCATCCTTAATCTGAATAGCCATGCTGAGTAATTATCTTCAGTCAATTTTGGTACAGGGGGAGCACCTTCCTCTTTCTCCATTGTTTAGAAAGAGGAGGAATTTTTTTTTCTGAACTTAGCTTTTTAAATGTGCAAAGCAGCTTCCCTTTTTGTGGCTGTGAGGCCAACTGGTCTTGTACTGGGCCCATAACCCTTGATGGAGTCTTGAAGGTTAATAAAAGAACTCCAAGCAGCTAACAACAATCTTGCAGAGTAGAAGCATGAACCAGCAGGGAACTTGCACTTTAAGCTTAATTGCGTTCAGAAATAAATTCAGTCTTCACACATTAGTTAGATGAAGAAAAATAGAGATAGCTTACATTTATTCAGTAGTTCTGGATACGAGTAGATTCATAGTAGATCTGCGTGCAAGCGAGATGAAATGGACGAGAGCTTCATGGTGCAGCCCTCCTGCTTGCAGGTGTGCCCGAAGCGTAAAAATGGAGAATGTGAATCCCCCAAACCAAGAAGAAAGAGGAACAGGAAATCAGGTGACAGGTAACATCCCACAAGCACAATAGAGATGCATTTACTAGAAAGACCCCCTATTATGCTTATGAGACAATGCTGAGTTGACTCCTGATAATCCCAACATAAAGCACGTCATCTCATGACTGCATCTCTTAGCGACGACAATCCCAGCAGTCCCCGTTGCCATCATTAACCGAATCCCACCAGTTGTTAGGCGAGGACCCACCCCAATCCAAGCCATTCCCGGCTTGGTCCCTTCCAGCACTGAGCTTCAGTAAGGTAAGGGACCGCCTCCTCTTGAACTCCCCCCACCCACCTATCTCCCCCTCATCTCCGCCCTTTTGGCCACCCTGTACAGCGGTACTCCTCAGCAGCGGTGGCGGCACTGGGGCTGAAGTAGAGGCCCAGGGCCTTCAGCAGTCTCAGCCAGCCACCTCCCCCCCAGGCCTCTATTTCAGCCCCGGTGCTGCTGGCACCATCACTACTGCTGGGGAATGCCGCCTCATGCCCCACCGCTGAGGAGTGCCACTGTGCAGGGCAGCCAAAAGGGCAGAGATGGGAGAGAGAGAGGCGGGTGGGGGAGTTGAAGCCCCCCTGTGGTCATAAGTGCGGGTGGGCTGCCAAGCACCCAAATTTTGATCACGTGACCATGGGGGCGTTGTAATGGCCATAACTTTGGGGACTAGGAATAAGTACCATTCGTTCAGTGCTGCCATAACTTCTAACGGTCACTGCACGAATGGTCGTTAACTGAGGACTACTTGTACTCCTGTTTAGCATTCATAATGCTTCTGTGGCCTTTCACAGACTAGCCAATGAACTGCTCAGGGGTTGAAATGACTGCTATAGCATATCTAGATGATATGGCTATGTTTTCAACTACCTGTTAGCGCAATCTGGAACTTCTAGAAGTGGTGTTACAACATATTAGGGAAGCCAGATTCACTATAAAGGTCAAAAAGGCCTTGGGTATTGGATGGGAGAACTAAATCACTGCTGGAAGCCAAGATACAGGCCAAGATACAGGCTAGATACAGGCTACAGGCTCATAGCATCCTTTCATAGCATCTTTATTAACAAAATTGTCAAATATGGGTTTAATAATTAAACTGTTAGGTAGATCCACAGTTGGCTCAAGGATTGTACTCAAAGGATAGTTATAAATGGTGTCAAGTCTATCTGGAGAGACATCTGAAGTGGGGTGCCACAGGGCTCTGTCCTGTGCCCAGTGCTGTTCAATGTTTTTAGAAATGATACAGATGAGGGAGTTAAGGAAATGCTTACCAAATCTGCAGATGATACAAAGCCAGGAGGGGTGGCTAATACTTAGGAGGAAAGGGAAAAATTCAATCAGTCATTCCTTACATGGCTGGCGTGTCTGAAAAGATAAAAAGGATATTTGGCAAACACCACATACCTGTATATTTCAAACCCACCAACACACTGAGACAGAGGCTTGTACACCCCAAAGATCAAACTCCAAAACACAAGAAAAGCAATGTAGTTTATGCAATCCAGTGCAGTGAGGAGTGCTCTGAACTCTACATTGGAGAAACCAAACAACCTTTGTACAGGAGGATGGCCCAACACAGGAGAAGTAACAACACAGGACCAGAGTCAGCAGTTTATCTTCATCTAAAGGAAAAAGGACACTCATTTGAGGACATTAATGTTCACATTTTAGACAGAGAAGATAGGTGGTTTGAGAGAGGGGTCAAGGAATCCATTTATGCCAACTTGGAAAATCCTTCCTTGAATAGAGGTGGGGGCCTCAGGCACAATCTTTCCCCTATTTTCCTTCCTGCTTTGTCTTCTGTGCCTAGGAAGATTAAGACCATTTCGCAAGCTCAACAGCAGCATGGTAATCTTAACGATCCTCCTTTAGATGATAAAGGGACTTAGAAGTAACATCTCAAAATAACCATGACCTAGCCCCAGGTGCAAGGTCACACAGCCACCTAGAAACATATTTAAGGATTCCCTTACTAACTTTGCTCAGACTGAAGAAGCTCCTTGGATAAGGAGCGAAACGTTTCCACTGAGAAAATAGAAATCCAGTTGACATGATTCAAGCTACAGACAATTCCACCTGGATGACTGAGAACCTTCATAGACATATGCATCTAGAGAAGAAAAACAGAAACATGTACAAGATGGGCTACCAAGATGTGAAAGGACTGGAAATCAAGTCCTACGAGGAGCAGTTAGGAGGCCTAGGTATATTTAGCTTGCAGTAGAGAAGGTTGAGAGCGGACATGATAGCTATCTTCAAATGCGAAGAGCTATCACGTTGTGGAGGGTTCAGACTTATTCTCACTTGCTCCTGAGGGTAAGGCTGGAACCAATGGGATGAAACTTCAAGGATGAAGATACAGATGAGACATTAGGAAGAACTTCTTCCCCTTTTTTCACAGGAGGTTTTCAAACAGAGGCTGGATAGTCATCTAACAGGGATGGTGTAGTGTGATTTCCTTAGCCACATAACTCACTGCTACAGGTCCAGGAAATGGCACTATTGAAGTGGGTTTTTCCCCCTTTTACTGGCCAATAAGGCACATAGGCTGTGATAGCTCTATCTCTCTCATATACTGGGGATAGTGGGGTGTGGGGGAAGGGTATGCTGGGTAAGAGTATACCCCTTGAAGATAGGTGGCACAGCTAGAACCTCCAAGCCATTATACCAATGCAGGAAGCAAAACTTGGTGTGTATACCCAGATGGTTTCTGGAACAGGAGGTTCAAGATCTCCAACCTTTCACCCTATGGGCACAATTGTGCCACTATTTGTCACTGTATTCCTACATAAGATTTAAATCTGTGCAACCAATCTCTGGAGCAAGAGGTATAAATCCAATGGAGCATCTATCTCATCATTTTCTATTCAATGACATCATGGAGATTTGTAGGCTTCCATAAGTCCAATTATGCATTGTGTTATTATATGTGTCCTGTCAGAGAACTTTGATGTGTATCTGATTTCCATTTCTCTGCCAAAAGCATCTAGGAAACAGTGTTATTATATGAAAGAGATGGTTTCTGCCATCACTGACAGTGGAAAGAAATAAGGCTTGTACCCCAAAACGGTGTGGCAAGACAACCACAATCCAGGAAGGAGACTGAAATCTATATATAACAGCCACAGCCAAAGTATAGGTGTGTTGTCTAATGTGTTGAAAATTTTTGAACTACATTAAAACAACATTTAATTTTACTGCATTTAAACATAAGGATCGAGTGCTGCTCAGTTGCCCAAGTATCCAACTGGTCAGATCACAGGAAAATCAGATCAGGTTTACTTCTTAGCTAGCAACTGAACAGCATATTATACTACCAAGAAAAAATCTTGTTAGAAGCATGATCTCAGCCGGACTGACTCTCAGCACTTCACAACCTATTGACCATGAGGAGTAATGGCGTATAGATAGAAATATAATGGTGTATAGATAGAAACAGCCAGTTCCTCTCAATCCCCTCTTTCTCTCATACTACACCAGCACTTTGTCTGGGATTGCTAATCTCAAGGCCCTTCTTCCCTGTCTTTGCTTCCACTTGTTCTTTTGACTCTCACCTGAAAGGCTGTAGCTAGCTAGGAACTAGGCTTTGCCTATCCCCCATGAACTTCCTGTAGTAAGTATCCTTTCTGTTAAAGTTACAAGGAGCTGCTTCACTACTCCTCGCTCAAGTTAGTTTCCCACTCTCCAGGAACACACAAATCACTCCAAGAAATCACCAACACTCCAGTTCTTCTTAAAAGAGGCATTATGTTTGTCTTAATATGTCCAAAACTAAGAAGTCTAGAGACTGCCTTTTAAAAAATTGAAGCTGAAGATTCTGGTGGGGGCTACTATTATTATTTCTTTTGTGAATAGAGCTGTGAAATTAATAGCAGAGAACTTGCTCTGAATATATCAAAGGTATGGAGAGGAGGTCATTTTTTAGCAGTAACAGTTGCATAGGAGGAAATTATACCACATATGGCTTCTGCCATCACCTTAGTCCAGTGCTTTCCAAACTCCCGCCGTTGGCGACACACCAATGGTGGTGGTGTGTACGGTGGCGGCGGCAGCAGCGGCGGCCTCGTGTTTTGCGCTAAAACCCGGAAGCACTGATGGCGCGTCGCTGCCACCGCAGTGGCAGCAGCAACGTGCCATCAGCACTTCGAGTTTTGTCGTGACACACTAATGTGTCGCGACACACAGTTTGGAAAGCTATGCCTTAGTCCTTTGATAAAGCAAACCAACCTGTGAAGTCAGCAAGCTCACTAACTCCAGGTACCCCATTAGACACCCAGGTGGTAAGTCCTGATGTGGGTTGTTTGATATCAGCTTAGTGTGTCATATGAACCCAGCTATTGTGTCTTTAAACCATGGGATATAGTGAATCATAGTTCAACAATGATGTGTGAATCCAGCATCTGGGTTTGGCAGAAATAATTATCATAATATTAACCGAAGAATGAATTGAGGGTCAGTTGTCAAACATTCCTAAGGATATTTATGGAAACATGTGCAAACTGTACTGGGATGGAGTGCCCAAGTATTTTAAGTTAATGGAAGGTTTAATGGTGTTGGCCAGATCTATATCATCGCAAAATAGAGCAAACAGTTGCCCTGAATACTGCCAGCCCCTTCCAGAAAAGTGTGCTGTCCTTGTTGTTGTTTATTCGTTCAGTCACTTCCGACTCTTCGTGACTTCATGGATCAGCCCACGCCAGAGCTTCCTGTCGGCCGTCGCCATCCCCAGCTCCCCCACGGTCGAGTCCATCACCTCCAGAATATCATCCATCCATCTTGCCCTTGGTCGGCCCCTCTTCCTTTGGCCTTCCACTTTCCCTAGCATCAGCATCTTCTCCAGGGTGTCCTGTCTTCTCATTATGTGGCCAAAGTACTTCAGTTTTGCCTTTAATATCATTCCCTCAAGTGAGCAGTCTGGCTTTATTTCCTGGAGTATGGACTGGTTTGATCTTCTTGCAGTCCAAGGCACTCTCAGAATTTTCCTCCAACACCACAGTTCAAAAGCATCTATCTACCTTCGCTCAGCCTTCCTTATGGTCCAGCTCTCGCAGCCATAGGTTACTACAGGGAATACCATTGCTTTAACTATGCGGACCTTTGTTGTCAGTGTGATGTCTCTGCTCTTAACTATTTTATCAAGATTTGTCATTGCTCTCCTCCCAAGAAGTAGACGTCTTCTGATTTCCTGGCTGTCAGCGTCTGCAGTAATCTTTGCGCCTAGAAATACAAAGTCTGTCACTGCCTCCACGTTTTCTCCCTCTATTTGCCAGTTATCAATCAAGCTCATTGCCATAATCTTGGTTTTTTTTGAGGTTTAACTGCAACCCAGCTTTTGCACTTTCTTCTTTCACCTTCGTCATAAGGCTCCTCAACTCCTCCTCGCTTTCAGCCATCAAAGTGGTATCATCTGCATATCTGAGATTGTTAATGTTTCTTCCAGCGATTTTAACTCCAGCCTTGGATTCATCAAGCCCAGCACGTCGCATGATGTGTTCTGTGTACAAGTTGAATAGGTAGGGTGAGTATACAACCCTGCCGTGCTGTCCTACATTCACACATATCCAGAGTTCTTTAGGTATGCATGAAGGAAAGGAAGGAGGCAAGTTCTGTAATGATTAAAGCTATCCCTAGATCTGGTCTATATTCTTGGGGGGCATTCTGTTCTCAAGGCAGTGGGTCAAACTATTTAATTAATTAATTGGTTCAATTTATATAGCTGCCCATTTCACATACATGACTCTGTGATGCTACTGGAGCTATCTAGTAGGAAAGGCCCTCTAGGTATGCAGTCCATGTGATCAGTTGGTATTGCTTACCAGTAGGGATATTTAGATAGTATATACTGAAGGCAAAAGGGGTTTTTGTGTATCAAACTTCAATTCAATCTGGTAGACTAGGTTTTGGGGAAATGGTTTTGGTTATGTTTGAGTTGACCATCCCTAAGGCAGAAGTCTGGTGGGCATATGGGAACACTTACAGCAGGGGTCCCCAACCTGTGGGCCGCAGCCTGTTAGGAAGTAGGCCACGGGGTTCCCGCCTGCAAACCCCACCCCCGGTGTGTGCAATTGGCTCCTGCCTGCAAACCCCACCCCCCGGTGCACGCGATTGGCTCCTGTCTGCAAACCCCACCCCCCTGGTCTATGGAAAAATTGTCTTCCACGACCGGTCCCTGGTGCCAAAAAGGTTGGGGACTGCTGACTTACGGAATGGCTGCTGAGGGGGGTTCTGCATTCCCAAAATAGCCACCATATTGACCCAACGAAGTACATAATGAAGGGCATAATGGCCATGCAAGCTAGAAAATTCTTGGAGGTGCAGTCCCCCACAACTGGGTGATGCCTGGTTAGGAAAGGCTAGACTATTCTTTTTGGAAGACTAGCCAGAAAACCAGAAAAGCAACATATTTGCAAGATCAAAGCAGCCAAGGAAGAAATGAAACAGTATTAAGTCTCCTCTCCATAGCCATTTAGTCCTTCCTTAGGGCTATCAGTTCCAGGCTGCAAGTGTCACCCACTAAAGCGTAACAAAAAGTTTTCTGTATTTCTTTGCTGCCATATAGTGTCATCTGGATTTTTGCAGCCCAGATCTGGTAGCCCTCCTGAATTACCCTTTTGGTAATGCAGCCCCAGACATGCCATTCAACAGTTTATGCACCCCTCCCTGCCTTGATACCAGTATTTAGCATCACTGTGGTTTATAAACCATGATTTTCTACTTCAAAGGGGCTAGTACAACACACACACACACACACAATCTTAGCCAGAAGGCCAAGAAGTGATGGATATGAGGGTGATCTGGCTGCAACATCTCTCATTCTAAAACAAAATCAAATAAGATGTATTATGGATTATTGTCAAGTGAGAACTAAGCTAGCAATGATGTTAGCTACTTCTGAATTGCTGATAGATGAAATTCCAGCTTACAGCTGAACTTTTTTTTTCTTAAATGTTGTATAATTGTATATTGCTGCAAGATAATAATTAGAAATATCTGATTATATGAGAAAATTCTTACACTCAGATTATCCTATTGCAATCTCCAAAACATTTGCATACTTACAGTGCTGTATAAATTAAATGATTATAGTTAGCATGTTATGATTTCTCCAAGAATAGCCTGGTTCTTTATTGATGAACAAGTTCAGCTATCTTGGAATGCCTGAATGAACAAAGTAAAACTGATTTCTATTTTTTCAGATGTACATTGTTGGCAAAGATTAAACGTAATTGGAAATATGCATCTCCAGACCATTGCCTACAACAGTGTTTCTCGAAATGTGGAGTGTAACTCAGTACTGATCCCTATTAAAAATATGTACAGTATACTAATATAAGCTCTTGAAATATACCAATAATCATTCTCTTTCTCCTCCTGCCCAGAGCAGAGATGATCTTGCCAGCCCTCTGTTCACAGGGGAAAGAGGAGAGCTTTCTCATCAAGCCTTAGTTCAGAGTACTTCCAAATCAATTGATCTAAGTCAGAGCTTTCCAAACTGTGTGTCGGGACACGTTAGTGTGTCGGCTGCAGTGTCTGGGTGTGTCGCGGCTGCTGCTGCCTCCGAGCCCTGCCAGGATTCCACGCAGGTCCTAGTGCCTGCCTTGTGCCTTGCTGCCTCCAAACCTGCTGTGATTCCGCACAGGACCTAGTGCCTGCCTTGTGCCCTGCTGTAAGAGTGTGTCGCGAAATGATGCCCTGCTGTAAGAGTGTGCCGCGAAATGATGCCCTGCTGTAAGAGTGTGTCGCGAAATGATGCCCTGCTGTAAGAGTGTGCCGCGAAATGATGCCCTGCTGTAAGAGTGTGTCACGAAATGATGCATGTCTAAAGTGTGTCACCAACATGAAAAGTTTGGAAAGCTCTGATCTAAGTCTTTAAAAACGTAGATTACACAGATGCAAAAGCTTGTGTGCTATTTTGTGCGTGCATAAAGTAACCAAAAACTAAGTTTCAAAAAAAGGGTATTGAGAAAATATGGTCCCCAGCTATATAAAGCTTGGGAAACCCTGGTCTGCAAATTAATAAATGCTGTGCAGGAATAGATTATTTAGCAAAACAAATACACTAAATTGTAACCAAGTAGGACCCTCCCTGTGCCTTTAAAGGAATTAAGCAATCAGGCTTCTGTCTTTTTTTCTTAGCCAAAATTAAAAATGTATAAAGTTACAAATAAGTTGAAATTTTAAATTAGTCATTCCACATTTGCAGTAGAACAGTCTACTTTATGGAGATGGGTGGGGGGGGGCGCAGCTGATCACAAAGGAAGTCCGGCTGAAAGGAAATAAGGAGACTCCAAGTCTGTTCTCTGTACTCTTACAATGGAGTTAGACTGTGAATTAAAGGGGGAATGTTTGCAAATGTAATGTAGAGTCAAAGAAAAGCTTGATGACAGGAAGTCTCATCCCACTACGGAAAAGGATAGATACGTCCGAAGTATGTAGAAGATATATACATATGTGTGTGTCTACACG
Organism: Charina bottae; assembly: GCA_023362775.1. NCBI lineage: Eukaryota > Metazoa > Chordata > Lepidosauria > Squamata > Charinaidae > Charina > Charina bottae. The sequence continues at coordinate 3,010,001 of JALMGJ010000022.1, forward strand.
TACCTACTTTTTTGTTTTCTTAGTAACTAAAGTTACAGATCTTCCTTCAACTTAGCCCATTTTTAAAGAAATCATCCAGGTTCGTATCTTTTTTCACAACTTATTAAAATTACACTTAAACAAGATAAACCACTGTTTCCAGTTCCTATCTGGAAACCCTGGGATGCCTGTGGCAAAGCTCCTGTTTTCAATTGCCATCAGTGTGAATGTAGACCAGATGGACTAGCTTCGCCAAGTGAAGGTGAGCCAAAGACATTTTGGAAAAACTCCAGGGGATTTTTTGCCTTTATTAGTATGCACAATCTTCCACTGAGATGGGGGCCTACTAGTGGACTCAGCTTTGATACTTGGTACAGAAATAAAGTGTTTGATTTGAGATCCTCACAGCCCCTGCAGTTTTATTAATTTATGAAAATCTCACCCCTAAACTGCACAAGTCATGCATGCACAGTTTTCACTATTGCATAGTAACACTTTTCATGCAATCTATTTTCCCATGAAAAGGGCAGGAATTATCTATGCAAGGACTGTCTGCATAGGAGTCATTGTTCATTTATTAATCACATAGAAGTGAATAGGGATCATATGATCTGGCCTCAGGCCATTTCCAACAATGCACTCCTCCCATTCCTTAACTCAAGGGGCCCAACCGAATGGTCTCTCTGCTAGAAATTAGTTTGGTCCCATCAGAATTGCCTGCCAAATATATAGCTCCAAGTTTCCCATTGTCTGCCTGTTTATTTTCTAGGCAGAATTTGAACAGACATCTGTAGTTAGTTAAACTATCCCTGCAACATATGTTACATACTGAGTCATGTTGTTTGCAAGGAAGAGGAGAAGAAGACTAAGACTAAGTCAGTTTTTGAGATCTACCCCTTTGCAGGCTAGAAAAAAATCTTATTCCAGGAATATAAGGCCATGGAATCAAGACATATCACACTTAGATGTTCATTTCTTCATTTCCTACCCAGATTCTGCTGTTTGTGCCCCAGTTACCAACCTACTTCTTGCACTCCTGACGGTATTAATTCAGAATTGTTTTAGCAGCTGAAGGCCAGAGCTGGCAAAGGAGCCAAAAGGAAGTGAAGCCAACAAGCCACTCCAGCTTTCTCCTTCCAGCTCTCTATTCCTGGTACTCCCTAGAACCCGTTGAACTCTTGCATGTTCAAAGCACATCAGCTGGGGGGGGGGGGGCTAAAATACTCCTTCTGCTTCAACCTCAGCTGCAAGAGTCCCCTCACAATGTATTGGGGGTTTACCTAATAATATAAATATTTGTATGTTTTGCTAGGGTTCCTGATGAAGAACAGTACTTTGAAATGCATCGGGCAGCATACCTCCTTTCAACTAAGTCTACTTTTGTGACCCTTTGAGATCTGAACCCTCTAACTTTCTTGTACAACTGGTGCTTGCCTCCTTTTTCCCTCTAATGCACGTTTAAGGAGTAGAGTTTGATATAACACATCAGTTATGTTGGATTTCATAATGTTCAACATTACAAAGAGAATGACTCATGTGTTCTTGAAGTGCATTGTGTTTAATGATTAACTTCTGCCAAATTAAATGCTGATGCCTGGGATGGTTATTGGTATTAATTAGCACAAGACTGAAACTTTCTACGTTTTTTTGCTGACCCACTTTCTAATTTCTTCCTTTCACACAAAAATGCCCATACATCAGCTGAAATAGCCGCTGGTAGGTAACTTTTTAAAAAAATCTCTGTCAATTCACTTTACTGTCCCTGTATACAATGTCACTTTTGAGCCTCTCCTGTAGTCATAGGTAGCAACACAACCAAATCAAAAGCACCGTGGTGGAACTAGCAAAGAGAAGTTCCATTGACAGGCTGGCTTTCCAATATTATTGGCAAGGAATTCAAAAAATGCCCTTGATATATCAGGAAATGCATGAGTACATCAGTGCTAGGGCCAAGTGCTATGCCTACATTTGATGTAGTCAGAAAAATATGAGCTCACCTAAACAGACAAAATATATTAAACAGGTGTGCTCATTAACGGGGTCACCTAAGTATCCTTGTTTTACAGCTAGAGTTCAGGTGGAGAACATGAGGCCTATATCAGATATTGTTCCAATCATCAAAGCCCCCTTTTTGAGGGGGGAAAAAAAGAATCAGCCTTCCTGAATTCAGACCTAGACCACAGACATAGCAGCATCTAGAGATGTCAGAAATTGTATCTCTGAATGGTTTATAGGGAATCTTCCTAAGATCAACCAAGAATGGATTGCTATTTTCATTCAATATTTCCAGGGCAATTGGCAACTTCCTCTGATTTGAAAGCATCACTTATTCTATTGAATATGTGTGTGTGTGTGTGTGTTCAATTAATTTAAGGACGCGTGGCAGAGTCATTTGCAAAGCAAAGTGTCTCTTGTTTGATTTCCTGCAAATATTGAGGAAGGGGCTGAGGAGGGGCTCTTGATAATCTTAAGTTCTCCTACTGTCAGCCTTCCCAGGGAGACCGGGCAGGAAACGGGACCAGATGAGCTAATTCTACTTTATTGTAAGGCTACATTAAGAGAATCTTGCAAGTCTGAAAGTGCAAATCTCCCACTGTCTCTTTTACAGCCTGGTAAGTTAAGGAGGTTCCTTTCTGAGTTTCTTTCTCTGCCTGTTATGTAGCTGCGGGCTATGTCCTTTCTTATCTGATCATTCCCTAGGCAGCATCTCTTCCCCTTGTCTCCCAAGGTTATTCCCACATACCATTACAGCCCCACACCATTCTTCCCTCTCCTTACCCCTCACTTTGTGGAAATGGACAGAAATACAATACTGCAATTTATAGCTCCAGCACCTTCATCACATGAGTCAAGAGACTATGCTGCTGTCTCTGCCACCCCCTCTCCCTCTTTCTGCCCTAGGGGTGTGGGGAAAATAGGAGAAGGAAGGAGTATTAGCTACGTTCACTGACTTATTTATAAAAATAATATAGGTGGGATAAAAAGTCCAAAAAAAATAAAAATAAGAGATTAAGGTCGTCTTTCTTTAAAGCTCTACTCCCTGCCAAAGAAGTCCCAAGCCTCTTTGGCTGATGGTTCATCAGTTATTTGAACCAGATTAGGGTTCTCTTCCACATGACAAATACTATTCACACTTTTCTGTTTGCACATTAATCCAGTGCTAAAAATTGTGAGGTGGGAAAGAACAATATTCTTATATATTCATAAGGAAACAATAGCTGGTTCTTGTCCAGGGACAGGTTTTACATCATTCTAGGGCTACACAGGGCTGGGTTATAAAAACCCAGACAAGCATTAGATGAGAGCCAAGAGACACAGAAAACCCTAAGCTTGCCTGTGTTTTGGCAGTTTAGATACGGTAGCCCTACACTGTGGCACAATGAACACCATCCCTTTAAGCTATTCTATGCTGGGCAGTTTTAATGCTTAGTGAGAGGTTATATTACATATCACATTAAGTCATGGTTTCTTTAACTATGGTTTACTGAGTACAGGTAGCCCTCATTTAGCAACCACAGTTAGGACTGGCAACTCTGTCATTAAGCGAAGTGGTCGCTAAGTGAAACATCATGATTTTATGATCTTACTTCAGCTTTCCTTTGCTTTACAGCCCTGGGAAAGGTTGTAAATGCAAAGGATTGGTCACAAGGTTACTTTTTCATCACTGTCGTAACTATGAGTGGTCGCTGTACAAGGCAGTCACTAAACAGGGACTATCTATAAACTACAATGTGTGGAGTTAGTACATGTTAAGCCAATGTGGTGTAATGGCTGAAGTGTGGACTAGGAACAGAGAATCCCAGCTTCATGATGCACCTTCATCCATGGATGCTCCTGGGGTGACTTTGGGCCAGTCCCTCTCTCTCAGCCCGACCTACCTCATAGGATGGTCGTTGGAAGAGGGAATACTGTGCATGCCACCTTTTGCTCCTAGAGGAAAAGGAGGATATAAAGCTAACAAATAAAATAAACATTGTCTTAAAAAACACAGTGGCTAGACTCACAAAACATCCTACCTCAAAACCAAACACCCACATTTTGGCTTGGCATGAGGCAGCCACAGTGGAAAGACTTGTTCCAGGCTAGAATATGAGTGAGTAGGGGAGGTGAAAATAGGAAGGAAAGTGCATTTTAAAGTTTAAATTAGAGTTAGATTCACTATAAAGATAATATGGAGATAGGCAGCTACAAGAACCCAGTGTTGTTCAGATCAGCACTATTTATTAAACATAACTCAGTTTAGTTAGATTAAAGCATGTTCTTCAAAGGCAGGTGCTTCAGGGAATGTGGCAAAAGAGGAATTTTCATCTAGATAGAGCCCACTTAAGATCAGATTTAAAATAAGAAAATAATAAAAGTCAAGGAAGTTGTGCAAGTTAAACATTTTTTAAACTTTTTTTGCTTTTTGATATGGATTCACATACTGTAGTGCCAAAGACAGATCAATCTGGCCCTGTATCAAATCACAATCAATGCCTGGGAGAACTTTGAAAGCTTGTATGAATTCCTCTTTCAGGTTTTATCCCCGCAATTTATCCTCCCAAATTGAGACCAGGCCATGTCAGCCCTCCAAGGTAAACCAGACAGGAAACACGATGAGATGAGCTAATTCTACTATATTGTAAAGGTACATTAACAAATAAAATTTTATTTAATATTTTTTATTAAATAATTTTTTATTAAATAATTTATTTAATATTTTTTATTAAATAAAAATGCATTTATTTTTTATTAAATAAAAATACATTAACAAAATCTTGCAAATCTGAAGGTACAAATCTCCCGCCCTCCCTGTTTACCACCTGAGTAGATAGTGCCGGTCCTTCCTAAGTTTCTTTCTCTGGCCGTTACTCTGTTGTGGACTCCTTTCTCTTTTATCTGATCATTCTCTAGGCCAGGGGTGGGGAACCTTTTTTCTGCTAAGGGCCATTTGGATATTTATAACATCATTCGTGGACCGGGAGGCGGGGTTTGCGGGCGGGAGCCAATCATGTGGAAGGGGATGGGGTTTGCGGGCAGGAGCCAATCACAAGCACCGGGGGTGGGGTTTGTGGGAGGGAGCCAATTGCGCAGAAGGGGGTGGGGTTTGCGGGCGGGAGCTCCTAGATTTATTGAATTTCGAGTTCCGCCTGCGGTTGCCTTGGCAGGGCCAGATCAAATGATTTCGCGGGCCGGACATTCCCCACCCCTGCCCTAGGTGGCATCTCTTCCCCACCCCCGTCTTCCAAGGTCACCCTCACATTCCATCACAGGCCACTTCAACTATGGCTTTTAAGGACACAAGGAAAGGAAAACCTCTTTATCCTGAACACCTGTGGAACGGCCAAAGGCTTTGCAACTTTGACACTTAGGCTTGCATCTGGAACCCACATCTGCCTTGAGATAACTGGTGAGGGGAAGCAGATTGGCAGAGAGCTTCTGAACATCCTTGGCAGGCAGCAGATAAGGATTTGGGGAGCCACAGATAGACTAGAATCTACTTCAACGCATGTGAAGATGCCAAAGAGGAAGATCACACAAGAATGATATGTGGAATAGAATGAATTGAGGCAACACATAAAGGCAGTACTTGTTTGGCTGTTCTGGGTCTTTCCGGCCGTGAAAGCCTTCGACAATACGCAGTACTTGTTTAATTATGATTTCTTGAATAAACCACAAATGGCTGGGTTAACCCAATACATTAAGTTGTAACCAACTTTTGTTGTTGTTTATTCATTCAGTCGCTTCCGACTCTTCGTGACTTCATGGACCAGCCCACGCCAGAGCTTCCTGTCGGCCGTCACCATCCCCAGCTCCCCCATGGTTGAGCCTGTCACCTCCAGAATATCATCCATCCATCTTGCCCTTGGTCGGCCCCTCTTCCTTTTGCCTTCCACTTTCCCTAGCATCAGCTTCTTCTCCAGGGTGTCCTGTCTTCCCATTATGTGGCCAAAGTACTTCAGGTTTGCCTTTAATATCATTCCCTCAAGTGAGCAGTCTGGCTTTATTTCCTGGAGTATGGACTGGTTTGATCTTCTTGCAGTCCAAGGAACTTGTAACCAACTGCACTGCCTGAATACATCAATATTTAGACTACTAGATCTGAGCTTCAAAAACCCAGAAAACCAAGAGACGGCAGCAAAGAGACACAGAAAACCTCAACTCTCCTGCCATCTAATCATCTGAATTTTGCAGTCCAAATTTTGTAGTTGTACACAACACACTGAGCTAAAGCCAAGTCCAACAAACTGCATTATGGCTTAACATAATATGTGAATGTGGCATGTGAGCATTAAATAAATATCACCATAATATAGCTAAAACAATAAGTATTTTCAATACTTATTTTCTCCAATAAGTACTTATTTTGGAGAATTTTTTTTTTTGTCCCTATCATCTGATGGAACAGATTTCCATCCTATCTGGCTTTGATAGAAATAAGATATTTAGGAGGTCATTGGAGAGTAATATTACCAGAGAATAATATTACCATGTGCATCATGACTGATTCTAGCAGTGAACAGAAGATGTATTAGGAGAAGGTGCAGCTTCGTCTGCATTAAAGAAGGTTGGAGTGAGGCTGTTGTTAAAGCAAATTACATTAAATATCACTAGCTTCTTCAAATATTAGCTATTATCAAATTCCCATCAGTTCCTAAGGAATGTATTGGAATATGTGGTCACCTTAGAATCATAGCCACAGAGCTGGAAAAAGCATCTTAGGTCATCAAGTCCAACCCCTTCTCAATGCAAGAATCCAAATTAAATCATCCCAGCAGCTGATTGTCTAGTGCAGTGTTTCTCAACCTTGGTGACTGGAAGATGTGTGGACTTCAACTCCCAGAATTCCCCAGCCAGCCACACAAAGTCCACCCATCTTCCAGTCACCAAGGTTGAGAAAGACTGGTCTAGTGTCTGCTTGGATACATCTAGTGAAGGTGGACTCATCATGTTCCCCTGTTACTGGTTCCATTATTGAAGTATTATTTCTGTTAAGAAGTTTTCCACCCAAAGGGAATCTCTAAATTATTTATGGACAGATAAGCACATGGTAGAGTTCTGTTAAATGAATCAAACGTTTTATCACGATTGCATCCTTAAATATGCCTCGCAGGAAAGCTCGTTAAAAGGAAAGGCAAAACAATAATGGGTACCTTTCCAGTTAATATTCAAGAACCACTGATAGCGTAGTCTAAGAAGCACATTTTTTTTGCTAACGGTAGATTTTACTATCAAAATTCACATCAATATTAAAATTGAACCTAATCATTATTTTCCCCTGTAATTAGTCTGATTCCTTTCTCAAGTCTGCCTCAAATCTATTCTAAATGAAACTAAAATATAAAATGTTTCTAAGAGTCTTTTATGAGAATGAAAGCATCTTGTTGCTAGTAAGTTGGCCAACTCTTCACCCGCTGACTCAGTTCCATGCTTTCATGCTTCTGTCCAAGCATGAACAGGGGGCTAATGATGAATGCTTTTCTCCTTGCAAAAGATCTCACTTCCTCCAGCACTCCAGCTTGTGTTACAGCACATCATCTTGAGCAATGCATTTCATTACCACACTTCCCTAAATTCACTAACTGCAGTGCATTTTTCTTTGCTCAACCAGTGTGGGCTCATCTCCAACAGAACATTTACATACTGCTCCCTGAATTACCCGTTGGGCCCTAGTTTCTCAGGTTTGTGCTTTATGTCAAGTGGGAAGGACATCTTTTCCTTCCTCTTGTAACTTCCTCTTGAGAGCTGTAGTCCAAAGCATTGGGAGGGCACCAGAGGGCTTTCAACCAATACAGAGAATGCATGGAGGCCCGCCTTTTCAGATCTCAATAGCAAGGATTACTGTACAGCCCATCTCTGATTTTGATGTTTCAAAATAGCCAGAGTGATATTATGTGAAGAGGGCAAAAAGTGATGGTTTTTGTTTTTGTTTTACTAAATACAATTACTGTAATCAAGGGGACTCAGACAAGGTGCTCCTCAAACAAGGGAGATGGGAGGAACAGCCTGTACTTATTGGAATAGAGCATTAAGCATTTGCTTGAAATGGAGGACACGTCAGTTGTTGTTTTCTTCTATTATTTACTGCCTATCCTGACTGCTCATGGGAAGGACAGATACTGAAGCTGAAGCTCAAATACTTTGGACACCTAATGCGAAGAGAGGACTCGCTGGAAAAGACCCTGATGCTGGGAAAGACTGAAGGCAAAAGGAGAAGGGGACGGCAGAGGATGAGATGGTTAGATAGCATCACCGATGTAACGAACATTAATTTGAGTAAACTCCGGGAGGCAGTGGAGGACAGGAAGGCCTGGCGTGCTATGGTCCACGAGGTCACGAAGAGTCGGACACGACTAAACGACTGAACAACAACAACAAAATCACTTACCCACCCAATCTTTGCCCTTGTGCAGTTCCTCTGATTTTGTTGAGAACCAAGTAGAATTTTAGAAAGCCCTCGTAACCCTCTCCCCTACACGGCCTTTCGTTTTTCAATTTGTAGGGTTTCATGTTACAGCTTCAGCTTTGCCTAACTGCCCTGCTCTGCTTCCATTTTCATACAGATTAGTCCACCCAATAAATAAATTTTAAAATCCAGAGATGGGGAAGGGAATTGAAAGTGATCTCTACATACATGCTATAATTTGAAGGTGAAGTCTCTCCTTTTGTAAACAAAGCATTGCACACCTCTTTCTGAATTTTTTAAGAGTTTCTTAGATAGAACCACTTCTATGTTGCATACCATTTTCATAGCAATAGCTCAAATAGGCCACCCCCACCCCACACACAAAGGAAACATAATATGGGGATGAGCAGAGCTGTACATGAACTATTGGTTTTTTTCTCCATTGTTTTCATCTATTGGCCCAGTAAATAAGAGGGTGGGTGTTATAGGAGAGCTGTGTTTATTATAGCCAAAAGTCAGAAAAATCATGCATCTGATGAAGGGAGCTGCAGCTCACAGAAACGTATGCCTTTTAATAAAATATGTTAGTCAGATAAGATGCTACCAGACTTCTGAGGAGTGTGGGTGGAAATCCAAAATACTGAAATAGCTTTTAGGGTTATATTTTTAACTGGTTTTTCTGCCATGAATGAAAAGCATCATTGTATCTGATCCTTTCAAACAATAAACCACCCTTTGGACGGGGACCCTATCGCTCCTTCCCCAAAAGGCAGTGGGTGGATAGTGTGTTTATTAACTCTTCCTTGAGAAATTCAGAGGTTGTAATCTTAACACATCTAGAGGACACCAAGTTGTAAACAGCTGTGGAACGTCATGATCTCTCTCAAGTAGAATTTACAAAGGGAGAGAGATTCTCCATTTAATTCCTTGTGTATAAATTTCCTGGATATAAATAGGCAGTTTCATTAGGGACAACGTACTCAGTACTAGTTGTGCTTGCTTGTTCTTACCATTTGGTGATTCAGTGCTCAAGGCCATACTGTCCCTCACACTGGATTTAAGAACCATAACTGCATAAGCCAAGTGTATGTGCTCTGTCTTTCCTTCTTGCAAATCAAAGTTATTAAGAAAGAATGACTCATATCCAGGATAGCTACTTTTGCTTAATGATAAATTCAAAAGAAGTTGAATCATTTCTATAGTGAGGTATAAATTTAGTTCAGTCTGGTCATCATACATTGCCTATATTAATAATGTTTTTCCTAATACGTTACCTTTTCCTGTTCAAATGTCATTTGCCACTAACAGATTGAATATGGATGATTAAACTCTTGGCTCAGCGGGTAAGACGCCAGGCTTGTCAATCGGAAGGTCGCATGTTCGGAGGTTCGAATCCCTAACCCTGCGTGACGGAGTGAGCTCCCGCACTAGCTCCAGCTCTTGCCAACCTAGCAATTCGAAAGCATGCAAATGCAAGTAGATAAATAGGTACCACTTCGGTGGGTAGGTAACAGCGTTCCACGCGCGTCATGCCGGCCACATGACCGTGGAAGCGTCTTTGGACAATGCTGGCTCTTCGGCTAACAAACGGAGATGAGCACCGGCCCCTAGAGTCGGACACGACTGCACAAATGTGCGGGGGGAACCTTTACCTTTACTTATCCCTTCTAAATCCACATATTATACATTTTTAAAAAATTTCTGGTTGTTTTACATAGCTTTACAAATTTGTATTATTACTGTTGTCTTTGTAGTAGCTGTTATGTATTTTTTTTTCTGTAAAAATAAAATGGTGGGAAGAATAAAGAACCCACCCCTGTTGTCCTTTTTGGCTGTTTTCAGACTATTCTTGTTTTGAACAAAAACTTCATATCCCATCACCATATAAATCAGTTCTGAAAATGGAAAAGGGGTACTACCGCCCTTTGAAAAGATGTCTTGTACCTCCTCAGTGAGATAGTCAGAAATGTACAGTCACGGCAAGATGGCCAGGTGAGAACAGCCCATCGTTCATATTTGCAAAATCTGTGCATGTGTGAAGAACTTTAAAAGTTCCACAAGAACAAAGCAGGTGATGCATTTGATTTCTGAAGCAAAAGAAGGATTCTTTGATCACCACACCAGAAGCTCCAGGTGCAGATAAAAGATAGGTAAAAGTGGGAATTTCCTTCCATCAGCCTTCTACGACAAGGAAACATATATAGTGTTCCAGAAGCAGCTGCTCCTGAAATCAGTTGTCATTCAAGGATTGCCAGAACCTGCCAGGCCATGAATTCTGTCTCTTCAACAAGCTGTAGCAGATGCCAAGATGCTTTTGAATCTCCCCTCCGCCCCCAGGTCTGATGAGTCACAGATCCTTTGCCAGAGGTAAAGAAGACCAGGGTTGGGCAAGCTTTTCTTCCAAATGGGAAAAGAGTCCAACTGCTTGGGGGGGGAAGACTGCCCAACCCTGACCTGGGCTAGCATTCTGTTTCCCTAAAAGACTTGCCAGATGTCTGCTCCAAGGATCATCTTTAAAATGAGCTTTAATGTTTGGGGAAGCAGCGGGGGAGCTTACTCAGAACTTGTAAATCACTGTTGTGCAATCTTCATCCTGATGATATCAGTACACAACCATTAACTCCCAGTAGAGGAGGACTGCAGGGAGGAAGACTTGACTTGTGATCTTGTTTTCATACAGTGAATGCCCAGGTTTACTTTAAACTCCTCTGGAGGAGGAAAATTTAAATTAAAAAAAATATGGAAGTTAGAATTCCACTTCTGGAGTTCAGTGAATGCCATCAGAGAGCAAGTGTCACATGACCAAGCTTTTTTGAGGCCTGCAATTATAAAATAAATAAATGAGGAGAAAAAAGAGAGCATTTATTTTCATTGCAGCTGTGCTCCCCAGGACAGAAGGATTCTGTGATAAGACAATAATGCTTTATCTGCTGCTGTTAACTTTCAGTTACTTGAAACTACCAGTTCTTCTGTCTGAGTCATCTTACATCCCGCACCCCGCACAATGATACAAAGCTTTCCCAGTAGTAGTTAAATCTTACACAAAGTCTAAGCTGAAATGAATTAAAAGTGGAAAAACTGACTTTCACACCTTCACGAATGTTACCTGGTTATTTAAAGCCTGCTTAACTTTGGCCTGGTTCACATCACATACTATGACATCATGTAATTTGTTTGGTTTTGCTATTTGTTTTGCTTGCATGTTGAGTGATCAAAGCCATGGTGATTTGTAAACCATGGCTTATGGATTAGTGTGTTTTTTTAAGACAGCCAATTGCTTAGCACAATGTGTGAACCTACCCTTTATGTGTGATTGCACATTCCTTGGAAGGCTGCTTTAGACTAGGACCAACTATTGCTCTATGGAGCACAGAGGCAGACAATATAACACTCTATGGAAACGAAAGCCGGACTTTGAAGAAGCAGGATACGAAGAGTATTGATGCTTTTGAACTTTGTTGTTAGAGAAGACTTGAGAATATTATGGACAGCCAAGAAAACTAACAAATGGATCATCAAACAAATCAACCCAGAGTTCTCACTCGAGGCACAAATTACAGGGCTGAAATTATCCTACTGAAGACCCAGCTCTCTGGAAAAGGCTCTAATGCTGTGAAAAGTGGAAGGAAAGAGAAGAGGACGACCAGCAATAAGGTGGATGGACTCAGTTGTATGGCGATGGGTGCACCATTGGAAGGCCTGAAAGACCAGGTTAGGGACAGATCATCATGGAGAAAACCTACCTATGTGGTCGCTAAGAATCAATAACAACTTGATGGCACATAATCAATCAAAATCTGGTAGCCTTAATGTTTTGGAGCCACGTGCCATTTGAGATGGCATATAAAAGGAATTAGTTTATATTTTTGTTCTGAATGTAGCCTAACCAAACCAAAGATTTGGTTTTTGCCAAACCAAAGATTCAGATAGAATATACAGTATACTGCATGAATGAAACATAGCTTTTGGTCACATGCAGAGATTGCTCTAATCTTTCCCTCTGCTGAACATAGAAAAGGTTTGATCCTTTTATAATGGAGGACAGAATTCTGGAGAAGTCTGGAAAGGAAAGAGGCAGGCAGATAAAAGGGTTCCCATCTCCCCAGCAGCCTCTGATTAATGCGTGGAATCCCCAAGAAACTGGGATAGTCCAGGGAGTTGAGGTAGAGGAACACATGCTTCAGGTGGTTGTTATTTCTGTAGAAGTAAGTAAAATGTCTAGCCAGGTATTTGTGCTAGGTTTTTTTTTACTTCTGTTTACTCTCTTGTGCTAAGATTTTCTGTGTCTCTACACATTAGGAAATTGGGTGTAATATCGGCCTTTATTCATATTTCAGGCATGCTTATGAAAATACTGTATATCTTTTTTCTGTCAGAACCTATTGTGATCTGTAATAACATTTGCAACTTTCCCCCCATTTTCTTTATAGAGATTTTGGGTGGAAAGCCCACCACCATCCTGTGATTAGTCTGGAGCATTATATTTTCTTGATCTCTCTCTCTCTCTCTCTCTCTCTCTCTCTCTCTCTCTCTCTCTCTCTCTCTCTCTCTCTCTTAATCAAGTGGTCAGCTGGATTCCCTTGATCTGGGCAGCTCCGTAATTTATCTTCTATAGCCATGAATGTTTGCATTTGAATATTTAAAGTTAAAAGAGAGGAGGTGATTTTGTTTCTTCCCTATGAGAATGGTTTATCTCCCAAAAGGGCAAAGAAGAGCTGAATCCTCTACAGTAGTTACAGGTATGTTATATGTTTTATTAAAGGCGCTACGGACTTTGAAGAAGCACGAGTACAGGGCGAAAGGGAGAAACGAGCTAAAAGGAAGGCACGTCAGGCAAACCCTCATCATGACCGTCTCCCACCCGGCAACCTATGCCCTCACTGTGGGAGGTTGTGTGGATCCAGAATTGGCCTTTACAGCCACTTACGGATCCACTGTTAAGATTTTACCCCTGGAAGACAATCTTACTCGGCTACGAGTGATCACCAAGAAGAAGAAAATGGTCAAGATGTAGCACTATAGAAATTATTTAAAATTTTGCTTTTTGAATTTTAAATTGCCAGAAAGGCAGCACAGGGTGCGAGAGATCCTCCCAGGAAGATAAGGGGTGGCAGCAGAAGCTTCCAAGCCACTCCCCTAAGGAAGAAGTCCAGGACCCTCAGCCTTCCACCTTGTGGGCCTCAGCCATCTCTAACCTTTTTAAAACTTCCTTCCTTCCTTCCTTCCTTCCTTCCTTCCTTCCTTCCTTCCTTCCTTCCTTCCTTCCTTCCTTCCTTCCTTCCTTTTTTGGTCAAGAGTCCAAAGGCAGGGTAACTTTTTGCTTTCCTCACAGTGGTGTTATGAGAAGCAATCAAATGTTCAAATATTCCTACAGGAAGTCTAAATCCAACTCAGAATTCTATCATGCCTTCCTGAGAAGACAGGAACATCACACTGGAGACCGGTGCCCTTGGAATGAGTTGTTTCAAATCAGCTTCAAATTACACTGAGGCCTCCTTTGCCTTTCATTTTTCTGAACCATCAAAGAAGCTTGAAGGTCAAGGAGGAACAAAATGACTAGCCATACATGGGCATTCAATTCCTCCCCCTTGATCATTTTTAATCCCTGTATTTTTCCAGTGTTGTACACCCCTGAACATGTGTGATCAAGCTATTTAAAGAGAGAGGCTCTTTCTCCCCCATTAGCAAAATGACAGGATCTCTGTCTTCATAACAAAGTACTAACAAGTGAACACATGCTTATGAAACATGAATAGGCAGCACAGATTATAGTAAAGAGAGCAAAGAAGAGAAGCTGGCAGTCCAAATGTACACAGTTGTCTGAGCACATAACAATGACGTAACCATCACATATCAGGAAGTTGGGCTCTCATAGAATTATTGAAAGCAAGCCAGTGTGTTGAACTGAACAACAGGCATCTTTTTTCTTCGACAGCATTCTTAAATGCACTAATCCAACACATTTATCTGTCTAAAAAGGAAATAATAAGTAAAAGCCGGCTGGGTGACTTTGGGCCAGTCACTCTCTCTCAGCCCAACTCACCTCACAGGGTTGTTGTTGTGGGGAAAATAAGAGGAGGAAGAAGTATTAGGTATGTTCGCCACCTTGAGTCATTTATAAAAATAATAAAGGCGGGATAGAAAATAAATAAAATAAAATAAAAGGGTTTTTTCTCACCTTTCCCCACTACCAGCAGTCACTGGGGATGCTGCAAAAGAAAGAGAAAATAGACTACAAAGTGTGCGGACTGGAAGACACATTACACTCAAAGCAGAAATTAATTTGTATAAGGAATAACGAGTTCAGCTGAGGAACCTGTTTTCTTTGCTAGATTTCCACCCTGTAAAATGCCAAGTAGAATATTAATCTGAACGAGTTCCCTTTCACAATAGAGGCATTTCTTTGCTCCTGATTGTACAAGCATGTCATGACATGCTATACAAAAAAGATGTACTCGATAAGTTCACTCTGATCTAGGAGAACAACGCACATATTTTGTCATCTTCATCCGGTCGTCACATTTGTAGGGGACAGAGATCCAATTTCAATACTTAATCAGAGTTGGGAAGGATTTAAAATGTCCTGACCTTGGCATGTGTATTGTTCTGTTATCATTATTGTGTATCATTATGAGGTTTTGATTTATTTATTTAATAAAGCAAAAAGCAAAAGTCTCTTAAAAGTGGTAGGAAAAAATTAAAAGGCTTGACATGCAGGGGACAGTTACTGTGCCTCTTTCTCAATTATTCTATAAGCAGTATCCAAGTTTTTCAGTCCAGGAGCCATGGCAGTTGTGCAACTATATTTATAATAATGTGTGTGCAAGGCATTTTGACAGTAGATTCTCAGAAGTGGAACTGAAAAGTTGTTTGCCCTGTCCCATCTCAGATTCTGATAACTACTCTCCAAACGTATGGAGAAGTAGCTACAGTACATAGTGTGGGTTGACTGTTCGTATTCCTTTTACAATTCATGGCAAGATTAGGTAGTAATTTGTCTCCAGATGAATAAAATTAGGTGTACTTCTTTATTATCGTAACCTTTGCCCCTAGTAAGGTTAGGCAGGAAGACAACATAATGCAGCCAGACAGCCTACAGGAAGAACAAGATATTTGAAAAATCACTCACTAGCTGACATAACTGAGGTCAGACAGAAAGAAAAATATGGTTTCCCTGAAGGTCTGTATAGTGACACCACACCCACAAATACTGCTAAGCCATAGTGCCAGGATGCCACATGGTGGCTTCTCTTTACTTGAAATCCGTCAAAGGTATGGGAGATGAAATGACAAAAGTTTCTCTCTTCTCTCGTATACTTTGCCTTTCCTCGCACATTTGCCTACTTCAAAAAGGTAACATCTCTTGAGTCAAGGTCAGTTCCTGATGACTTCAAGGACATGCCAAGATAGTTTTCTTGACAACACAATGAAAATGATTTATCACAACTACTTTCAGGGCAAATTCAACTTCTCAGTCTAGGTGCTGCCACTTGATGTAAACATACTCTTATGTATTATGTAACAATTCCAGCTGCAACCAACGGGCGAGGTATGAGAAGAATGAATCAGAGGGGAAATATAGGGACAAATATTACTGCTGTTGATCTGAAGGTATGGGGAAATAAATGTTTTCCAAGTTCTGTGGAGTCCACTTTATATTTTTTAGATTACATTCCCTTGTGGCCAAACATCTGGAGTAATCTACCAGAGAGGGAAAAAAATAGCTCCCTGACAAAGAATTTGGAAAAGTCAACACTTAGTGAGCAAAGTCATATTACACATGTGTGTCTTCCCTATTCTCTCTCTCTCTCTCTCTCTCTCTCTCTCTCTCTCTCTCTCTCTCTCTCTCACACACACACACACACACACACACACACACACACAGAGACTAACATGCTACTTGCACCACATGCTGCAAACAGGCTGAATGAAAGCCTTCCTTTGGCTTTTTCCCCTCAAAGCTTAAAAGTGGCAATTTCACTCTTTCCTCCCCATCTCATGTCTATGAAGGTTCTCAGTCATCCAGGTGGAATTGTCTGTAGCTTGAATCATGTCAACTGGATTTCTATTTTCTCAGTGGAAACGTTTCGCTCCTTATCCAAGGAGCTTCTTCAGTCTGAGCAAAGTTGGTAAGGGAATCCTAAATATGTTTCTAGGTAGCTGTGTGACCTTACACCTGGGGTCATGGTTATATTGAGATGTTATTTTAAGTCCTTTTATTATCTAAAGGAGGATCGTTAAGATCACCATGCTGCTGTTGAGCTTGTGAAATGGTCTTAATCTTCCTAGGCACAGAAGACAATGCGGGGAGAAAGATGGGAGAAAGATTGTGCCTGAGGCCCCCACCTCTATTCAAGGAAGGATTTTCCAAGTTGGCATAAATGGATTCCTTGAGGAATTTGTTTTGCAAATCAAATAATAGAGAAGAAAGGTTAAATCCTGCCACACTCAACTTTCTGGATTCTGTTTGGATCAGGCCTTCACATCCTTATAAAAAGGTAAAGGTTCCCCCCGCACATTTGTGCAGTCATGTCCAACTCTAGGGGCCGGTGCTCATCTCCGTTTGTTAGCCAAAGAGCCAGCGTTGTCCGAAGACGCTTCCACGGTCATGTGGCCGCATGACGCACGTGGAACGCTGTTACCTACCCACCGAAGTGGTACCTATTTATCTACTTGCATTTGCATGCTTTCAAATTGCTAGGTTGGCAAGTGCTGGAGCTAGTGCGGGAGCTCACTCCGCACGCAGGGCTAGGGATTCGAACCTCCGAACTTGCGATCTTCCGATCGACAAGCCTGGCGTCTTACCCGCTGAGCCACCACGCCACATCCTTATAGTACTGGGAAAAAAACTACCCAAAGGATAGTTGGATGCTACATATTTAAAATTTTACAATGTTTAACCATCATTTGACAAAAAAGACATATTTGGGGAGAAGTGAATTGTCCCCTCTTACATTGCATGGAAATTACAGTATGGGGAAGGAAGACCTCTAGAGCAGTGTTTTTCAAACTTGGCAACTTTAAGATGTGTGGACTTCAACTCCCAGAATTCCCCAGCCAGCATGGAAGTCCACACATCTTAAAGTTGCCATGGTTGAAAAACACTGCTGTAGAGGTATCAGATTGGAAAAGGCTGGTCTAGAACTTCAGGGGACTTATAAAAGAACATCTCATGACTTGGCTGTTTTCAGATATGTGGAAGGGGCTCAAGGAACGTGAAGAAGTCAATCTCCTACTTTTTTGAGCTGCAAAATGTCAAAAGGTGGGGAGGACGCAGTATTTGTTTTTGCTTCAGTGAAGGAGAATTCCTTTCCAACCTTATGGCCTAGCAAGATTATTTTGTAAGAGGTGCAGAAAGTGTCAGTGAAATCAATTAAATACCTAAGCAAGAATTACTCACAGATGATCAACTACCAGCAGCCCATGGTTCATTTTGTGGGCAATGAAGCATTCTTTTTGGTTTAAAGCCACCTCATTGCTGTTCAGTCAAGTGTTAGAAACTGCATTGCCTTTAGACCTGAAACAATAGCTTCCAGAACTTCCTTGGGTCACTCGCAGGTGTTACGCAGTCAGGGAAAATAAGAGAATACAATAGTAGCAATGATGCTTATGGGAAGAGATGGAAGACCCAATTTAAATGTTTCTTTAAAAAGTATATAGTAAAAATCATACAAACAAGTATACACCTCAGCCAGCATATGAGAGAGTAGGCGATGCTAGATTTGAATCTTTTCAACTTCCTACTGAAATTCAGATTTTGTCATGGGTGGACATTTGCACCTGTGGTCCTACCAGGGGTAAGTAATGATTCCAAATAAATGGGTCATTTTCAGTGCCAAAAATCCAATTTCAACCAAGTTAACACTTGCTTCTCACGGAGGACCAAGGTTATTGCAGTCTCCCACACACTGACAGGGAATTCTGGATGTGTAGACATTGGGGCGGGGGGCACAGGGCCAAATGATGGAGCATGCCTCATGACACAAATGCTGTGACTTATGTACCTGCCTCAGACATCAGGATGCAAGTACCTAATTGGGGCACTGACGTGATGATGTCACTGCCTGCATGACATCATTCTGGTGCCACTGCAGTTTGCTTTAGACGCCACTGTCTGGCAGCCATAGTTCCATCACACCTGGATGTTTGAGTAAGTCTGCACTACTGTACTTCATCTTTTGTAAATATTGTGTAACAGGGAACAAAAACGAAGTCAGTATTGATAGGGCTTCTGCCGCTCTTGCTTCCAGTTTTCTGTTTTGAGGGGGAAATCATTCAGTTGGGACAATGGTGCTCTGATTCCTTTCCAATTCCTTGGCTCCTCAAATAATATCAGAGGATGGAAAAGGGAATTTGGCTGAGAACTCGGAAGGTCTGGATCTCTCGCTAAGTGGAATGTCTTAAGAACAGAGCTGCAGAAGAGACAGCTGTGCTTATCAGTTTGTCAAAGAACCCTGACCCAAACCTGAAACTTTCAACCTCAGTGAGCCCTGAGAAAAGGCATGCAGCAGAACCCTTGGAAATGTTCTTGCCTGAAATGGCCCCCACCAACAGGGATGGAACTAGGTTCTGTGTCGCCTGGGGAAAACATGGATTCCGCCCCCCCCCCATGGGTTATTTTGTCATTTTGTCGCCCCCCCAGGTGTCAATTTGGCACACACCCCAGTGTGGTGCCCGGGGCACATGCCCCACTTGCCCCCCCCCCTAGTTGTGGCCCTGCCCGCCAAGCAGGACAGCTAAACGGTGTGATATAATTACATTACATTTTGCACAACTTCCATTAATTTTTGTATGCCTCCTGAAGGAAAATTAGCAGGGTAAATTTCTCCAACCTGCTGCCCTTTATCTATTTTGGAGCACAGTGCCCAACATTCCTAGCTAACATACTGTAGCTAAGGCTGTTGAGAGTTGTAGTTCAATACAGTTGGAGAGCAACCTGCTGGGGAAGATTTGTAGATTGTAGTACCCATGTTTTTTAATGTACTGTAAATACCCATGGGTTTTACTATGCTACTTCTGTTTGAAGCTTTGGTAGGCGGATCAAAAGGCTTTACTAAGAAAGACAATGAAAACCAACGACTCCATGTCCCATTGCATTTCTTCCCATTGGCCACATAAGGGCACTAGTGAAGTCATGTTGCAGTGACTCCAAACCATCCATACTTGGAGCAGGAGCAGAGCAGGAAGGAGGGCTGCACAAGCATTGAACATCCTCCAGAACCCGAGCACTATTCATCCTGCCAGAGAAAAAAATGCCAATTTGTATCTCAGGAGCTAAGGGCAGGAGAGACAGACGTAATGCAAATCAAGTGAAGTCAAAACTTCAGATGGATAAAATATGGTGAGAATTTGGAGTAAGAGGAATAGTTTCTTTTTTATTATAGTACTCAAATTCATCATACACTGAACCCTACAACTGGCTAAGTCTGGATAATCGCAAGGCCCCTTGGATCATGTAAATACAGTAGAGGGAGAATCAGATCTATCCTTTGTAAAAGAACGTATTGTTATGAGCACAAGTGCACTGTTGCTCTTCACAGTTTAAGTTGAAGATTTTCCTACAGTAGCTGGGGGGAGTATAGATGGGAGGCATTTAAACAGGAAAACTGTAATTTATGAATGGATAATAATGCACATTAATTCAAGCGGAGAAAGATTTGTAAGTATGACCTCATCCTAAGCTTCATTTCTAGAAACCCACAGTAGAACTCAGCATTAGCCATGTAGGGAATTAGACTGCCTTCTCTGGAAGCCACAAATTGGCCTTTTAGTATTCAGCTTTTTATTACAGGCAGTATAAAAGAGCAATCCTAGCTTGGACAGAAAGGCTGGCGAATGTGCCAAATTCCATTCTGGAAGATTTAGAGCTTAACCAGACCACCAGTTGAAAATGTCAAAAGTCATCTTGGCCATATTGGTCCACAGGAAATAAAAACCCAAATCCATCCAAAATTACAGCTGGGGGAAGGAAGGAAGGAAGGAAGGAAGGAAGGAAGGAAGGAAGGAAGGAAGGAAGGAAGGAAGGAAGGGAGGGAGGGAGGGAGGGAGGGAGGGAGGGAGGGAGGGAGGGAGGGAGGCAGACAAAACAACTGGGTGCATGTTTTCTTAGTTTCAGATCAATCCTAATGGGGTGAATAAATACAGGCAGTTTACATGCTTTCATGCTGCACCTGAGAATATTTCCTATTGTGAGTTTTGTCCAGCAATGATAATACCCTTGTGAGAGACCAGCATACTGCAAAATAATTGCAACCATTTTCCAGCTATTCCTGCAGGATCTGAAAGGGGGAGCTACCAAAGATGTTTTTTCCCCACTTTTAACATTCCATAAGGCAAGAAAGAAACAAAAATCAATCCAAAAACTGTATATCTCAAAATTCAGTCCTAGTTCCCATATATCACTGCATGAGCCAAAGTTAGATCTAATATAAGGTAAAGGTAAAGGTAAAGGTAAAGGTAAAGGTAAAGGTAAAGGTAAAGGTAAAGGTAAAGGTAAAGGTAAAGGTAAAGGTAAAGGTTCCCCCCGCACATTTGTGCAGTCGTGTCCGACTCTAGGGGCCGGTGCTCATCTCCGTTTGTTAGCCGAAGAGCCAGCGTTCTCCGAAGACGCTTCCACGGTCATGTGGCCGGCATGACGCACACAGAATGCTGTTACCTACCCACCGAAGTGGTACCTATTTATCTACTTGCATTTGCATGTTTTCGAATTGCTAGGTTGGCAAGAGCTGGGGCGAGTGCCGGAGCTCACTCCGTCACGCAGGGCTGGGGATTCGAACTTGCGATCTTCCGATCAACAAGCCTGGCGTCTTACCCGCTGAGCCACCACGCCCCCATTAGATCTAATATAGTTAACATAAAATATTGTCAGGGAGATACAGGACAGCGGTGGGGGGAGCTCCCTCAGGGAAGGGAAACGCGCACGCAGTTCGGAAGCCTTGGCCTTATCTCCCAAACGCCTCCGGAAAGCTCCGCCCTAGACTGAGCTTATGTCTCTGGGATTCTTCAAGCCATTTCAGTTTAGCAGGATTCTGTAAGTAGGAAGTAAATAAACACTAGAGACTCGATTCCAAGCCTCAGCGTGTTATTTCTGTACCTACATCAGGACAAATATATATACAATAATCTTTCCAGACCTGATAAAAATGTGATTCATCCCTCCGTGAACTGAATATTAAAATTTTATCAGTGACTTTTTGAGAAGAGCAACTGACCATACTTTATCATGCCAATTGTCCAATGATAAATTATCTAAAAATGTCCAGTTTTGAGTAATTATTTATTTAGCAGTTAGGGATAAAAATATAATAGGTTCCTTTAGAGTTACCTTCCTCAATGTTGCAACACATTTTACTTTTTCTTTAGTTAATATTCTGACTTTTTTGTATATTCTCTTCCAGAAGGGTACAACCTTTTCACAAGTCCACCATGTATGAAAAAAATGTCCCCTTCTGATTGCAGCCACTCCTACGTTTGGATGAGTATTTATGAGATATTTGCGCTATTCTAACACGAGTTCAATGCCATTGATATACTATCGTCCACTACATCTCTTGATAGGGTTGATAAAAAACCACCTGATTTCCATAGTTGTGACTGCCACATCATCTCATTTTTTGTTTTCTTAAATCTATATCCCAAGCTTCTTTCAAACTTATTGGGGGATGGATGTTACATTTTTAGGTTGTTGTGAAGAATAATTGATTATTAATTTCTTAAAAGTAGTTACACATGGGATGGTGAGTCGTTGACATTCTTCTTACTCAAAAAAAAATTCAGTTGGAGCCTTGATAGACAGACAGATGATGACTTATTTGTAACTCAATCTCTCTATTATTACGTAGTATCTTCTTATTATAGAAGTCCCTAACTCTAAACTGACTGAGATCTCTCTATACCTTCAAATTGCATTGGTGTTTCTTGATTATACAATCCTGGTTATACCATTAAAGGGGGAGATACTCTCTATCACTCTTGCATATTGTTTTTTTCCAACCCTGAAACATAGCTTTTGTGAATCATATTACTGGTATTACCCATTTTTATCAAATTTTTTGGAAGAAAAAATGTGGCATATAGATCTATCTTCCTGTTCTATGTTTTCTAGCTTGTTGGATCTTCCAATATAAAGGAAATTATATGCTCCAAATTTGCTGCTTGACAATGTAATTTTAGAAATGGAACTCCTCATTCACACTTTTTCTGAGGTTACTATATAAATCTTTTTATTAACTCTTAATTTTCCTTTGCCTTTCCTTTCCAATTTTTCTTTGCCACAGTGTTAATTTAAAAGTTTTATCTGGAAGAGTTTGGAATTCCTATGAATTTGAAGGATTTGTATTCCACCAGTATATTTCAAATATTAAGTATCTAATGAATGAAAGGACATTAATTTTGACTTTCGAAAATTTACTGTCAATCTTGATACTTCTGCAAATTCTTCCAATTGCACCCTAAGGTATTCAGTTGAATTACTAAAATTCATAAAAGCTAACATGATATTACCATCAAATAGATTTAATAGATAATTTTTATCTCCTATTTTTATCTCTTTATTGCTACAAAATGCTACTACTAATGTATCTGTAACAAGATTTAATAAGGGGATAAAGGACATTCCTGCTTAGTTCATCTTGAGATCAGAAATTGTTCTGTATCATAATTATAAATTCTTATCTGGGTACTGGTGTTATAAATCTGATCTGTCATGTTAAAAAAAACACTTGCCAAACTTAAATCTTTTTAAAATTTAAGAATAATCTTTAATCTAAATAAAGCTTTAGAAATATCGAATGAACACAGTGATAGAGAAGATTTGTTAACTTTACAACAATGCATAATATTTAGTAATTTTCTTAGGGGGCTAGATATATTACTTTTTGCAATGAAACCCAATTTATTGAGATGTATAATTCTTCCTATGTAAGTTTGAGATTACTGACTAACAGTTTAATATATAATTTGTAATCAAGATTAAGTAAAGATATAGGTCTCTAGGAAGACTTTTCTAGTGGATCTGTACTTGGTATAGGAATTAGAGTAATTTTAGAGCTGTGCCAGGATAATGGAAGATCTCCCTGAGATCATCTTGCATAATGACAGGAATTCAGTACAAGAATGTCTTTGAATTCCTTATCAAATTCATCTGTGACTCAAAGATTTTCCATGTTTAATATTTTGAAAAACCTCATTAACCTCTGGTTTTGAAAACAGAGAATCCAAATATTAAGTGTGTAAGAAAGATAATTTTGGAAACACTTTTTTTAGTAATGTTTTTATTAGTATCTTTTATTGCCTTTATATATCACCTTTTTCACTTTTTAAGCTTATTTGCCAGTAATATTGAGTTCTTATTTTTAAATTCATAATCTTTTTGCTTTGAAACTAAAATTTGGTTTGATACTTTGTTTCTAAAGTTTTCTTTTCTTTTCTTTTCCTTTTTAACTGCTTATATATATTAACTGTTCCATTACACATCATCCATGTTCTTAGTGACCCTGCTCATTTGACTTAAACATTCAACTCTTATCGCTGCCTTTTCAGCATCCCGTCTTGTAGTTAGCACTGTTTGTTCCCTACTGTTTTCTTTTTTTTTAAAATCCAAATTCCGAGTGAATTTTTTTTCCATTTGTGCATTATATAGCAATCTAAATCTAAAACACCAAAAATGAGTGGATGGCGTGTCTTCCTCCAAGCTAAACCCAAACTTCACTAGAGCATGATCTGAAGTGTATATTGGTGCAACCTCTACTTAACTGGTTCAAAAATATTTTTGAAGCCCAGATGTACTCTGTTCATGAATGAGATTGATGCCCAGCTGAATAATATATGAAGCCTTTTGTTGATGGATGCTCCAAATATCAATAAGCTCATGCAGTTGTATCAAACTCAGCAATCTCTGAAGTACTAAAGAATATCATCTATTTTTATGATTACTTGTTCCATCCCAAGGTGGATCGATATTTAAGGTGCATTAATGTTTAAATCGCCCCTACAATCAAATTCTCCCAACCAAATTTATTCAAGGCTTTCATTACCTTTTACATAAAATTAATCTGGTTCTGATTTGGTGCATATATAGAGTCAATATTGTGATTTTATTATCAAACTTCTGTTTAATAAAAATAAATCTCCAATAGAAGAGAATATCTGTAGCTCAGGGTTGAACTGTGGAGTCCTTGGTGCTCTCTGAGCTTGGTTGTTTGCTTGCAGATGTTTCATTACCCAACTAGGTAATATCATCAGTGCTAGTGAGTGTATAAATCTTCCCACTTTTTGAATGTTTTCTAAAAATAAATGTAAAAATAAACACTTGCTAAAAATAAATCTGAAAAATAAATCTTCCATCTTTCTGAATGCTTTCTAATATAAAATCTATATTAGCTCATTGGAAGGACAGATACTGAAGCTGAAGCTCAAATACTTTGGCCACCTATTGCGAAGAGAGGACTCACTGGGAAAGACCCTGATGCTGGGAAAGACTGAAGGCAAAAGGAGAAGGGGACGGCAGAGGATGAGATGGTTAGATAGCATCACCGATGCAATGAACATGAACTTGAGCAAACTCTGGGAGACAGTGGAGGACAGGAAGGCCTGGCGTGCTATGGTCCATGGGGTCACGAAGAGTCGGACACGACTTAACGACTGAACAACAAAAAATATTAGCTTTAAATGAGAAAGCTATGCCTCTTGACTTATTAGTCCCTTCTGCAAAAAAATTGTCTTTTTTGTCTGACAAAATATTTGTCCTTAATCTTTTCTGATTTATATGTTTCCTGTAAGATAACCACAAACAGATTAAAAATTCTTAAATACATACTGATTCTAGATAACATGTCATCCTCCTCCGCCATTTTTTTCTTCATTACTAGAGTGGGGTGCCACTTCAGTCACTCTGGGATCATTCACGTAAGCTTTAATTCCTCTGCCTTTGGGGGAATTGCCTTCCTTGGACATCTGATTATTATTAAACTCTCCAATTAGCCAGATACTAGTTTAAAAAAAACACTGGGTTGTGAGAAGTCCAATCAGTTCAGTGCACTTTGCTCCTCTGGCAGTTAGCCAAACCCCCTTTTATATGCCACCAAAGTTGAGGTAGCCATGGGCAAAACAGCCTCATGTCACCATTTCTTATCCACTGCACTGCTCTGATTTTTCCCCTATTTAATAAGAATTAAAAGAGGGACCTCTTCATTCCCTCCCACAACCTGAGCAATCAGGGACTAAGTGGGCCACCTTTCCTTTTAACTGCACATTTGCTTCTGCAAAACAGGTACCATGTAAGTGTCCATGTCCATCAGTCCAGACAGTGTCTGGGATGGGGAACAGGGAGAGAGGGCACTTTTCAATGCCCATCCATGCAGCATAATTGTTGGACATTTGAACTGAGCAGGAGCCCTCATGAATGGATGCGTTCTTAAGACCAACTTGATGCCTATTAAAGAATCTTCCCTTTGGGGGAAGATGGGCGGTGATAGAAATTTAATAAATAAATATAAATAAATAAATAAATAAACCATAAACTAAGTACTAAGGGAGTGATTTTCAGAGTGCCAGGCAAGGGAAGCATAGGATCAGTGTGCATCAAACCATACATCAGTCCTCTCATTATGATATACGTGTCTAACAATCATAGCACCTCTAATCCCAGCTCTGAATGCGATGCTTTTCTATTACTCATCAGAGGGTTCTTAAAACATTCATTCTCTCACTGGCCTTGTGAGCTCTAACAGGCATTGGGAAATTATTTGCCAAGGGCTATATCTGCTGGATGTTTTTTAATCTCCCATCATCGTATACATAGACCATATCTCATAAGAAAGAATTCAGAGGAAGGTGCCATGTACTGTATTTATCACAACACTCTTGTTGAGACACAGGGAAATTAGAAGACTGAAAAGAGCTGCAGTTCTAGACTTCCGAGGTCCAACCTGGTTGAACAGCATTCCCAATATCCCCACCCAGCATGACCAGACTGAAGACAGCTGTCGGAGATTGTTATTCTTGTAAGTGACACACAGAAGAAGGATATGTATTCTGTTTCCTTTCTTTGATGAGCAGGCCAATCTTAGAAGTAAGTTTCCATTATCTACCACAAGGCACATGTTGAATAGGATCAAACATTGCACCAGACCATAATTTGCTTTGCTGGTTTTAGCTAGTGAGTTGTGTGGATCAAACCATTGTGAGTATAAGCCATAGCTGATGACTTGGTGTGATACATGAAGCACATAACGTGTGGCATATTCAATAAATGTGGTTAAACAAGCCATGGCTTAGCATGATGTGTGAAAGTCACATACCTTTTATACGAAGTCTGGGTTCTCAAACACGCAGTGGAACATTCATATTGCACATATATTTCATGTTGCAAAGCATCATCTGAAAGAGGTAACAGGTGCAGCACCATTTTTCTCAGTATCTGAGCTTCTGAAAGAGAATTTTGAGAGGCAATTCACATTTCACAGTAGCAGCCATGCTGGCCATGTGAGCACCATCTTTCCTTCTGGGAAACAGGCAAGTACCACCAAACGGCCAACATGTGCTGAAAGACAAGATGAATTATGATTCCAAAGCATGTCCTGCTAGGTTTGCCTATTTCCTTTCATGTATCAAGCTTCTCTGTCCTATCAATGGAAAATTTGAATTGGCCACAAGAAATTGTCCCATGTCCAGATGAAGCAGGGAGAATACACAGCTTTGGGCCAACATTAAAAAGAAAATAGTCAACCTAGCAAAATAAACATTCTCATAGTAAAGTTGCAAAGATGGTTTTCAAAGCTTATTGCTTCCTTTTAGCGTAGCTGTTGGAAGTCCTGGGTTTAAATCATGTTAAGACTTGTATTACTTTTTACCATTCAGAATAGTGGAATAACACCAGGTTGAACAAAATAGATGAAATTAAAAAGCATATAGTGAATGAAATGGCTTCATCCCAGGACAGGCTACTGGTCCATCTAGGTCAAAATCATCTATTAAAGCTTCTCTTCTCAATAGAACTGGGAGATATTAAGCTGCGAAAGATTATTTCTCCTGACTGACAGCAGCTCTCTAGAGCTCCAGGTGTCCCCTATCCCTAGACTATATTCTTATGGTCCCTCCATTTGTTCCTTTTAGCCCTTCTCTTCCCCAGATGCTTAGTGCAAGAAATAATCAGCTTCCACCCATGTTCTGCACACTGCAGCAAGGACAGTTGCTTTCTTGGCACTGAGACTGGATCATAGGGCTGCCCTAAAGGGTCATGCTGTGCTGTCCAACTTGGCATTCTACCACTGAATCCAGTGAACTGCTGCTGTGCATGCAGCAGCATGGTGGCTCAGTGGCAATGCTGCTTTTCAAAGAGCAAGAGACAACTTCCACGACATGACTATAGCTGAGTCTCTTGAGCAGAATATAATTACAAGAATCAAAATGAGAGATAACTCAGATTAAAAATGTGAATTTATATCCTCCAACCATACTTGTATATAAAAAGTGCATTGCCTATAAAAGTTCTAGTTAGACAACTTCCAGACAGATGTGTTTGCAAGTATCAGGCATCGATCATAGTATCCTGCTGGTCTAGCACAGAGGGTTGGGAGTGGGGGCCACAGTTCTTCGGTGGTTCTCCTCCTTCCCTTGAGGTTGGTTCCAATTAGTGTTGGTGGGGGGGGGGAAAGATCCAGTCCTAGGCCTCTGCTTTGTGGAGTGCCACAGGGTTCAACTCTCCCTACTCCTATTTAACATCAACATGAAACTTCTGGGTGAGGTCATCTGTTGACATGGAGTTAACTATCATAAGTAGCCCAATGATACTCAGTTATATATCTCTGCCCCGGGCCATTCAAGCGATGCTTTCAAGGTGCTGTGTGGGTCTGGATGTGAAAGATCCGGCTTTGGCTCAACCCAGACAGCATAGAGTGGCTGTGGATTTTAGGGTCTCCCATATCTAATGATTGTCCATCATTGACTCTGAATGGTGTAAACCTGCCCCAGGCAGAGTTGGTGTGAAACCTAGATGTTCTCCTCGACTCACAGCTCTTGCTTGAGGAGCAGGTGGTAGCCATGGCCATGAGGGCCTTTGCACGGTTACATTTTGTGCAGCAGTTACAACCATTGCTCGGTCAGGAGACACTGCTCACAGTCACTCATGCCTTAGTCATGACAATAGTATTGCAATGCGCTCTACATGGGGCTCCCCTTGAAGAGCATTCAGAAGCTTCAGCTGGTCCAGAAAGCAGCAGCACATGCAGTTTTGGGTGCACCACAATACACCCACATAACACTGCTGCTATGTGTGCTGCACTGACTCTCAGTATGCTTCCAGGTGCAATTCAAGGTGCTGGTTGTCACCTTTAAAGCCCTATGTGGCATGGGCCCATGTTCCTTGTGGGACCACCAATCTCCAGTGGTTTTTGCCCATCCCACTTGATCTGGCAGAGTGGGCATGCTCCGGGTCCCATCGGTTGGCCCCAGGGTCTTCTCTGATATGACGCCTGTCTTGTGAAACAGCCTCCCCCCAGAGATACGGACCATCATGACCCTGTTGGTCTTTGAGAAGGCTGTGAAGACCCGACACTTCCCCCAGGCACTGAGTTCAGGATGTTGATGAAGCTCTGGGATGTATGTCATTTAGTTTAATGTATTAATAAGATGATTGTTAGGGACCTCAACTCAGTTTATGGATTTATATAATTTGGTTATGCTTTTATTTTTGTTTGCCACCCAGAGTTCCCTCAGTAGATGGATGGCTATATAAATTTGTTAAATAAATAAATAGATGTAGGCAAAGTTATTATAGGGATTTCCCTTTTTGACTCTTTGTAATGTTTCTCTGATACTACCAAGCATGTTTCTGATTTGTTAGACCACAGCTTTCCAAACTGTGTGTCAGGACACACTAGTGTGTCGCCTGGAGTGTTTAAGCATGTCGCACGGGAGACAGTTTGGGCGTGAAAATCAAAGAAGAAGGGGCCAGCGCCAGAGAAAGAAGGGCGGGAAAGTGCGCCCAGCGGAAAGCAGCCCGATTGGAGCCTGCCCGAAAATGGCGGGAAGAAAAAAGGATAAAAAGATGGCTGGCAGAGGAACAGATTGTCCTGCGCCTTCTCTGCTGATCGCCGCCTCCGAGACCGCCTTGCCGCCCCAGCTCACCGCTGAATCCTGCCTCCCTCCGTCTTCTCTGCGCAGGTCCTGGTGCCTGCCTTGTGCCCTGCTGTAAGAGTGTGTTGCAAAATGATGCATGTCTAGAAAGTGTATCACCAACATGAAAAGTTTGGAAAGCTCTGTGTTAGACTGATATTTTCAGAGTTATCAACACTTTCACTTTGTACTCCTTGTTCCCACAAGCCCTCTCTTCATCTGCTTCTGCTTCTGCTTCTTCTTCTTCTTCTTCTTCTTCTTCTTCTTCTTCTTCTTCTTCTTCTTCTTCTTCTTCTTCTTCTCCTCCTCCTCCTCCTCCTCCTCCTCCTCCTCCTCCTCCTCCTCCTTCTCCTCCTCCTTCTCCTTCTCCTTCTCCTTCTCCTTCTCCTCCTTTTTTACAAAAGGTAAGTGCAATTTTTCAGAAATCCTTCTATGGACTGCTCTGTTATTTTTATTTCTCCTTGCCTGCATAAAACTATCCCCATATTGCATATATGTATGTTTACCTCTACCTGTGCTCTAGCCTTGCTATTCATTCTTGCAGTTCATCCATCACACAGCTGTTTTTGAAGCAGGTTGGAGCAAGGGCACTCATGAAAGGGCAAGGGGAGGCAAATTATGAAACATCAATCATGACACAAACTCTGTCCCTTTTGTAACTGCATTGCGACATTGCATGCAAGTACATAAGGGGCCAGGCATGTATCATGATGTCACAACATACATTTCATCATTTTGATAAAATCTTGGCTTGTTGCAAAGGCCCCTGGGTTGGAGAGGGATCTTAGAGAAATTGTGTCAGCTGTTCCAGTAAATTTCTTATTCCAGGTCCCACGCAAGGCATCAACAGAATCCCTGGTGGGATTATTGAAGACTTGTCAGAATCCAATTGGATGCAATAGCCTTCTGGGCAGATCATCCTCAACCATCTATTGCCCCTACAGAGAAGAGATGCAGCAAGAAATCCAACTTTATGCTGATGGTAGACCATGAACAGCAAAGGAGAGTCCTGAGACATCCTCACCTATAGAGCAAAGGCCAAGATTAGGGTGAACATGAGAAGTACAACATGCTCCAGGCAGTGTAACAAGTGCATAAGATGGATAACACATGAATTTACAAGAAATATCTCAAAGATAACTAGCAAAGTCCATACATCCTCTTCATTTAATTTCTTGACAGGAAGAAATTTGCCAGCAGCCTTGTAAAATTTGTGTTCCCGAGGGAAAAGCAGTTGGCAGACAGAGGAGTTAAATAAATGGGAGTTTTTTCACTGCTATAGTTGAGCAATTACATTTGGTACCAGGACTGGTAATCTTTTAATCTTTTTAACAAAACCTTATTGAGAAACACAATTCAATATCTTATAATTTAACAATTGATCTCTGGGCATTGACTAAATCTCTTCCATGACCAATGGATGGTTACTGTCTGAATGTATTCAGCTGCAAGCAACTTGACACATTTCAGAAAAGGTTCATAAGCTCCAGCTAAGCATGGCTTTTACATGCATCCCTAAGTTTCACAGGCTAGATTTTACATCATGAAGTTAGGACCAACTGAAAACACAGTCTGAAATAGAGTCAGTATCCATATGTCTGGGTATAATTGATGGTAGTCCATCCACAGCATAGGAAAGTCCTGAGACATCCTCACCTACAGAGCAAGGAAAGAGAAATTGGTGGCTGGTTTTTCTGATTACCTGTGAAAGATTAAGGGTGAGAACGCTATTAGGCATCCATGTGCTTTGTGCATGATATAATCTCTACACAACCTGAAGCTCCTGTGCTGTATGCAACCCCTTAAGCTTTAGTGCAGTTTGAGTGTGGTAGTTCTTTGGGATGAATAAATGTATTATTGATTTATTATGTGTCATCAATTTGGTGTTGATTCCTAGCATCCATATTGATAGACTTTCTCCAAAATGAACTGTCCCCAACCTGTTCCTTCAGAACTTCCAGCAGTATACCCATCACTACTGTAATTAAGTTAGTTAATTCTTCTCTTTCCTTCCACCCTTCCTAGCATTATAGAATTCTCCATTATCTTTGTATAATGTGTCCAAAGTGTGATAATTTGTGCCTCAAGTGAGAACTCTGGATTGATTTGTTCTGTGATCCATTTGTTTGTTTCCTTGGCTATCTATGGCATTATCAAGAATCTTCAACACCAAAGTTTGAAAGCGTCAATACTCTTTTATCCTGCTTCTTCAAAGTTCAACTTTAGTTTCCATAGGGTATCACAAGGAAAGCCATTGCCTGAACAATTCTGATCTTTGTGCGTATAAACATACAGTATCATGGCATCTGAATATCTTTTCCAAGGTGTTCTCGGTTGCTCTACCAAGTGCTAGTAGCGCTAGCAGCGTAATGCTTGATTGCTTCTTCCTTTACTGTGGATGGTTGATCCTAAAAAGCAGAACTATTCATCACTTCAATATCTTCATTATCAATGTATTCAATTAATTTCTTTTCCCTGCCCCTATCTACTCTTTGGAATTCAAGAACCAAGTGCAGCCCTCAGTCTGGAAAATCCTAACTGAAGTACCAGAAATGGACAACTTGATGCACTCTAGATATTTGGAACCATAATTCCCATAAAAGCTACCAGAAGGGCTAATATCCAGGATTATGGGAGTTAGGTTCAGCATATCTAGAAGGCAGCAGGTGACCTATCCTTTGTTTTGGATCATACTAACATTTGACCTCCCCCCGACACACACACACAGCCCATCTTGCTTTCATTCTACAGGATGCCTAATGCTTAAGCTTCTCTTCTACACAACAGAACTCATGTTCTCAAAAGAAGATGATGGAGCAGGGAGCCAATTTGGGCACCAACCTCATAGTTTTAATAGTTCCACTGCTTCCATTCCAAGGCTGTCAGCAAATGTCTTGATAATTCAACAGTGGCAATTTTCCTGCCTGCTTCATGCCCCTGACTAATAACCAAACAACACTAGGTCATGCACAGCATATTTTATTAGACTAAGTGTGGTACACTCACAAAACTGACAGGCAATAAGAGAGAAGAAATGAAAAATCCTCCCTGGTAGAAGAGGTCCAGTAAGTGTGTGTGGAAGCAGATTCAGCAGAAAACTCCTATTTCTAAAATCTTAAGATGTTCTTAAGTTTAAGTTAATAGAAAAGGGATCCAAATGTTTGGATTTTCAAACATTGGCAATCTTTGACATGGGAATGGAGAGGCAGTTAGTGACTCAGAAAGATACCTCTATCATCTGAGGTTCAGCCCACAAGTTCCATCGTAAGTTTCTTTCCAAAAACATCATGCCAAATAGTTAATAGCAAGGAAAACTAAGGAAACTTCAGCATTCTACAATATAGGTACATTCAAAATGTGGAACTGGTGTGATTTAACAATGGTTAGACTGTATATCTCTATAATGGAGTACCCAAAGAAGGGTTACTTAAGCCAGGTTCTTCATGAACATACTTCATGAAGTATCCAGACAACTCCCAGATGGCACTATAACCATCTAAGGCAGAGCTTTCCAAACTTTTCATGTTGGTGACACACTTTTTAGACATGCATCATTTTGCGACACACTCTTACAGCAGGGCACAAGGCAGGCACTA
Organism: Charina bottae; assembly: GCA_023362775.1. NCBI lineage: Eukaryota > Metazoa > Chordata > Lepidosauria > Squamata > Charinaidae > Charina > Charina bottae. Next base: position 3,043,076 of record JALMGJ010000022.1, read on the forward strand.
GGACCTGTGCAGAATCACAGCAGGTTTGGAGGCAGCAAGGCACAAGGCAGGCACCAGGACCTGCGTGGAATCCTGGCAGGGCTCCGAGGCAGCAGCAGCCGCAACACACCCAGACACTGCAGCCGACACACTAACGTGTCCCGACACACAGTTTGGAAAGCTCTGATCTAAGGAAACTAAACCTGCTCTCTCCTCCCTCCCACCTCCTACTGGTTTAGGGTCTAAAACACAAAAGATGGACACTGAGAAAACCAACTGTAACCAATGAAGTGACGTGAAGCTGCATAAAGATGTAAATAGGCAGTTCATTCACCATCTGCTTTAGGCAGATATGTCAATCCTCTGGTAATATTGTGCTTCATTGGTAATAATAGAAATGAGCATTGGCACTTTATTAAAGAATGGGGTTGAACTTGAGAGTTGCAGATAAATAATTCAAATACTGATATTGAGAAGCCTATTTTGGACATTTAGAGACTAGTCAAGGAAATGTTCTGCTTGGTTTATAAATAAAAGGTATCTCAGTGGAGTTTGATCATTTGCAAACATAAATGAACTTTGTAATGATAAATGCTGAAACTTTGAAAATTTTAAAAATAAGTCTTAACTACCAGCAAATGTCAATATGCGCTAAATTTAGAAACACTGATAATTGCCTCATAGCAAGTGCATATTGTTCAGTACTGTCTAATCTGTCCAACAGTGAAGAATTTTCACATCATCTGCTAACCAAGATTCTTTTTTAATTGGTACTTCCAAAGACTGATCTTGGGTAGGCTGACCATACGTCCCGTTTTGAACGGGACAGTCCCGTTTTTTAAGCATTTTTCAACCGTCCCATCGTTTTGATAAAAATCTCAATTTTGTCCCGTTTTTTAAACCCAGTGGGAATGGTGTGAAAGGAGGATCTGAGCCGGAGCTGCTGATTGGAGGCAGCCCGGAAGAGGAAGCCCTCCTGCCTATCAGCGCACGGCAAAGGAGGGCGGGGTTTGCAGGTGGGAGCCAATCGCAAGGACTGGGGGGCGGGTTTGCAGGCAGGAACCAATTGTGCGGACTGGGGGGCGGGGTTTGCAGGCGGGAGCCAATCACACGGACCGGGGACGGGGTTTGCTGGTGGGAGCCAATCGTGCAGGCCAGGGGGCGGGGTTTGCAGGTGGGAGCCAATCGCACGGAACGGGGACGGGGTTTGCTGGTGGGAGCCAATCGCACAGACTGGGGGGGGGACCCCTGTCTTTTTCATTAATATGGAATATTACATAAGACCCCGTCCCGTTTTGCCATCCCAATGTCCCGTTTTTGTCTCAAGGAAATATGGTCAGCCTAATCTTGGGACCTTCTGTTTGAAAAATATGTGCTCTGCCACTTAGCTGTGGCCCTTCCTACAAGGCTCACAAACTTGGATATTAATGTTTAGTGATGGCTGAACCTGGGCTCAGTAAACCAGATAGTTTCTTTCCTGTTCACCCAGATTCTTGAGGCTTTTGTTTACCTTTACTTTTGGAGATGTTTAACCTTGATGTGATCACACCCAAAACCAGGCTGAGAAAAGGAGAAAGCAATGATCAAATAGTAAAAGTCTGTACATCCTCCTAAACAGGTCACAGGAGGAAGTGACTCTGAGTAACCTATTTGTGGCATTCATTTCACACAGCTTGCACTCAAAACCAGGGTGGCGTCTACAAAATGAATCACTGATTATATTGTCAACTAATCATGGCCAGTGTTGGTTTCTCAGAAAGTTCACCACAATGGTATGGATGCTTGAGCAATACAAGTGACTTAATATGACAAAATGTACTTTTCAGACAGAAGCCTTGCTACAAGCAGAGATGGTTCATTCCGCTAGTATTATACAATACCTAATATTCTATCTCTATTAATTTTTTCAACTCTTTGATACGTATCGAATTTCAACTGTGCTAGATGGTCCATTCAGTAGATATATATATATATAATATTATATATATAAGATATATATAATACACAGAAATATCACTGTAGCTACTTTGACGGCCTAAAGAGAATACTGGCCCTGTGGTTATTTCAAGATCATATATTCTCTTGCGGCACAGGCTGGTCTCTTGCTTACTATAGGGAGTGATGGGGGTGATAACTATGTCTGGCATAATGGCCATAGAGTAAGCTTCTCCCTGTTGGGAGTGGGTTATTATTATTAATTCCAAAGGGGTGATGGAGCAGCCACCAGCACCTAGCCAGGACTTGATCTGAAGAGTTACTGTGCCATTTCAATGTTGAATAGTTTGCAACTTGGACACTACTACAAAGCCTTCCAGTTCTCCTAAGGCCAGCAGAGCCGTTAATTGCTAAAGCCCCTTTAACTACAAGCAGCCTCTTCCTACGAAGGTAGAACTAATGTTCAGTTCTGGGCCCCACAATACAAAAAAGATGCTGAGGCCCTAGAAAGAGTGCAGAGAAGAGCAACAAAAATGATAAGGGGTCTGGAGGCTAAATCCTATGAAGAACACCTAAAGGAACTAGGTATGTTTAGCTTAACGAAAAGAAGACTGAGACATGATAGCAGTCTTCCAATACTTGAAGGGCTGCCACAGGGAATAGGGCGTTGACTTATTCTCCATAGCACCTGAGGGTCGGGCAAGAAGCAATGGGTGGGAGTTCATCAGAGGGAGATCCAACCTGGAAATAAGGAGGCATTTCCAGACAGTGAGAACTATTAAGCAGTGGAACAGCTTGCCTCCCAGAGTTGTGGGTGCTCCATCGCTGGAGGTTTTCAAGAAAAGATTGGACAACCATTTGTCCGAGATGGTATGAGGATTCCTGCCTCGGGCAGGGGGTTGGACTAGAAGACCTCCAAGGTCCCTTCCAACCCTATGATTCTATGATTTATGATTCTAACCATCCAAGGCTCAGTTAAAGTGAGTTTAAACTCAATAGAGAATCCTCAGTTGCTGAAACAATATTTGAGCCTACTTCTCTGTCTTCCACTCTGATGCCAGTTAGAGTTTTCTGGAGTCCTGTCCAGAGCTGCCTGTTTGAGTCTGAACTAACATCTGGAACAAAGCACCAGCAAGTCATGGCTAGCTTACCACCCTTTACATGAAATCAGAAGGAATCTGGTAGCAACCTTTCAGACTAACATTTTATTGAAAGGCATAAACCTTTGTGAAAGCTAATAAATGTTGTTAGTGAATAGATACCACTAGACTCTTTCTGGTTTTTGGCTACCATAGACTAAGATGGTTCTCCTACAACACTCTTTACATGGTGAAAGTGTGAGCAGGGAGTTGTGTCTTGGAAGGACGTCAAAATACACATCTTGGAGATGCTCCAGTATCTAATACTCCCTTATAGAAGCTAATATAGACTCATAGGCTCCAATCTAAAGAAAGCTACTTGCATCTGAGCTGCATTAACAATTATGGGAGAAGTTAATGACAACCAGCTTAATTCTAAGTCTGTGAATGCTTCAGAAATTATTGGAGGAAATGCTTTGGACCTCACGCAAGGCTGAGCACAGACCTTCTCTGCTATTTGTTAAACAAGCCTAACTCTTTACAGGCTTCTGAGTGAGGCTGATGCTACTGCTTTAAGTAATCCACTTATAAGAAGACTTTTAAAGAAGTGTTTTAATGTATGGTTTTTTTTTCTGGACACGCATGGTTCTTTTTACTTGGTTTTTTGGTCTTAAACTTAATTGTAAGTCTCCCACAGTCATCTGGAGTTGGGCGGCTTCCAAATTTAAAAATAAATAAATGGCATCTTTTTTTCAGGCTTGCGCAGAAGGCTGAGAGATTTTGGCCTCCTTCAATGAAGTGCTGCACCAGCATGCCCTCTGAAGCAATTCTTCTGAATCTTTTCAAATTAAGAATTTGAAATAAATTTGAAATAATTTCAGTGATACCTAAATATCATTAACCTTTTCCGGATCGGGGATATAAAAGATCTCATCCTTCTCTCTGCTGTGTACCAACAGAGGGCAGGACTAGAATCAATGGAGAGAAATTGCAAGGAATTGGATTTTGGCTCAGCATTAGGGGAACCTAATTTGAAACAGATTGCCTCAGGAGGAAAGAAGTTTTCCTTGGCTTGGGATATTTTACAGAGGCTGGGTAAATATCTGTCAGGGATGGTGGAGCAGCGCAAAGCAGAGAATTGGACCAAATGATGACTAAGGTCCCTGCCAACTCAATGATACTAGAGTCTGCGTCACCAAAATGTGTCCAGCATTTTCAAAATTCCTTGAAATGGTAGTCTCTACATACATGCAGTTTTTTTCAAAGTAAAAGTGCTCTTAGAGTTAAAATATTGTCCCTAATGTTTCAACTAACTTTTTTCTCTATTGAAGCCTACTTCTTTCCTCTCCTTTTCCTGGATTCCCTCCCGCACAATGTATACTTCGACATATGCCATCCAGATTAAAACAACTGCTCCCCCAATCTTCTGTTACAACACGGCAGACTGTACTATCCAATCACTCCATGTGCAACGAAAGTTCATGATTCCCTACACAAGAATGATTGCATATAAAGCATACCAAAGTACGAAGTCAACATTTCAACTCTTCTTCCAGGAAAGAGGAGGCTGTCTATTTATTGTGAAATCTCTTTTTCCAGAAATTTGCAAGGAATGTTGAATGAACATCTATCTTATCTAAAGAAAAAGCAGTGGAGTAATTATGAATGGAGTTCCAGTTTCATTCATCATCAAGGTGCAATGTATGATTTGTACCAGATGTGAATGGAAACATTAGATTTAACCTAACAAATATCACACAAAATTAAAATTATAAACTCAGAATCCAGTATTGTATTCACTAAATGTGATCTGATCGTACACACAAGTTTAAATTGCTGTACCATCTTTAATGTGAAATTAATGGATACTCATGCAACAAACATTAAAAAAAAATAACATTAAGAAATTTAAACAGGAAGCATTTGCAAGCCAAATGGCCTACAACAAGGTGGCAGAATCCATACTGACTCTTTTTTCTGTTCTTACAGGGAGGGGAGGATGGAGTGGAGCAGGCAGGGGTGGAAGTTGCTGTATCCCAGTGGTGTTGGACTGAGGGAGATAAGGCAGGGAGCTTTCCAGGGGAAGAGACCTCCAATCTCAACTTCCAATCAATTGCCCCATCTTGGGGACCAAGTGACTAGAGTGCTGGTGGCCTCATCCTCAAGTTAATACCAAGTTAACCTTCATCCATGATTTGGTGCTGGATGAGGCCTACAACCCTAGATTAACTATTAACCATCTGCTGATATATTGACCACTCTGCTGCCTGACAGGATCCGTTCCAAACTGCTGGCCACCAGGCTGGTGGCGGATAATCTCTGCATTTGATGCCATACTGGGTGCCTGCTCCAGCAAGTCTCAGGAATTCAGGTAATCTTGAGATTCATGTCAGCAATCACAGGTTGGACCTTGTTTTTGTCTCTGAGCAGATGACTAGTGATCTGGAGAGGAAAGGGAAATTTATCACCTCATTGTCATGATCAGATAATGCCCCGATCCAGTTACACCAGAGAGCCATTGCTATTTCTATATCTAGGTTCTCTGCCAGTACCAATGTTATCTCTGTATGGGCAGGAACTACCCATGAATGAGCTGATCTGTGATTTGAAGGTGCTTCTGAATTCACAGCTCCTGCCTTAATGGCAGGTGAAGGCCAAGGCTAGAGGGATCTTTGCCCAGCTTCAGCTGGTATCCAATTGGTGCAGGAGGACCTAGCCATGATAACTCATGCTCTCATAGTGGACTATTGGAATGTGCTTTACCTGGGGCTACCCTTAAAGATTACTCCGAAATTGCAATTGGTCCAGAATGCATCTGCTTGCATACATTATTACTTTTTACCTCACTCCCAATGACTCTGAGTGGTTCACAAGTAAAAAATATTTTAAAAAACGAGGAAAAAATACAAGAATAGACAAGAATAAAATATGGCAAAGATGACAAAAACTGGACAAGAATGAAAAAGAAATGGACCCACAAAGCTGACAGAGGGCTTTAATCACCTTTGCCAAAGGCCTGGACGAAGAGCCCGGTCTTCAAGGCCATTCAAAACACCAGCAGCATAGGGGCCATCCAGATTTTGGGGGGAACCTAATTCCAGAGGGCAGACGATGCTACAGAGGAGTTATGCTTCCAGGGTCCCAATAGATAGCATTGTTTAATCAAAAGAACCCGAAGCACACCAACCCTGCTGGATCAAATCAGCTGGGCAAATACTATGGGAGATAGGCAGTCCCTCAAGTAACCAGGCCCTATGCCGTGTAGGGCTTTATAAGGAAGGAACAGCACCTTGAATTGTACCCAGAAGCAAACTGGCAACTGGTGCAGCTCACGAAGCAGAAGTGCTACATGAGTATACCAAAGCATGTCCACCACTGCCCTCCCTGCGGCATTCTGAACCAGTTGAAGCTTTTCGGTGGTTCTCAAGGGCAGCCCCATATAGAGTGTGTTGCAATAGTAACACTGTGAGGTTAACCATGTTCTGAGTGACTATCTGAAGGGCCCCCTGGTCTAGGAAAGGGCACAACCAGCACACCAGGTTAAGCTGTGCAAAGGCCTTCCTAGCCACAGCTGCCACCTGCATATCAAGTAGGAAAACCCCAGATTTTCACCAACCATGAAGGGGGAAGTGCTACCTATCCAAGGTCAGGGATGGAAAATCCCCAGATCTGGGTGGCCCAAACACCCACAACCACTTGGTCGCGGTAGGACTGAGTCGGAAATGGACACTAGAGGGAACTAGAAGGAACTAAAGATTACAGTTAAAGGAGAAGAACACTCCGACTTACAAATACAGAATGAAGCAAAATATTTTAACATTGGACATACTGAAGGATATTTTTAAACAATGGACCCAGAAGTTAATTTTTAGAGTGTCTGCCTCTACAGATGGACTGTGTCTAAAAGATGTTATGGAAAAGGAACAAATTTTACCTGACAAGATTGAGACTGAACTGAAAGTGGATTTGAAAATGACAAGCTACAAGAATGACATGGAAAAAGAAGTTACACTGGACATACAAAAGGCTGATGTCTTAATAATTAAAAGGGATATACAAATAACAAACCAAGAGAGTGACTTGGATAATTCTCCTATATTGGATTTGTTAAAGCTTTGAAGAATTTTATGAGAAGGGACAAAGAAAAAATGAAATCAAGTTCTAGGACATTATTTGAAGGGACTAAAGATCAAGATTGTTGGAAGTAAATGGAAGGAATATAAAGTTGGCTTATTTGATTAAGGTTAAAATAGATATGTTGTTATCTCTGGTAACCCTTAATGGACTTTTACTGATATCAGGACTGAAATGATGATGCTTTATGGATTTGTTTATAGATAAGAGATGAGATATGGGAAGAAGAGATAATTTGTTGTATTTTAAGAGAAGGTGATAAGTTACTAAAATTGTTTATACTTGTGATGAAGGTGGGAAGTCACTTCTTTATATATTTCTTTTCTTTTTCTTTATTATATTCTTACTTTTTCTGTTTTTTCTATTTTTCTTTCTATTTTTTCTTTTTTCTTTTCTGCACCTACTATTTTTTCTTTTCTTTTTTTTCTTTTCTTTTTTTAGTTTGTATTCATTTTTATTGTTGTAAATTGTAATCTTTAATAAAATTACTATTAAAAAAAGAAAAAAGTTGAGTTAATGAGCTAATTGGAAGGAGGGGAATGTCTGTTATCCCTGAATGTCCATTAAATACAAATGTTTTTCATTTGTGGCAATTAATGTTATTTGTGTAATTATGTCATTATGCAAATTACAACATAAGCTCATTACACAAATGATATAAATGTAAGATACTTTTATGTAAATTTAAGGGCCTCTTCTGGACTACTTTGGATGCAATGAACTTATTTATTTCCAGGGTATGGCACGAGATAAATGTTGTCCAATGCATCGGAAGTCTGCTAAACCGGGGTCTGTTAAGGGTTTGTTTTTGGTTTTTTGTATTTGAAAATGCATTCCCATAGAAATCAGTGTTGATAGAAAATATATGAATGTACATTCTCTGCTGGTGACTGTCTTGCTATTAATATCCAGGAAAGCCACAGTGGCAGGGCAAAAGCACAGCTCTCAGTGAGCTGTTCACATCTGGATTTTGTCTTTAGTGGCCACTGCTCTCCTGCTTATGCAGGAATCTCCTATGCCTTGCTGTAAAGAATCACGCCTTTATTGTTCAGCTTCACTGCAAAGATTATCTCTTTAATCTCATGAAAGAAATGCAAGACCTTATGATGCCCATACATCTAGCTTGTATTATTATGGATGGTCGCACAGTCAGCCAGATGTTTAGACTGGATTTGGCATTTTTATCCACCTATTGAGTCCTTCCCAAGGACCTGGGATAGGCAGATGTTGTTGCTTGATGGTGTTAAAGGTATTATTATTATTATTATTATTATTATTATTAATTAATTAATTATTATTATTATTTAATAATAATTATTATTAATAATTAATAATTAATTAATTAAACTTGCATGCTGCCCGACTCTCAATGACTCTGGGCAGCTCACAACAATCAAACAAAGAAATTACAATAAAATCAGTAAGACATAAAAAGAAAGATAAAAGATGGCAAGCATGACAGACCAGATGGAATAAAGCGAGGGGTCTCATTCTCCCTTGCCAAAGGCCTGGGTGAAGAGCCACATCTTCACAGCATACATCAGGAAGAAGGAGTATGAGAAGCTGGATAAGTACCAAGGCCTGAAGGAGGAACTAGAGAGGATGTGGAAAGTGAAGGCCAAAGTGGTCCCAGTGGTGGTAGGAACATTCGAGGCTGTGACTCCTAAGCTGGGAGAGTGGCTCCAACAGATCCCAGGAACAATATCAGAGCTCTCTGTCCAGAAGAGTGCAGTGCTAGGAACAGCTAAGATACTGCGCAGAACCCTCAAACTCCCAGGCCTCTGGTAGAGGACCCGAGGTTGAGGAAGACACATACCACCCATAGGGGTGAGAAGATTAATATTTATTTATTTATTTATTTATTTATTTATTTATTAATCAAATTTATCACCGCCCAGCTCTACCACGGTAGACTCTATATATATTAATGTAAGCTTAAATGGGAGGTTGGGGGGCGGGCTGGAGGGGCTAGTGTGTTGTGCATTTGGTTAGATTATAGTTCAATGTGTTGAACAAACTCCAAAAATGGGTTAATTTCCTAATTCACACAAGTATGTTGCGTGAATCAAATGCCTTTGGCATGATCCAACAGGCTTTTCTTACATTCTTAGAATTTTAGCAGCTAATGCTTACTTGGATTTCTTCTGGGATAATGGTGTGTGATTAATTTCCTCACCAACGATGACACAGCTGACCACGTGGCTGAATGTTCTCAGTGGTGACTTATCATTTGACACACAGTGAAGTCTGCCTACCCAGCAATTCCCAAGTGAAGAAGAAATGCAAGATCAATGTATTCCAATGCTGTTCTCAGCTCTAGTTTATTATCAGTCCTTAAAGTTACCTTCATTCATAACTCCTAAAACATTTTACATTTCTGGTGGGCTCATTGTTATAACAGCTATACCATTACTCTGGTAGCCTCTCTTTCAACAGGAGTCTTTTCCAGATTGAAGTTTCCCTTGGTTCTATCCACAGATGCCAGGAATTGAACCTGTGATTTCCTGCATATGAAGAAGGTGCACTATTACGTAAGTTGGATGCAATGGATCGCTATTATTCAGTATGGAACAAGTTGATGACTAACAATCTACCCATAAAGGAAATCATGAAAGATGATTGCCCAAGATGGAAGCTATGAAAGAAGAAACGCAGCCACTTTTATGAGTGGAAAAACTGGCAGTAACATCCATTCAGCATTGCAGTCTGTGAACACTAACTGGGGAATAGGAATAGGCTGACCATATGTCCCGTTTTGAACGGGACAGTCCCATCATTTAAACAATTCCCGACTGTCCCGTCGTTTTAAGAAAAATATCTATTTTGTCCCATTTTTTAACGTTCCTGCGGCAAAGCGCACCCGCACGCGCGCACACTTTGTCCACTTTGTCCGGCGCGCCGTGGGTAGGGTCCCGTTTTTCTCTCAAGGAAATATGGTCAGCCTAAATAGGAAGAATTCTCCTAACAGAACAGAATGACCAAAGCTTAGTAGTGGGTCATCTGCTTTCCATAAGGAAGATCACAGGTTCAACACTTGCATCACCATGGAAGGCTGGGGGAAAAGTCCTGAAGAGGTGCTACCAGTAAACAATCCTTCTCCAGGCTGTGGCCTGTTGGGCAACAATTCCCATGATTCCTAGTCAGCATGATACTTGGGGAAAATGGATGTGTACTCCAAATATCTGGAGGGTTCCGGTGTAGAAAAAGATGTTATAGGCAACACTGTGCTACACAGAGCACTTGCCTGCTTTGAGGGAATGCAGTTTCCTTTCTCCTTCTGCCTATTTCGGTACTGACTGGAAACAGATAAGCCCAGATAAAGACCCCAACTACTGACATGTGACAATATTTTCCCTCCTGGAACATTTCCAGTGGGAAATCAGGGAAAATAATACATCAAATAAGCTAATAGTAATGAGAGTGCATTTGGCTGAAGCCACCACCCCAGTCTACCATAATTAGCCTGCATGGATTCCTAGCTGTTAGTTGCATAAGGCTCAGTTAGAATCACATCTTTTCTCTTCACGAGGCTTAAAGAAAATGATTGTGATTGAGCTCATTATGCAATTTCTTTACCTGATTAAGGAAATTGCTCATCGTTGGTTGTCTTGCATAATATGCTTGGCACTGCCTCAAGTAACATTGTCTGCCTTCTCAGAATAGGCTGCCTTGGCGAACCAGTCCAAAGCAGGAACTGATGCTGGGCATTTTAGCCCCTTAAATGCAACCTTCCCAACCCCTGTGATGCAACTCCGGGACCTTTTTGCATCTTCTCATCAGCTGTCACACGCAAACTAGGATGGAACTGGACATTTTACCTTTAAGCCATCTAGATTCGCCCGTCTCTTTCTTTGACTCCGCTCTTTCATTCTCTCTTCTTTTTTAACCAACCCTCTGATTACCAGATACATTGCAGTTGTGCCAGTGCTACTCATCTTAGGTTGGATGTAATCTAGTTCTGAATCCTAATGCACCAGCTGAACTTCTTTGGATGAGACCTTTCTAGACTAGGGAGAAGACTTCTAAGAAGGGTTTACTCCTGGTGCATCTCTCTCTCTCTCTCTCTCTCTCTCTCTCTCTCTCTTGCGCGCGCATTTTTTAAGCCCTTGCCTCTATCCTTATAACAGTCTGCAAAGCCTGCCAGCCTTTTCATCCAGGAACAATGCTTCTTGCAGTCTTGTACAAGTAGCAAGAAAAGGCAGCTCATCAAGCTTCCAGTGACAGACTGAGGGTGGAATGTGGGTATAAATTGTTCCAAACTGCTTTGAAATAATACCACTAATGAAAATTAAGTACAGTGCTATATCACAACACTATAATATTCTCTCTGTGTGTGCTGTGTGTGCATACGGTTCATATGTTGTCAGGGTGGAGTCTGACTCCGAGGTGGAGGAGGAAGAACTGACTCTGGAAAAGGCGGGAAAAAATGGGGAAGGCGCAAAATTTGAATCAGGGGAGGAGGCAACTCAGAGTTTTGGGCAGCAAGACTCAGAGCAGCCAATTGGGGAAAGTCAGGGGGCGGACTCACCACCACCAATCAGCGCGAGAGAGAGAAGGGCGGAGAAGCATGCTGAGCAGAGAGAAGCACGATTGGCTCCTGCTCACAAAAGGCGGGAAAAGCAAGAGAATAAAAGGCACCAGTTACCAGGGCAGGTTGCCAGAGACAACCGTTCACAATACCCAATGTGAACGCCTTCCACCGGAGTGGATCGAGACTCAGAGCCTTGCCTTGCTGCCGAGCCAAACCTTGCCTCAGAGCCTTGCCTTGCTGCCGCACCAAACCTTGCCTCAGAGCCTTGCCTTGCCACCGTGCATTTGTGAGTTATCAACCATTTAACCTTTTCTGTATCTCTTATTGTTAAATAGAGAACATTACCATCGCTTCCTGTGTCAAGTCTTAGTCAGAACAGGACAGATTGTCTCCGGCCACAACCCCCATTGGGGAACAAAGAAGACAGTGGTAACTTTGGAACTAGAGCTAACATGGACCAACTTGATTTGGAAAATGCCCAGCTCGTGCAACAGATTGCAATTTTGCACTCCCAGCTAGCCCAGTATCAAGCGCAACAGACTGCAGTGACCAGGCCCACACCCCTGTGCCACAAATGCCCGGTATTAGCACCAGAAAAATTTGATGGAACTCTCGCTAAATTACCAGCCTTCTTCGCCCAGTGCAAGCTGTACTTGAGTCTCCGCTCGGAGGATTTTCTGTCTGACCACCATAAGGTGGGATTTGTGATAAGCCTGTTGTTGGGGGGGGGGGTTTGCTGCGCGATGGGCTTCGCCTCTGATCAACCAACAAAGCTTAGATGATTTTGATGGGTTCTGCCAGCAACTTCAACTTATTTATGAGGACTATTTATAAATTGATGGGCGTCTTCAGCAGCGGAGAGCAAGATGACGTACTGTCATGCCCCTGTTCTGCACCTCACACACCCTGGTGGCTTGTACCTCCTCCATGCAAGAGCCCATGCAACTAGGGGGTGCCTCACATGGGCAGAAAAGGACCAACGGAGATGAGAGGGGCTTTGCCTGGACTGTACCGGCTCAGGCCACTTGGCCACTACCTGCCCTGCCAAGATGAAACTCACCCCCTTGTTGGGAAACGGACTCAGCCCAGCCTAAAGGGGCAGCTAGGTTGGGCCAAGTTGGTGGCTAGCCAACCCCAATTGCCCCACCTCACGCCTCTTAGGCACCTGGCGGTAACCGTCACCCTGCAAGTCCCCAAGAATTCCTCATTAGTGGCCCAAGCCATGATCGACTCGGAGGCCACTGCCAACTTCATGGATGAAGGATTCGCCAAGGAGTGGGCCATTCCCCAATGGGAAGTCAACCCTCTGCTAGTCATCGAAACCATTGATGGTCGGCCGCTCCGTTCCGGACCTGTGACCTCCGCCACACAATGCCTGCCCATGAAAATAGGCAACCATCTAGAGTAGGTGGAGTTTTACATGGCCACTACGGCCCATTTTCCCCTGGTACTGGGGTTGGAGTGGCTCCAGGTGCATGAGCTGCAGATTACCTGGTCAACTGGAGAAGTAGAATTTCTGAGCCAGCAGTGTACCACACACGTGTCGGGAACCCTAGCCGCCGGACAACTCATTGCCCTAGATCCACAGCTTCCCCCGCAATTCCAAGACTGCCACGACCATTCTGGTGGTGGTGGGTGCCATGACCAAAATGGCGCATTTCATTGCACATGCAGGCTTACGTACAGCACAAGAGACCGCACAATTGTACATAAAACATATCTTCAGGTTGCATGGATTGGCAAAAAGTGTCCGTTCGAGGTTCGCAGTTCACGGCCCGGTTCTGGAAAGCGCTCCTTAAGAACTTGAACATCCAAAGCCACCTGTAGTCACCATATCACCCAGAGTCAGATAGGGGAATGGAACGGGTGAATGGCATCTTAGAACAGTATCTGCGCTGTTATGTCAACTTCCAACAGGACAATTGGGTGGACCTGCTAGCAATGGCAGAGTTCACCTATAACAATGCGCAACACACCTCCACCAAAATGTCTCAATTCATGGCAAACTACGGGTTTCACCCTCAGCTCTTTCTCCTCACAGCTCCAGATTCTGCTGTTCCAGCCGCCGACAGGTTTTTCCAAGAGCTAGAGGCCAGTAACCAGGTCCTCCGCGAGCAGTTGGAAATAGCCAAGGAAGACTACAAGCGGTTCACCAATCAGCATCGGAATGTGGGACCCATGCTCGTGGTCGGGGATCTGGTGTGGCTCTCCACCAAGCACCTGACATCCTCCCAACCTTCCCGAAAATTGGACCATCAATTCCTGGGGCCTTTTCCCATCTTGCCTCAGAGCCTTGCCTTGGTGCTGAGCCAAACTTTGCCTCAGAGCCTTGCCTTGCCACCGTGCATTTGTGAGTTATCAACCACTTAACCTTTTCTGTATCTCTTATTGTTAAATAAAGAATGTTACCATCGCTTCCTATGTCAAGTCTTAGTCAGAACAGGACATATGTTGAACAAAACCATGATTTGTTGCATAATCTACGCTGGCTAAGTTCATATATCATGGCATGTCATAAACCATGGTTTACAAAAAAGCCAGCTGGGTGACCTTGGGCCAGTCACTCTCTCTCAGCCCAACTCACCTCTCAGGGTTGTTGTTGTGGGGAAAATAGGAGGAGGAAGGAGTAATAGGTATGTTCGCCGCCTTGAGTTATTTACAAAAATAATAAAGGTGGGGTAGAAAATAAATAAATAAATAAATAAATAAATAGCATTCGCTCTGGGTGCATAGAGGGGGAGGAATCTTTTTCATCTTCTGTGGGAAGCGAAAGCTATTTCCTGAGTATTAAATCCCAATTAATTTAATCTAATTTACAGTACTTAAAACTGGACATGGAAAGGGTTTTGCTCTCAGGCATAACAAACTGCCTTATTGTTTAGAGGCTGCATGAGAGTGCCTCCGTTAACTCTGCTTTTAGTGTTCTGATGCCATTTTTCAGTTGTACCGTACGTTCATCTCTTTATTTTGCAGTTAAAAATACATCTTAATATATCTATGAAGGTTCTCAGTCATCCAGGTGGAATTGTCTGTAGCTTGAATCATGTCAACTGGATTTCTATTTTCTCAGTGGAAACGTTTCGCTCCTTATCCAAGGAGCTTCTTCAGTCTGAGCAAAGTTGGTAAGGGAATCCTAAATATGTTTCTAGGTAGCTGTGTGACCTTACACCTGGGGCTAGGTCATGGTTATATTGAGATGTTATTTTAAGTCCTTTTATCATCTAAAGGAGGATCGTTAAGATCACCATGCTGCTGTTGAGCTTGTGAAATGGTCTTAATCTTCCTAGGTACAGAAGACAAAGCAGGGAGGAAGATGGGGGAGAGATTGTGCCTGAGGCCCCCACCTCTATTCAAGGAAGGATTTTCCAAGTTGGCATAAATGGATTCCTTGACCCCTCTCTCAAACCACCTATCTTCTCTGTCTAAAATGTGAACATTAATGTCCTCAAATGAGTGTCCTTTTTCCTTTAGATGAAGATAAACTGCTGAATCTGGTCCTGTGGTGTTACTTCTCCTGTGTTGGGCCATCCTCCTGTACAAAAGTTGTTTGGTTTCTCCAATGTAGAGTTCAGAGCACTCCTCACTGCACTGGATTGCATAAACTACATTGCTTTTCTTGTGTTTTGGAGTTTGATCTTTGGGGTGTACAAGCCTCTGTCTCAGTGTGTTGGTGGGTTTGAAATATACAGGTATGTGGTGTTTGCCAAATATCCGTTTTATCTTTTCAGACACGCCAGCCATGTAGGGAATGACCAGGTTCTTTCGTTTACTCTGAGTCTCAGCCCTATCTGTCGCTGTTTTAGGTCTGGTAGATTTAGATTTGGTGAAGGCCCAATTTGGATATCCACAGGCCTTCAGAGCTGTTCTCAGGTGCTGATTTTCATTCTTTTTGGAATCCATGGAGGTGGGGATGGTTTCTGCTCTGTGTGACAATGTCCTGATGACTCCTAGTTTGTGCTGCAGTGGATGGTGGGAGTCAAACATCAGATATTGATCTGTGTGTGTGGGTTTCCTGTAAATCCCTATTTCTAGCTTGCCACCGGTCCCAATGAGGACTTCACAGTCTACACACAGCTACCTAGAAACATATTTAGGATTCCCTTACCAACTTTGCTCAGACTGAAGAAGCTCCTTGGATAAGGAGAGAAATGTTTCCACTGAGAAAATAGAAATCCAGTTGACATGATTCAAGCTACAGACATCCTAATATAATTATACTTGAGTTAATTTGTCATTTCAGAAAAGAGGAAGAAGGTCTGCAAAGACAAAAGCAAGTAATGCTAAACTGTGAAAGAACCAGTGAGACCTGGAAAATACAATTAAAATATGTTTCTCCCCTCCTCAAATATTTCGCCACTAGTAATCCTTCGCAGTGTACTCTTAGATGAAGAATGAAAGCTATTTCCTGTGTAGAAATGCTCATTTAGAAACTCTTGGTGATGATCTGGATTTCTTAGCTGCCAAATTTGGGTGTGAATTTTAGCAGCCCCATTAAGCAAGAATATTACCTCAAGATGACCACTAGACCCAGGATTAGCACAAGATATTTGGCTGCCTGAGGAAGAGGTCCAAGTGCCATCTACCCAAGACCACCTAGCTTATTTTGGCTCCCAAAATAGAATATCCCACAAATCTCCTCATCTTTATGGCAATTAAAAGAGTAATTCATCAATCACCATCCCTTTTTTACTCCCAGATTCAGTTTCTTGAGGCAGTTTCCTTGCTCTGCCTGTGGTAGGATCAGTCCTACGTCATTCCCATCTGTCAAGAAAGACAAAATAGCCAGCATTTTTCCTTGGGCCCCCCAAAACAAAAGACAAAAGACAGGCAGCAGCCGTCAGGGCTACATGGAGTTGCTTTATTTAAAAGGCTGTGTTGAGTGGAAAAGACATTCCAGCACTGCCTCCACAGACACACATGGTTTATATTGGAACTCTTAATCACAAATGATAACCTTAGAAAAGACTCCTGGAGAAAAAGGTTGACTGCTTAATTTCCATATATGTATTTAGTCTCAGCTGCAGCATGATAAACACTCCTCGCCTGAACAGGGTTTGTGCTGCCCATTTTGTGTCCAGGTTAATGAGAAAATCATCTCATCATCTCATCTCATCTCATCATCTCACCTCTTTTCTTTCTTTCTTTCTTTCTTTCTTTCTTTCTTTCTTTCTTTCTTTCTTTCTTTCTTTCTTTCTTTCTTTCTTTCTCTCTTTCTCTTTCTCTTTCTCTTTCTCTTTCTCTTTCTTTCTTTCTTTCTTTCTTTCTTTCTTTCTTTCTTTCTTTCTTTCTTTCTTTCTTTCTTTCTCTTAGAGTCTCAGGGCTTGATAAATCTGTAAAGATGCACCTCTTTTGCCAAAAGTTTAATTCTTGGATGAATTTAGTCTATATTTTTTAACTTTTTAGATTCTGTTCCAATGTGTATTTTTTTAGCTTCCTTGAACATGTCTACCAAATAAATAAATATTGTGTACAAAAAAGTATATTAGCACTACTGATTATGAAATAAAGCATAGAGTCAAAACATTATAGAAATAGTTGCAGAGTTACATAAAAATGTAGCATCTATTGTGAAAATATATGTCTAAAATTTTTATTATAATTATATGTTTCCTGGTATGTATAATTATTTGCTGGAATGGAGTAACATGTTAAGACACATAAATGACTTTGCTCTGGTTTACATTGCTCTGCACACCAGACATTGTCATACTGTAGTTACAATCAACCTTTGTGCTTCTCAATTTTGAATACCTTCATCTGTTCTATGTGTGCACACAAACTTTGCTTTTATTTGTTTTGTTGTGCTTTCATTACGTATTTGTTTTGTGGTGCTGCAGCAAATCCACTCATATTCCAATAAAATCAATGCTTTTCCATCTTAAAAAAATCACATGGGGGAGTGCCTGCTTTTCTAAAGTATGTATTTATGCCGTTGGGTCTTCAGGAGGACTCAGC
The DNA here is from genome assembly GCA_023362775.1 of Charina bottae. NCBI lineage: Eukaryota > Metazoa > Chordata > Lepidosauria > Squamata > Charinaidae > Charina > Charina bottae. Next base: position 3,060,689 of record JALMGJ010000022.1, read on the forward strand.
CTTTCATTTGAAAGGTCTCTAAGGTTCTTCTCTAGGCCCTAACAGTTTATCATTCAGAGTCTAGACAGTATGATAGTGATTTATCACTCTCAAGGTGCACATTAACCATTTCTGCCTTTTAGACCTTGTGTGAATGCCTGCTTTCAAATGAAGGGAGAGAGAGATCACCACAAAATACGTTGGAGTTGCAAAGATCACTTTGGCATTTTATGAACAACCAGGAGGAAGGCAAGCATTGCTGATGAGAGTAGCTTTGCTGGCTGGGGAGTTCTGGAAGTTGAAGTCCACAGACCTTAAAGTTGCTAAGGTTGAGAAACATTGCCTTAGAGGGAAGGCTGGCTCCAGCTTCTACTTGAGTCAGAAGGGGTGACTAAAAGAAAGTGAGCTGATGCTGGCAGAGTTAAGCAGATGGTCCAGAATAGTTTTTCCTTTCACAAACAAAAACAGGGAACTTTTGTGATGCCGGAAATCTAGATGCTGACAACTAAATCTGCAGACACTATGCAAGGCAGATTGAACAAATGAAGCAATGATAAAAATCAGCAAGCAAAAGTGTATTCCAACCAGAAGATTTTGCAGAGTCAATGGCCGTTATGCACTCCAGATCTACATTTATTCTGACCTTGTGACCGTTTAGATCTGAAATCTCACAGCTCAAACAGCATGAATTCCCACTCATTCCATAATGCATTCTTATACTCAAAATAACTGTATTGTTTATAGCAAGAACCACTCTGGAGGCTTTCAATTTACATTGCGAGTGCAGATGAAGGTCCTGACACTTGTAGCAAAAATACAGTGAGACAATGAAAAGATGGATAAATTGCAAGAAAATACTGATTCTGCAGTAAACTGTGCTGTGGCACTGCATGACTCAGTATCTTTGTAGGTGATACGTTCCTTGTGCCTTTTCCTTTTCCTTGTACCATCCTTTCCTGAGGAAGATACTTGACAGCAGGAACCTACTTCTGCCAGTATGGTTTGATTAAATAAGTCTTGGGATGAGGCAGTGGCCTCTGGTCAGGGTCTCCTAGCTTCAGGGAGAGTTATACATTCTCCTTAAGGCCTCCTTCTCATTTTACATTGAAGCCTGCATGCTCTCATAATTTCATGACACTATAAGCCCAGTGGCAAGGCTACCTGCCCAAGAAAGTGACTTGTTCTCTGTCCTTCCCTGTGGATCTGTTGCAGCATGATCCACAATTTAGCGAATCCCAGGAAGAATTAGATGTTTGCATCATACAAAATTCAGACCTTCCCCTTTGTTTGTTGCCAAAGTAGAAGGTGAGAAAAGGAAGAAAAAAATTAACTTCTCCTCTGGCTGCTCCTTCTCCCCACCTTGGCCACCACCCAGTCCTCTGGGAAGTATTTCTAGGAAAATGTGGGTATAAGAAAAGGAAATGGGGGAGGGGCTGGCAAAGGAAAGGTTGGCATTAGGTCCTGGGGTCCAATTTGGCAGAATCACAGAAGTAAAAATTCAGTGTTCTGGACTGGAAAAAACAAACAAACAATTATGATGGAATAGGCAAGATGGTTGCTCAGAATTATGATTCAAATAGGAATATCCAACACATTTCTAATTCGTTAATCTCACAACACATGGACAGGCTGAACCATACTTTCAGTTGGGAAACTGTGAGCATCCTAGACCAAGCTAAATCCAAAAATGCTAGGGAATTCCTGGAAGCTTGTTGTTCTCTCCTTGGTAGTTCCTTGATTAGGCTGTTGTTTACTGCTTGATTGTTTTAAAGATTAATATTCAATTGAAGCCAGAACTTTTCCTTTTAGGACTGATGGATACACAGTTAGAAAAGAGTCATGGAAGATTATTTCAGTATATGATTACTGCAGCGAGATTACTATATGCACAAAGATGGAAAAATTCGGCACTACCAACCATGGAGGAATGGTTGGTGAAATTGACAGAACTTGTTGAGATGGCCAAACTGACTTCTTTGATTAGAGCAGGGCTTTCCAAAGTTTTTCCCGCAGCGACACACCAACCGGCGTTGGTGTGTCGCCGCGGGAAAACCCAGAAGTGCCATCCTTGCGGCAGCGTGCAAAAACCCGGAAGCGCTGCTGCCGCTTTCGCATTTTGCACGCTGCAGTTGGTGTGTCGCCGCAGGAAAACACGGAAGCGCTGATAATGATAATTATCATTATAATATGATAATGATCAGCGCTTCCGGGTTGTGTGGCGACACACCAGACTGTGTGTGGCGACACACTTTTGTGTTGCGACACACAGTTTGGAAAGCTCTGGATTAGAGAAAGGTCATTATTGACATTCATCAATGACTGGAAACCTCTTATGGACTTTTTTGCATAAAAAAGAAAATGATTTTGTAACCTATGGTTTTGATGATTAGAAAGAATAGGTTATAGAAAGAAAGGAATTGTGAGGTAATCTTAAAGAGAGAGGTTTGATTAGAATTGTATGTATGCTGAGAGGAAGATCGGAAGCCATCTCTTTAAATTTCTTTTCATATTTTCTGTTCCTTTATTTACACTTTCTTTTTTCTATCTCCTTTTTTCTTTGTCTTTTTTTCCTTTCCTTTCCTTTCCTTTTTTATTTCACATTTACTATATCTTTTTCTTTGAATGTATTTCTTATTATATATGTAAAAACTTTTAATAAAAACTATTTTTAAAAATAGTTACAACCTAGCAATTTGAAAGCATGCAAATGCAAGTAGATGAATAGGTACCACTTCGGTGGGTAGGTAACAGCATTCCGCGCGCGTCATGCAGCCACATGACTGTGGAAGCGTCTTCGGACAACGCTGGCTCTTCGGCTAACAAACGGAGATGAGCACCAGCCCCTAGAGTCGGACACGACTGCACAACTGTGTGGGGGGAACCTTTACCTTTTACCTTGTTTTTTAAAAAGAATTATGAATCAAATAGGCAGGAAATGAATCAATCTGACTCAATCCTCCTTCAATTACCAAGACTGCCATCTCTTGGGGGGGGGGGGGGCAGGCCCATTGGGTTGTTGTTAACAGCTTCATAAAAGGCCCATTGATTTTAATGGTCTTGCTCTACACAGGAAAACTCATGTTACTGAGTGGCATAAAAGCACACTAAATAAAGTTAACTTCCATTGGTTTCAATGGGTCTACGGCAAACCTGATTACATCTGGATGCAAGAATGCCCTAATTTAAATCTGTCCCTATAAGTGGACCATCAAATGGAATGAGCCCGTTCTCATTGTCTAATCATTAAGTGCTGTTGTTTAAGTGTACACAAGTGTACTTGTGCTCTTTCTAGCATCCACACCAGGCTTTCACCATTTTCCACGTGATAAATTACTTGCCAGTAGTTTGTGTCACTACTAAGATGGCCACTTTTACCTTAAGGAGATATTTAGCAATAATAATTGTAAAAATAAAATTCAAACAGAAGTACCATATAGTTCATCATACCGGATATTTCTGAATCCAAGAAAAGGTGTATTCTGAAGACTTTGTTGCTGACAGATATTGCTTTGGTGATACTTGTTCCCAACAGAATTTCTGCTCAGTATGCACAGTGATGACAATATGAGCATAAGCCACACATATGTGTAGAGTTTTGAGAGTGGGAGAAGTAAGAGGCATTTTTTAAAAAATGTGTGTTTACAATCTATTGTACTGTGAACTCTGAATGCTGCTGTTCCAGTTTGCTTTTGAGTCTGTTAATACCCTGCAAACCTTCACATATCTGGTTGTTCACAGCTTTGGACCTTGATAGGTGCTCAGTGAAAAATAATAATGAATTAAACAAACCATCACTGGCCCACAAATCCCCAACCTCCAGTCCAGCTCAAGGCAGAAAAATGTGAGTTTCTCAGATTCTTCTTTGAGAAATCCACCTTTTGCTGACTCCCCTTGCACTGGGGAACATGGTTTCTGTTTCTTGTTTTATTTGTTCCTCTCTCAATATCATGTTTCTCCAGAGCAATCAAGGAGATGGAGCTGCCACAGACCCACTCACTGGCAGGAAAGCAGACTCTGTCCCTCTACTTATCAGTGCAGCTGGACTTTGAAACCACTCCCACCTGTAAGAACTATGATACTGCAAGGCCGAAGCAGATTTTACTTGTTCACATGTGGAAACTGCAAAACAATTGTCATAAAATCAGTCTGCGGGGGTGGGGAAAAATATGGAAGGAAAATACCTTCAGGAGCACAAGATGGGGAGCAGACAGTCTCAGGAATGAGTCAGATGTCACATGGTGGGATGAAATGCTTGGGTAGATTAGTCTCCAGTGATCTGCATGCTACTCAGTCTGGTAAGTCTGGATAAGCAACTTCCAGACCCTTGCTGTCTTTATTTTGAATTTATCTTTGAATAGAATGTAGACTAAATCACTTTTAAATAGAGGATGCCTCCAAATAGAGACATGTCATCCGCAAAAGAAGACACATAGCCATGGTATTGACCTTGAAATGTAATGTGCTTTGCAGCCTATCTGGCTGGTGAGGAGCTAATAAGACTAGCTGCTGAAAAAGAGAATGGACCTCAATAGTTGCTAGGAAAGTGGATGATATCCAATTAATAGACAAGGCGCACTGTGGAGTTTCACAAGCCAAAAGATCTGGTCCCCAAGAAGGACTTAGTTTCAGAACCCGGAAGATGAAGATGGAGACAGCAGAGGGAGGGAGGGAAGAGATAGTAATGGATGAGAAAGGAACGATGTGGTCAGATATAGTTACACATATTTAGTTTTCATTCCCACTGAGGATGAGAATTCATAGAAGTCTATGAATTCAGCTTCTTCTTAAAAACCTCCAGAGATAGAGAATCCACAACCTCCAAGGGTAGACTGTTCCATTGTTGTACAGATCTTACCATCAGGAAAATTTTCCTTATACTGTATATAAATGAACTCTAGATAACTGCAGTGTATACCTGTTATTTCTTGTCCTAGTTTCTATGGCCACCTTCTCATGTCTGCCCTCTTCTTTTCTTCAGACTGAATTTTTTCCTGGGGCATGTCTTCAAGTCTCGGCAACATCTTGACATCTACTGAACTCTGTCTAACCTTTCAATAACCTTCTGGAAATGTAGTGTTCCGATCGTACACAGTAGTCAAGGTGTGCTCTCACTAGTGCCAAGAAGAGAGGCATAATTATCTCACATCTTTAATGCAATGCAGCCAAGAACTGCTAAAGCCCTTTTAGCAGCTGTCTCATGTTCAGCTTATTGTCAATGACCACACTCATGTGCTTCTCAGATGTAGGGTTTCCAAGCCATGAAACTTCCTTCTTGTATGATGTCCTACATTTTTTTCTCCCTAAATATAAGACCTTACACTCCTTTCTGTTAGAGGACATCTTGAATTAAAAAACTAAACCTAAAGAAAAAAAACTTTAAAAAATTAAAAAATTAAAAATTAAAAAACTAAACCTAAACAAGCTCAACAGCAGCATGGTGATCTTAACGATCCTCCTTTAGATGATAAAAGGACTTAAAATAACATCTCAAAAAAATAACCATGACCTAGCCCCAGGTGTAAGGTCACACAGCAACATATTTAAGGATTCCCTTACTAACTTTGCTCAGACTGAAGAAGCTCCTTGGATAAGGAGCGAAACTTTCCACTGAGAAAATAGAAATATATTTTCTACTGAGAAAATAGAAATAGAAAATAGAAAATAGAAATCCAGTTGACATGATTCAAGCTACAGACAATTCCACCTGGATGACTGAGAACCTTCATAGACAAACTAAACCTAAACTTTCTATGGGAATGCAAATACTTTGTTAAAACACATACACATATATTTTTGTTTGGTTTTCCCAAATCAGATTGTATCCTTCTTGTTGAATGAACTATATTGTCCATAAAAGGCCCTGTTTCAAAGCCCTGTTTTATGTAGCATCATCTATTTCCCCCTTTCTAGCTATACCTAGAATGCATTGTGTCTAATTTGGGGATTCAATCCATTCCCCTTGTACTGGGATCAAATAAAAATGACCTCCCTTCACCCACCCCAAGAGGAATAAACAACTCCCAGGCCCAAAATTCTGACACTTATTGTTGGCCATTCTCATGCCATCTTAGATGAGGAAACAAGAGTTTTTGTTACTTGGAATTCCTGAAGCGATGAGAAGGAAAGCTTCCTACAGCCAGCACACTGAATTTAGCCTGTACTGCTGGAGTAAAGCATAAAGAAATACATTATAGCAAGCACTCATTTAGCTGTCAGGTACTTTCCACTGTTCCTTTGCCATCAGTGTTAATTACAGGATATTTGCATTTCAAAGGAAGTTGCTATCCTCTGCAGAAATTACACTTCTCCCTCCTCGTCCTAGCAGTAACAGCCAGGAGACAGAATTAATCCAGCTTGCATTTCTCTCCATTGGCGAAGAGGTGTGAATCTTAAAATGAGCCTTGTGCACATTTGTTTTGCCACTGGGCGCAATGTGATATGCTGGCTTCCGGAAAGTCCCAGGAAATCTTTTGGCACAATGCCTTGCCAGGCTCTCTGGGGGGGAAATGGAGAGGAGGGGAAAACCCAAGTGTCCTCATTTAATGTACACACAGTTGAGAAGATAGAAAAAGAAAGAGAGCGAGAGCCAGTTTGGCCTAGTGGTTAAGGCACCAGGCTAGAAACCCGGAGACTGTGAGTTCTAGTCCCACCTTAGGCATAAAAGCCGGCTGGGTGACTTTAGGCCAGTCACTCTCCCTCAGCCCAACCCACTTCACAGGGTTGTTGTTGTGGGGAATGTTGTAGAACAGTCTATGAAGGTTCTCAGTCATCCAGGTGGAATTGTCTGTAGCTTGAATCATGTCAACTGGATTTCTAAGGAGCGAAACGTTTCCACTGAGAAAATAGAAATCCAGTTGTAGAACAGTGCTTTCCAAAGTCCCGCCGTTGGTGACACACCAATGGCGATGGCGGCACACAGTTTGGAAAGCTATGTTGTAGAAGGAAGGAGTATTAGATATGTTCCCTGCCTTGAGTTATTTATAAAAAAAATAAAGGCGGGATTAAAAAATCTAAAAACAAAATTGTAAAAGAGTCAAGGGAAAAGACAACGTGTGTCTTTTTGTGCCCTGTCCAGCACTGTTTGGTATCTTCATGTTTGCTCACTTTCATCCTTGTGGCAAAAGCCCTTCTCGGAAAGGGAAAGGGACCCGTCTGGGCTGGAAGGAGGGTAACCTCTGAAACAGACCAGGAGGCAGATGGGAAGTGCTCCTGATGCCCCCTTCAAACAGCACAGCCAGGGAGGAGGGAGATATATATGTATATGCCATAGGAAGAGAAGGTCCAGTTTCTTCTGTGCTGGGAGAAGAGCAAAGGAGGGGGAAGGTCTGAAGAAACTGAGCGTCTTGTTACTGCCTGGATGGAGACACAGAAGACAAACATTCAGGGCTGATTCACATATGCCTGGGCATCCCATGATACCTCACACATGGGGTAACTCACAGCTGAGTGTGCAAACTGCCTACCAGGAAAAAATATTGTAACAAAGTTGAGAGTTGTGATATGTCATGCCTTGTTCATACACTCAACAGTGCAGTTGTTGACCAATGAACAATGTTCATCTGGGTCCAGATGGCTCTTATGGGTGAAATCAGTTAGTATCTTTGCTCTTCAGATTGGCTTGGCTGATCTGAACGAGCAGGTATCAGACCTGGGGAGCCCTTAGCTGGACCACTAGGAAATCCCAAGGCTATAGACTAACATCCCAGAAGAAGTCAATGGCAAAAAAATCTCCATGTTGTCATCAGGGAAACTACTTGGAAGCACGGATGAAGGCCGTGGAGTTGGGCTCAACTGCAAGACTTTGTTTTACTATATGACTTCAATCCTTAAATAAGCTGTGACCAAGTTACTGCTTTTGTCTTAGGTGCCATGCTTTCCCAGAGGTACCATTCTTCTTGAAAAAGTCCCAGAAAGAGAGGAAGGCTGAACTCATCTGAACAAGAGAAAACTCTGCTCCATCCAGTTCACCTTTCTGTTCAGTCGACAGCCTGTCAGATAACCCTGGGAAGGCCACCAGGAGGAGATGCGCCCAAAGAATCCTTCAAATCATTTACCCCAGCCTCCGGCACTGGAAAGCAAATTCTCCGGTAGTTTTTCCTATTCAGAGAGAGAGACTCTGAGGCTTTCATAAGGATCCACACTGTCAGTCTGAGAGCAGAGGCCATTTCATATCCAGCCCACTCAGGCCAATGTATTTGCTGCCCTGGACACCAATTCCTGTCCTCATCTTCACCAGCCCCCATATCTATAGAACAACGTCCATGTTCTGATAAAGAGATCATGTGGTGTAGTGATTAAGCCACTGGACTAGGCCTGGGAGGATCGGAGTTCAAATCCCCATGCAGCCATAAAATTGAGTGAGCAGCTTCAGCCAGTTACTCCTCTGTCTCCCCTCTCTCTCTCTCTCTCTCTCTCTCTCTCTCTCTCTCTCTCTCTCTCTCTCTCTCTCTCTCACACACACACACACACACACACACACACACACACACACACAGAGCGAGAGAGCAAGGGGCATGGGGGGGGGCAAAAAGTCCAGAGGGCAGCTACAATCACACAACAAAGCCACATCTGTCTTTTAGGTGTGTTACATGTGCAAAACATGTAAAAAAAAAGGTGGGGCTTTGATCATATGGTCGTGGCTACCATTTTGATTTTTTAAATTCCCCCTGTGGATGCCCCTGCACACAGCCTAATGTATCTCACAGGACAGTTGTGAGGATAAAAAAGAAGGGGAGTAGCTTGTCTACTGCCTTACCCTCATGAAGGAAAAGCAGACACAATTTTTAAAAGCCTAAAGAAAATTCCTCTCTCATAAACTTGAAATGTTTCCATATTATGCTTCTTGTTGCAACATCCTGAGCTAAAATTGATTTTCAAAGATATACACTATTAAAACAAATTTGATGGAAAGTGAATCATTTGTTCCAATGGAAATGTCACAGCATGACTGAAGGACAGGACAAGTCAAACGTACCATTCAAGTTTGGCAACTATGAAATAATTAAACGGATTAACAGAGTGAAGGTTAATTGAATTAGAAGAGTTAAAAAGAAAACTTAATGATGGTGTGTAAGCAGAAAACTGATCAAAGCAGCCTTTTCCTGCCCTTTTTTACCATCTGCTTCAGCTGTTCCCATTTTCCCCCCAATTAAACTCATACTCTGGAGTCCTAGGCATTGGGTAAAGTCGGTTGTCCATGCCTCTCTGAATGTTCAGTATTAATTTTCTTCTCCTTAAATTTTTCCATCTTGTGTGTCTGAGAGAAAATGAGAAGCTACTCAGTAAGACACAACCAGCTTCAGTTTTCTGGCCAATAAATGGAAAAAATACTGACATGGTTGGCAGTGGTTTGTTTCTATTTTCAGTGTTATTCATCTTTACTGAGATTACCTTATACTTTAACACCCTGTTGTGTTCCATCTTCTAAATCAGGGAAAGTAGCAGGAGTGTCCATGGGAGGGACAGAAAACCAAGATGGTGGCCTCAATCATGCACATGCAGCACTCTCTTGACTTTTTGACCCACTCTTCCAACCCAATACCCCTGGAGGGTAGAGGGAAGATGGAAGAAGCTGCCATAACTTCCAGAATGCTAATCGTTAGGGTGAACCTCAGGGTCAAAGTCCAGGACCCCCAACTAACCCTCCCCCATTGACCACCTAGAGAGCAGCAAATGATGGAGGCAGCATCATCAACTAAACCCAACAATAGCACTTGTTAGGTGCTCCAGCTAAGCATGTTCATTGTTACAGATGCTGTTTTCCCAGTCAAAATGCCTAAAACGGTCTTGTTTTATTCCCATTTAAAAGTTTCCCCTTTAAATGTCCCAGAGCTTATTCCCATTTAAATGTTTCATCTCAGGGCAACAGATCCAAACTCCATTTGTCATCTTGCAACTGCATGATCAAGGCCACCATCTTGATTTTTTTGGCCCTCCTGTGGACACTCCTGCTACTTTCCCTGATCTGCAAGATGGAACAAAGCAGAGTATGAATATATAAAGTATTGCTGAAGGGAACTTACAATGTGAAGTAGCAGAGACTTAAACCTTTACTTTTTAAAATCATGATTGGTTTTTGTTCTGAATGTACCTTCCTTGCCACTTGATATTCACAGATATTTCCAGTGAACATCCATGAGAGAGATGTTCTCATTGTTACCTAGACACAGAAAGAAACCCACAGCTCCTCCCTCTTTGCTGGAGATAGGACAATTGGAAGTCCTTTTAAAACAAAGGAAACGTTATTGGACCAAGCCTGAAGGTAAGTAGGGTGTGCCATCTCCCCAGACAGACTCTGGTAAACAGCTGAAATCTCCAGAAAATTGAGAAGTCAAAATAAATTGGAGCAAAGGGAATACCTCCTTAAAGAGATTTTTATCACTGTGGTGATAGATAAAGGTCTACCCAGAAATTTGTGTTAGCTTATTATTTTTCTGTGTCTTTTATGTTTTAATATTTTCCTTCTTTCAGATTCTTCATGGTCTGTCCTGGTTTTCTTTTTATGGACATACAGTATTGGGGCACTAAACAACCTGTGTGTCACCCACTAGCATCATCTTACAGTCTGAATAGAACACTGCATCCCCCCCTTTTTGCAAGAGTTATTTTGCAAGCAACTATTTTATTGAGGCACCTCTGTGTGTTTCTCTTTCAACAAGGAATGACTGCATATTAGTATTTGAAGTTAAAAAGGGAATTATGTTTAATCTTTTTCTTATTTTAATAAAAATGGATTTTATTTATCTCTTATGAGATTGCTCTATCTCTATGGGGGGAGGAGGAAGAAGGGCTGATTCCTCTTGTCACACACTTCAACCCTAAACAGCCAGGAGATGGCACTATCAAAGTTATTTGACCTTTTAATCCCCAGAAGGGCCACAGAGGTTTTGAGACTCTTATCATAGACATCAGAGTTAGGGGGAGGATGCCAGGTGGGTGCCTGCTAACCCAAAGCAGGAGATGGGGCCAGATAATCAAGACTGAAAGGATTTCTGGGAGCGACAGTTGTTCCAATATGGTTTGCTTGTATTTTACTCTAAGAGATTAAATTTGTGTTTCACCACTGAATTATTTATTTATGTATGTATGTATGTATGTATGTATGTATGTATGTATGTATGTTTCAACTTCTATCACCGCACCATCTCCCACAAGGGGACTCTGGACGGTTATAATGCCCATGACCCTCTAAAAAACAGCTGCTGTAAAATTGTTCCCCAATTGCAAATTGATGCTATGAATAAAGATGACCCATGTAGAAGGTAGAACCATGTGCAATGTGCCAGCAATTATCCTTCGCAGATACGACACTGACCTCTCTACTCCACCATGGCATTGGAATTGGCTGCAATAGCCACTTTATTATGGGTAAAATTCTATACATCAGTTTTCTACAATCAGTAATAAAGGTTGCTGGATGATGTACCTGAATTCTAGCTATGCTGTCATTTAGATTAAGGAAAAAGAGATCCCTTAAAAAAATCAAGCATCCCATTAAACAAATTTAAGTTAAGGCATGGGTGAGCAACATGGCTCCAAACACCTCCATCTACCTCCCTGGCTCTCTTGCCCCCTGACTTTTTACAGAGAGAAGGAGAGAGAGGAAGCTGACATGCTGTAGCACAAGGTTCCAATCATATTTACTTGCAAGTCAAGTCTTTGTGTCTGAGGAAGGTCCCATTAGAAAGGTAAAAGGCAATTTCACTTTCTGGTGAATTGGTTTCGTGACTGGTTATGCTCAACAAGCAGTTACTTTGTGAATAGAGTAGTAGTTGCTTTGAGACTGCACCGCCATCCATGTGCTCTTGAAACTGCAGATGTGCCTCCAGCCCCCAAGGTTGCTTATCCCTGAATTAACAAACAATTATAGTCAGTATGTAACACCTTCTCCTTTAGAATCTAGAGCAGCCTGTCCAAAGGTTGTGACTGCAGTTGCTATCACACTTAGCTTCCATGCTCTATGATGGTCTTGGTTAGGAGTAATAGGAGATGTGGTCGAGCTGTTGCCCAGTTTCCTGGTCTGACACATCTGCAAATCCAAAAATGTATACTGTATATGTACAGCTAGAAAAAAGAACAAGGGGTACAGTTCAAAACCACTATCAGGTTCAGGCCTAATCTTAGTCCTGGAAACTCACGGATGACTTTGGGCCCGTCATTCTCTCTTGGCCCAACCTACTTCACAGTGTGATAAAATGAAAGAAGCTGCTTTGAACTTTTGGAGGAAAGGCAGGATAGAAATCTAACAAATAAAATCTAGCAAATAAAAACAAGCATACAAATAAATGTGTACAACAGATTTGTGAACTGTTGTTATGCTACTTTGGGAATTAGCTATTTTTAATGTATGATTTGGAGGTGATTACCTCCTTTTTTTTGTTTTTGTTTTACACAAACTCCCAAATGATGTAGAAATTGTTCATTCCAGCAGTCACTCAGACTCATCAACAATGGGAATGATGAACTCATTAAAGTTCCAATACAGACCCACTTTGGGCGTAGAGAAGTAATCATTTATCTTCCAGAACTGAAAAATAGATTTGTTAGTACATTTTAGTCTGATGAACATCTTGTTTGCATTGACTTGCAATGAAGGGAATATTTATGCAGTCATTGTTGAAAAAACTTTGAAACCACCTATTAGAAAGGTCTGCAGCTTTTCGGTGGTAAATGACTGAATCCAAGGCTCCCCCAAGTGGTCAGATTATAGTTTTTATGCATGGACATTTTTCACTCTTGAAGCTGCAGTTAGACCAGCATCCCAATCTGGTGTGTTTCAGTTATATTGGCCTTCATGTCCCATAATTTCACAAACAAAAAGCCCTTCACCTTAGAACTGTGATAGGCAAAATGTTTGGGAAGGTTATACTACATGCTATTAAGAGTTCAAATACAAGCCCAGGTGAACACTTGTTAAAGTGTTCACTAGTTCTGTGTTTTGCAATGTGAATCAGTTTTCTTCAATGTATATATCATCTGGGGTGTACATAAGTTTTTTAAGGGAAGCAGGGCCAGATTCATTTACTCACTTATTATTATTATTATTATTATTATTATTATTATTATTATTCCTTTGTATTGAAACAAATGTTCAACACTTTGATTAAGACCAAAACTTTGCACTATGCTGGGAACAAAACTGGCAGATATTTAACCATGGGCATTATATGGTTAGCTGCTGCATTTTGCACCAGTTCAAGCAAGGATAACCCCTTTCCTTTGATGATCCCTTGTTATTTCTTGGAAAAGACCTGATCAGTTGCCCATTGCCAAAACAAGAGAAAGTACATCACCCCCCAAAATTAAAAAGACACCTATTTGTGATTTTTTTAACGTGCTAATGTATTCCAAAACAGTAGGCATTGTTTCAAGGGTAATTTAAGGCATCTGGCTGGAGTGGCTATGAGCTAGAAACCTGTTCCTGAGCCTGCTCTCCAGCTGTTAACTACAAATTGGGCAACTTCAAAGTTCCTACTGTTCCTTCTCCTTATGACTCTTTATCCTGAAATCAGACTGGTCTGGCAGCCCTTCAAACAGATCTCTGTGTTTTCAGTTAAGGAGGACATGTAACCATGTGATCCAATCTGGAAATATGTTTCAGTTCTGCGATGACAAGATTTGGATATTTGTCCCATAGATGCTCTTCTACTTCACTAATATATTCAAAATGTAAAATGAATAACATTTAAACAAATAAAAGCATAGCAGTTCTCCCTTTTACTTCAACATTTCTGGGGAACTCTCTAGGACTTCTTTGAACTTGTGGAGAACTGAAACTGTGCATAAAAACTAGGATTAAAGTTTGCCCAACTCTGCCTTTCATTTTAGACTCCAGCCCTATAACTGGTGTCTTGGTCAACTGAGTAATATAGAATCCAGTGGGTCTCCTGTATGAACTGATTGCACGAGATGCCACTGGCCTGAAAAATATGATGGTGGAAGATCACACATACATTGATCAAAAACCCATATTGGATTTTTGAAATCCTTTTATTAGACCTGAAGTTAGTACATTAATAATTGCAAGCTTTAGAGTTTCTTAGAAATCTTTACAGGAAGAAGGCTTAAAAGCCAGGTCTTCAATATAATCAGTTGAAACATAGTGCAAAACATCAGCCACATTTCTCCCCCTCCCCCCCTTTTTTTTTTCCTAACTATAGAAACAAACATATGTGTTTCTCACAGTAATAAGCCTTTTTAATGAGGTATGTCATAGTCTGTTCTAGTTGTTCCTTGAGGCTGTCTATTGTGTGTTGATATTTGTTTAATCTGAGGTGGGCGTCCATGATCATTAGCCGTATCATTTTTCGCCCACTTCGTTGCGCTATCTTCCATCCAGCTGTGCAGTTGATTGGAGGTTTGTAACTGAGGTATGTTGATGGATCAATCCACTGGAAAAAAATTATGCTGGAGAAATGGCCAAATTGGACAGAATTGTGGGCACAGGTCTGGAACACACTTACGTCATCTCTTTGCCTCCAGTGACCCATAGCTCTATGCCCATTGCCAGCACATTTTTTCATCAGCCCCTAACTTGGCCCGTAGAATTTTCCTCTCATTGGAAATAGAGTCACGTGGTCCAGGAAGCAAAATGGAGGTTGCTAGGCAGGGCTGCTTGATTTACGTGCTCTCTTTCAATTTGAAATGAACTCTCCAGTTGGGCTTACAAAGATGTTGGACTCTCCAAATCTTTCTTCTATATAGCCTGGTCCATGTGCTGGGTCAGTGTGTAGCAGTGTTTCTCAACCTTGGCCACTTTAAGATGTGTGGACTTCAACTCCCAGAATTCTCCAGCCAGCATGGCTGGCTGGGGAATTCTGGGAGTTGAAGTCCACACATCTTAAAGTGGCCAAGGTTGAGAAACAGTGGTGTGTAGATAAGTAAATAGTTTTGGGAGAAGTGGGTTAGATTTGCTACACACTGAGAACTTTGGGGTCAAGTCAGGCCTGGACAGGAAGGACAGGCTCCACTCGATTCTTTTCCTGTACCCACAGGCAAGCAACCTCTAAGCAGAGAAGGGTACACATCCCAGGTTGAGAACCCCTTACCCAGATAGAGGGGGCACAGTAATGGAGAGAGAAACAGATTCCAAGCACACACACCCCGAGAGAGTTCTATCATACATTCTGTTTTTCACACACACATACATATGGCCAAGCGGATCACAAGTTAGACCAAGTGCTGGGCCTTGGAAGGAAGTCTCTTTTTACTGGCAGTGAGGCGCAGCCATCTGGCCTAGTGGAGAACAGGGTTAGGCACGGCATAGCCAACTCAAGGGAAGGGGACAGCTACCTACTGAAGCTTCCATGAAGGGAAATTTCGTGACCTTTAACTATGAAATGTTTGTTTTTCTCTTCTGCAGAAAAGCCAAAGGGTAGGATTCCTCCAAGATCCCCTATCAGAGCATAGACATTTGCGGTCTGTTAACCCAAGAACTGTTCTCAGCCACAAGAAGAAAATTCCCCTTTTGAAGGATGCCAGTATGTTTTAGATTTATGTGTTAGTGTGTGCAGTAATAATTGCACATCTTTTGTGTAGGTCTGCATGTGTGCCTGGAGAGACACAGAGAGAGAATATTTGCATTTCTATAACTTAATAATAACCCCCTTTTCCCCCCAAAGTATATTTGGTATGGTGAATTGTGGAACTTGAAAAGCAAACCGTTCCTAAAATGCGCTCTAGTGTCGTACTTATGTTGATGCCATTGAACAAATTGCCCACATTCAGGTAGTGAAATTTAGCATGCACCACATGTTGATGTTACGGACCCCGTCTGCAAGAGAATTTCATTTGGTGGGGTCCAGGAAGCGGGCTCTGCAGTGGCCCCTGCCCTCTGGAACACTCTGCCCCTAGAGGTGAGACAGGCCATATCGTTCCTGGCCTTCCGGAAGAACTTGAAGACTTGGCTCTGCCATCTCACCTGGGGCGGGAAGGGGAGTAGTTATTCCTGGGGGTGGCTGGCACCTTAGAGCCCTCCTCACCAATTTCGATCTTTTAGCCACTGGGATTGTATATTTATTCTTACTGTTGTATTTATATTGCAAATACTGTATTTATATTTTAGATGTTTTTATTTTTATTGTTTTAAAGCACAGCTTTCCAAAATGTGTCGCAACACTTTAGTGTGTCGCAACACAGTTTGGTGTGTCGCCACACAACCCGGAAGTGGCGGCGGGGGTGTGCATAGCGGCGGCGGCGGCTCGCCATCAGCGCTTCCGCATTTTAACAGAGGACGCCGCCACTGTCACCGCCGCTGTGCACGCCGCCACCGTGCGCCACCGCCATGCACGCCCCCGCCCGCGCCCCCGCCCGCGCCCCTGCACCGCCGCCGCTGCCGCCGTTGGTGTGTTGCCAACGGCGGCAGATTGGAAAGCACTGTTTTAAAGTGTTCGCTATTGTAAACCGCTCAGAGTCCCCCTTTTCTGGGGGGGATGGGCAGTGGCAAAATGTGAAATATAAGTAAATAAATAAATAAATTGTTAGTGTAATAGAAATTGGTGCAGCATTTTCTTCCATGTTGACTCAGGGCAGTTGTTATTGATAATTGATTCAATAGCAACCACAATCCAGTTGTGCAGACTGCACAGATCAATCATTATTGATGGGCTTTGATAGCCTGACATTAGTGGGATTTGGTTGCACTATGCAGCCATTGGGGCCAGGACCAAAACTGCCCTTAGGATTTGCTTACAAGACACAGCAGTTATTGGAGTTAAGAGTTTCTATAGATTTCTGAACTAAGTTACACAAGTAGAGTTAAAAAAAGACTGATATTTCATTGAGAACCATGTTGCACTTTCCATCCAAGTACTGCTTTGAATTGAATTGTGGTGCTGGCGTAAATTGTAACGTTTACCATGGACAGCCAGAGTAACCAACAGAGAAGTGCTGGACCATATAAAACCAGATACATCACTAGAAGCCAAAATTGTAAGACTACGGCTGACCAACTTTGGCCATGTCATGCGTGCAAACTCACTAGAGAAGTCAATGATGCTAGGAATTGTTAGTGGAACAAGAAGAAGGGGCAGGCCAAGAATACGCTGGCTCGACACCATCAAAACAGATACCAAGATGAATATCCAGCAATTGAAAGAAGACGAGCTTGATAGGGCAGCATGGAGAGCTCTCGTCCATAAAATCTCCAAGAGTCGGACACAACTGAACGGTTAAAGACAGACAGACAGACAGACAGACAGACAGACAGACAGACAGACAGACAGACAGACAGACAGACTGCTTTTTCTTGAACAGACATGCCAGAAGAATTGTAGATATTGTTGGTGTGCTGTGTTATCTATGGCAGAAAGAGTAAAATAGAGGAAAGGTGTTAATATTGAAATATACATGTCTGTAACCACATTTCTTTGTCTCCCTGGAAGCCTTGCTCACCCCCAATGCTGCTGCAACCCATGACAACTGCCTGATGTTTTTGAGTTCCTGCCTGGGGCCTTTTCGGCCTTTCCTCCAGCCAGATGTCTATGATCATCATAGCCTCTGCTTGAGCACAAATCTCTCTCTCTCTCTCTCCCCCCCCCTTTCATAGAGAGAGAGAGAGAATTACCCAGCTGGCATTGTGCTCCATATGAATTGGATCTGCAGTTCCCAGTATGATAACAATCCCAACATCTCTGGAGACACCAACTTAGGAAGAGCCATGGGTCTTAAACAGAATCTTCCATTTTAGAACTATTTGATCCAAAGTTTTGTACTGCTTGATGCTCTATGGGAGAAGGAGCAGTGATTGCACTGGCAACAACCTTATGGTATTAATGAAATAAAATTAAAGGTAGCACAACTAACCAAGTTCTTACATACCTCTTAATAACCTTCAACTGTGGAATAATTAGTATTACATGCAAATGGTATCAAAGTAATTACATCCTGTACTATCCTCTTGGCAAACACAACAGATT
Source organism: Charina bottae (assembly GCA_023362775.1). Lineage (NCBI taxonomy): Eukaryota > Metazoa > Chordata > Lepidosauria > Squamata > Charinaidae > Charina > Charina bottae. The sequence continues at coordinate 3,078,583 of JALMGJ010000022.1, forward strand.
TCTTTGATTTTTAAAACCACAGCTTACTATATCTTCCTCCACATCAACTTCCTTATAAATTAAGATTTTCTGCTGCAGCACGTCTATACCCGTTTTCAATGATAAGGGAGACAGAAATCATAGAGAGTAATTTTTTCCCCATCTATTGTTCCAAGGTTGTGGATCTCCTTCCCAAAGAACACTGCTTTAAAAAAGCTCCTCTTCTTTATCCTGATTTTTAAAACCATTTTCTTTGTGAACATTTAAACCTTCAGCCTGATATACGCTCCAGGGGTCTGGGAGCAGGGAGGAGGAAGTTTGTTAAGAAGGGGCAGACCAAACACACTATTTTATTATTTCTTTCTGTGTACACTCTATTTATCCCTGCGCATGTAAGACAGTTATGAAATTAGAAAATGCACAATAATATAAACCAGTTACGGCCCAATTAATAAATATATCTAAAAGATTGGCTGAAAGGGAAGTGCTTGAATCATTTCTCAGGTGGAAAGAATGGAGACCAAACACGACTTCCAAAATATTCCATGGCTTTAGCATAGGGAGAAGGCGCTCTGTTGTGTTTATGATAATTGGGACTCTGAAATCAGTAACATCTGAAAGAGGACCGGTCCTGCTACTTTACTGTCCAAACTAATACTGAGATAAGTCTTGACTACCTGACAGATCATCAAAGCCACTTAGGGCTTTAACATGTCAAAACTTGAATTCGCACTTGAAAACTATACCCGGTTCAGATTTTTAAAGTTCTTCAACTGATATTCTATCAACAGCGTAGTTTTATTTCAAACACTTCTAATTCCACCACCTGTTACTTGGTTTCTTCGATGGCAAAGAATTATTTTTTCATTAATACAAAATTATTTGAAAAAGACATGGATGAAACAAACTATATATTACAAACAAAAGCATATGGAGGTCAGCATACTGAATTTGAAATATTATTTCAATGTTTTTCAGATATATTAATTCATATTATTACAAATTCAATGTTCATTAGGTACAAATTAAGCTAGCGTTAGACTTTTCTCATTCTTCTTGGAAAGAAATTTCTAAGCAAAATTTCTTACCTTCCTGAAATAAATAGTTTATACTTCAAATTCAAATTCAAATTCAAATTTACCCTTCATGGATCACTGCCTTGTCGTGGCGAAGGGGCTTGCGTAACTCAATGAAGTCAGGTCAAGAAGAACAGGTCATGATTGTCAGAGATCGGCAGATCTCTGCCAAAGCGCTAGACGGATATGCGCACTCCGGGGAGCTGAAACTGACATGTCACTGACGCCGGCCGAGTAGACCAGTTCGCACATGGCTGATGACCGCAAATACACATCCTCGCCAACGGATGACGACGCGTCTCGGAAGACACGATTACACGTGTCCCCAAACAAAGAACCTTGGGGGGAGGGAATGCTTAAATGTAACCACTGTACCTGTTTCACTCATTCAAGTCTTTGTTCATGCTAGCTTCTGTATCCTGTAATAAACTCTCCTACTTCTAAGAACTCCGGCGTCTGTGAGTTACTCTAGAGTAGGGAGATTACAGATATCGGATGGAGTGCCTTACATAAAGACTTGAATGCAAAACAAACCGGTTTTCCCGGGAAGCTTCACGGTAGAGACCGGCTTTTATGTACACTGGGCAGAGACCCGGGGGGAAAAAGTTTCAGAGAAACGGCTTTCCCCAGCAGCGGAGCAGCAAGCAGCTGACCGGCGGCGGTAGAGCAGCAGCAAACCCGGCGTTCCCAAGCAGCTGACCGGCGGCGGTAGAGCAGCAGCAAACCCGGCGTTCCTAAGCAGCTGACCGGCGGCGGTAGAGCAGCAGCAAACCCGGCGTTCCCAAGCAGCTGACCGGCGGCGGTAGAGCAGCAGCAAACCCGGCGTTCCCAAGCAGCTGACCAGCGGCGGAAGAGCGGCAGCAAACCCGGCGTTCCCAAGCAGCTGACCGACGGCGGTAGAGCGGCAGCAAAAACCGGCGTTTCTCAAGCAGCTGACCGGCGGCGGTAGAGCGGCAGCAAAAACCGGCGTTCTCAAGCAGCTGACCGGCGGCGGAAGAGCGGCAGCAAAAACCGGCGGGGGCGGCGTAGCAGGAGAAACCGGCACCCTAATAGCGGAGCAGCAGTGGAAACCGGCGGCACCAAGCAGCGGAGAGGCGGTAAGCCTTAACAGCCGGCCGCTGGCGGCGCAGCAGCAGCAGCAGCACAAAGGCGTTTTTAATAGCTGAGAGGCGGCGATCCCCAGCATCTAAGAGGCGGCGGAGACCACGTGGAGGCAAAGCGACGGCGGCGACCAGCGCTCCCAAGCAGCAAGCAGTCAGCAGAGACCAAGAAATGGAATCGGTAGAGGCGGCAGGAGTGAGCGAAGAAGCCGGACCCAGCTCAACAAGCACCCAGACGATGGAGGGAGTTCTGACAAAACGTGGTCCACTGGAGGAGGAAATGGCAAACCACTCCAGTATCCTTGCCAAGAAAACCCATGGACAGTATCAAAAGGCTAAAAGATATGACGCCGGAAGATGAGCCCCTCAGGTCGGAAGGTGTCCAAAATGCTACTGGGGAAGAGCGGAGGGCAATTCCGAGTAGCTCCAGAAAGTGTGAAACGGCTGGGCCAAAGCCGAAAGGACGCTCAGTTGTGGATGTGTCTGGAAGTGGAAGGAAAGTCCGATGCTGTAAAGAACAATATTGCATAGGAACCTGGAATGTAAGAACTATGAATCAAGGTAAGCTGGATGTGGTCAAACATGAGATGACAAGATTGAACATCGACATATTGGGAATCAGCGAACTAAAATGGACAGGAATGGGCGAATTTAATTCAGGAGACCATTATATATACTACTGTGGGCAAGAATCCCTTAGAAGAAATGGAGTAGCTCTCATAGTCAATAAAAGAGTGGGAAAGGCAGTACTGGGGTACAACCTCAAAAACGACAGAATGCTTTCAGTTCGAATCCAAGGCAAACCATTCAACATCACAGTGATCCAAGTCTATGCCCCAACCACTGATGCCAAAGAAGCTGAAGTTGACCGGTTCTATGAAGACCTACAACACCTTCTAGAACTAACACCAAAAAAAGATGTCCTTTTCATCATAGGGGACTGGAATGCTAAGGTAGGAAGTCAAAAAATAACTGGAATAACAGGCAAGTTCGGCCTCGGAGTACAAAATGAAGCAGGGCAAAGGCTAATAGAGTTTTGTCAAGAGAACACGCTGGTCATAGCAAACACTCTTTTCCAACAACACAAGAGATGACTATACACATGGACATCACCAGATGGTCAATACCGAAATCAGATTGATTATATACTTTGCAGCCAAAGATGGAGAAGCTCTATACAATCAGCAAAAACAAGACCTGGAGCTGACTGTGGCTCAGATCATGAGCTTCTTATTGCAAAATTTAGGCTTAAATTGAAGAATGTAGAGAAAACCACTAGACCAATCAGGTATGATCTAAATCATATCCCTTATGAATATACAGTGGAAGTGAGGAATAGATTTAAAGGATTAGATCTGGTAGACAGAGTGCCTGAAGAACTATGGATGGAGGTTCGTAACATTGTACAGGAGGCAGCAACTAAAACCATCCCAAAGAAAAAGAAATGCAAGAAAGCAAAGTGGCTGACTGATGAGGCTTTACAAATAGCTGAGGAAAGAAGGGAAGCAAAAGGCAAGGGAGAAAGGAAAGATATAAACAACTGAATGCAGAATTCCAGAGAATAGCAAGGAGAGATAAGAAGGCCTTCTTAAATGAACAATGCAAAGAAATCGAGGAAAACAATAGAATGGGGAAGACTAGAGATCTCTTCAAGAAAATCGGAGATATCAAGGGAACGTTTTGTGCAAAGATGGGCATGATAAAGGACAAAAAAGGCAGGGACCTAACAGAAGCAGAAGAGATTAAGAAGAGGTGGCAAGAATACACAGAAGAACTATACAAGAAAGATCTTAATATCCCTGATAAATACGATGGTGTGGTCACTGAGCTTGAGCCGGACATCCTAGAGAGTGAAGTCAAGTGGGCCTTAGGAAGCATTACTAACAACAAAGCTAGCGGAGAAGACAGTATCCCAGCTGAGCTATTTAAAATCCTAAAAGATGATGCTGTTAAAGTGCTGCACTCAATATGCCAACAAATTTGGAAAACTCAACAGTGGCCACAGGATTGGAAAAGGTCAGTTTACGTTCCAATTCCAAAGAAAGGCAATGCCAAAGAATGTTCAAACTACCGTACAATTGCGCTCATTTCACATGCCAGCAAGGTTATGCTCAAAATCCTACAAGCTAGGCTTCAGCAGCATGTGAACCGAGAACTACCAGAAGTGCAAGCTGGGTTTCGAAGAGGCAGAGGAACTAGAGATCAGATTGCCAACATTCGCTGGATCATGGAAAAAGCAAGAGAGTTCCAGAAAAACATCTACTTCTGCTTCATTGACTACGCTAAAGCCTTTGATTGTGTGGATCACAACAAACTGTGGCAAATTCTTAAAGAGATGGGAGTACCAGACCACCTTACCTGTCTCCTGAGAAACCTGTATGTGGGTCAAGAAGCAACAGTTAGAACCGGACATGGAACAACCGACTGGTTCAAAATTGGGAAAGGAGTACGACAAGGCTGTATATTATCACCCTGCTTATTTAACTTATATGCAGAGTACATCATGAGAAATGCCGGGCTGGATGAATCACAAGCTGGAGTTAAGATTGCCGGGAAAAATATCAACAACCTCAGATATGCAGACGATACCACCCTAATGGCAGAAAGTGAAGAGGAACTAAAGAGCCTCTTGATGAGGGTGAAAGAGGAGAGTGCAAAAGCTGGCTTGAAACTCAACATTAAAAAAACCCAGATCATGGCATCTGGTCCCATCACTTCCTGGCAAATAGAAGGGGAAGAAATGGAAGCAGTGACAGATTTTATTTTCTTGGGCTCCAAGATCACCGCAGACGGTGACTGCAGCCATGAAATTAAAAGACGCTTGCTCCTTGGAAGGAAAGCTATGGCAAACCTAGACAGCATATTAAAAAGCAGAGACATCACCTTGCCGACAAAGGTCCGTATAGTTAAAGCTATGGTTTTTCCAGTAGCAATGTATGGCTGTGAGAGTTGGACCATAAGGAAGGCTGAGCGCCGAAGAATTGATGCTTTCGAGCTGTGGTGCTGGAGAAGACTCTTGAGAGTCACTTGGACTGCAAGGAGGTCAAACCAGTCAATCCTAAAGGAAATCAACCCTGACTGCTCATTGGAAGGACAGATGCTGAAGCTGAAGCTCAAATACTTTGGCCACCTAATGAGAAGAGAGGACTCACTGGAAAAGACCCTGATGCTGGGAAAGACTGAGGGCAAAAGGAGAAGGGGACGGCAGAGGATGAGATGGTTAGATAGCATCACCGATGTAATGAACATGAATTTGAGTAAACTCCGAGAGACAGTGGAGGACAGGAAGGCCTGGCGTGCTATGGTCCATGAGGTCACGAAGAGTCGGACACGACTGAACGACTGAACAACAACAACAACTTCAAATTCATACATATAACTTTTGTCAGAAATTTGAAGACGGTGGACATAGCTTTTAACTTCTAATCCGTCTCCCCTTCTCCCATTCCTTTTATCATTCCACTCACTGCAGAATTCCTTTTCAATACTGAATCAGTAAATCAAGAACTGCCTAGAAAATAACTGTTAGATAGTATTACTTTTCACTAAGACTACACTGTATAAATTGCAAGTCTTCTTGGTTGTAAACTTGGAGAGACTCAGATTGGGGTCTCTGTGGCAGTGCCGGCCTAGGTGGTGCTTTTGGCCTCAGAAGATCCATGCTGTCCTCACAGACCCTGGTGGGGACCGTCATTGGGACTGGGGCTGGATGCCGGTCTCTTGGCTCCCTCTCTTGGACTCGGGGTCTGGCACCTTGTTAGCTTGTTGAATCTTGTTCCCCTAACAGACAGGTGGAGTGGACTGGGGTTGACAGGACGTCTGAGGGAGCGGCTGCAGTAGCCCAACTCCCCCCTTCCCCCAAGGGCAGATGCCACCTGAGGTGAGGTCCAAGAGCTGCTGTGAGGGTTGGGGATAAGTGTGGTGTGTTTGGTTATGTGTTTCTGGAGTTTGGGTGGGGTGAATGTATGATTTAGTGGGACCAGCGAGTGAGTGGGAGAGGAGAGCACGGAGTGGGAGTGATATGGGGGGAGGAGAGAGGGCACTCTCTGGCAGGGCCTGCCCTCAAGAACAATACCTCCCCCCAAGGTTCATGCAGATCCCACCTTTATGACTTTTTGGAAACTGTTAGAAGCCTGGTTGTTCTCCCAGGCCTTGGGACAGGGTAGTTGGTTGTATTGATCTCCCAGGATCTCTTTTTATTTCTACTTATATGCATTGTTTTTCTTTTTATCTGCAAGCCATCAAGAGTCGTCAAGGAGTCAGGCGGCATCGAAATGGGATACATCAATCAATCGATCAATCAATCAATCAATCAATCAATCCCTTTGGTTGAAAGTTTTGGAGGAAATTAGGGAGATCACTGAGCAGCCTTTATTAGGAATCCCAAGATTAGCTTGCTATCTATATTTCCTACAGTGTATAAATCAAAACATTTGAGAGTAATTATTTTCTGTTGTTGTTAGCTGTCCGATTTGTTATTACATCAACAACAGAAAACCAAAGTATGTATTTCGTTGGATCCCTGATCTTTGAAAAGTGTGGGTAAATACTTTAGCTAAAAAATTAGCTTTGAAGAACTCTACAAAGAACAACCTTTGTTAGACCTTATCATCATTCTTTGGCTCCATGAATAGTGTTTTTCCTTTATCAAATTGTTTTGAACAGCAGTACTGAATTGGGATGTTGAAAATGAATGTACCTCTCCTTAAGATTACACACATATCTGTTTGGGTGTGTGCATTTACAACTAATACTTTTTGAAAGAAGGTAGGGAAAGGCTAGAGATAATGACTTGTGACATTTTCTTCAAATCACAGCTTCATACAGGTAGTCCTCGGTTAACAACAGTAATTGGGAATGGAATTTCCGTTGTTAAGCGATGTGATTGAAAAATGTGACATCACGTGTCGGCGCTTAGCAACAGCAGTTCCAGCAGTTCCCGGTTACTGTCATTAACTGAATCACTGTGGGTCGTTAAGCAAAGACCTCACATGATCATGACTTCTGACTTCCTGCCAGTTTCCCCATTGACTTTTGTGAGAAGCCAGCAGGGAAGGTCGCAAATCATGATCACATGACCATCTGATGCTGCAGTAGTTGGAAATCCAGGCAGGTTGCCGAGCACCCGGATTGCAATCACGTGACCATGGGGGCACTGCGACGGCCAGAACTTTGAGGACCGGTTGTAAGTGCCACTTGTTCAGCACCATTGCAAGTCCAAATGGTCGCTGAACACGTGGTCATTAACTGAGGACCACTTGTATTGGGTCCCATGACATGGAGGGAGGGGGCTTAAAACAGAGCAGTTGGTACCATTGGGAGCCACCACTCCCATTGGAATGCATTGAGGGATTTTTTCTCGATAGCCCCAGGCCAGATTCATCCCCTTTCTCTCCATTTACCCACCCACCCCCGCCTTCAGGTAGTTTAGAAGATCCTTATTTATTTATTTATTTATTTTATTTTTATCCCGCCTTTATTATTTTTATAAATAACACAAGGTGGCGAACATACCTAATACTCCTTCCTCCTCCTATTTTCCCCACAACAACCACCCTGTGAGGTGAGTTGGGCTGAGAGTGACTGACTGGCCCAAGGTCACCCAGCCGGCTTTCATGCCTAAAGCGGGACTAGAACTCACAGTCTCCTGGTTTCTAGCCAAGCACCTTAACCACTAGACCAAACTGGCTCATATCCTCAGATCCTTCCTTCCTTCCTTCCTTCCTTCCTTCCTTCCTTCCTTCCTTCCTTCCTTCCTTCCTTCCTTCCTTCCTTCCTTCCTTCCTTCCTTCTCACTATAAAGCTCTTTTTATATAAAAGGTTATGTTTTGTATTTAAAGTATGTTGTCTTTTATACCAGAGTAATATGGTTATTATTAGGTTATTAGGGGGTGCGGTGGCTCAGCGGGTAAGACGCCAGGCTTGTCAATCGGAAGATTGCAAGTTCGGAGGTTCGAATCCCTAGCCCTGCGTGCGGAGTGAGCTCCCGCACTAGCTCCAGCTCTTGCCAACCTAGCAATTCGAAAGCATGCAAATGCAAGTAGATTAATAGGTACCACTTCGGTGGGTAGGTAACAGCATTCTGCGCGTGTCATGCGGCCACATGATCGTGGAAGCGTCTTTGGACAACGCTGGCTCTTTGGCTAACAAACGGAGATGAGCACCGGCCCCTAGAGTCGGGCACAACTGCACAAATGTGCGGGGGGAAACTTTACCTTTAATATGGTTATTATCCATTGTTTTAATGTTACACCTTTGTTCTGCAACCAGCACTGGCTCCCAGTTTGCTTCTGGGTGCAATTCAATGTGCTAGTTATTACCTATAAAGCCCTACATGGCATGGGGCCAGCCTATTTGAGGGACTGCCTTACTCCCACTGTTCCTACCCAGCCCATTGGATTGGGTAGGAGGGCCTTACTCCAGGTCCCATCAATCAGGGTTTTTCATCTAATGCAGAGCTTTCCAAACTGTGTGTCGTGACACGTTAGTGTGTCAGCTGCAGTGTCTGGGTGTGTCACGGCTGCTGCTGCCTCCGAGCCCTGCCAGGATCCCACGCAGGTCCTAGTGCCTGCCTTGTGCCTTGCTGCCTCCAAACCTGCTGTGATTCCGCGCAGGTCCTAGTGCCTGCCTTGTGCCCTGCTGTAAGAGTGTGTTGCGAAATGATGCATGTCTAAAAAGTGTGTCACAAACATGAAAAGTTTGGAAAGGTCTGATCTAATGAGACCCAGGGAGCATGCCTTTTCCTCTGGAACGTGAAACAGCCCAAGATGTGGATGGGCCCAACTCTGCTCATCTCTCAGAAAGCCTTGAAGACCTCGTAGTTTACAACATTAGTGGGATTCCTGCCTGCACATTGGACCAGATATTCCTTTGATGTTCCTTGAATGCCAAACATTTAGGGTTCTGCCTAATGTATCTTCAGAGGTTGCATTAGTGCGGTAGACTGTTGTGGATGGTTTACGGTATTGATCTTACTATCGGGAACAAAATCTCCACATCAGGGTACAGTCAAATGATCTCTCCCATAAGGAACAGTAAATCAGTCTTTTAATAGCTGACTATGAAATACTTGTTAAGGAAAATCTGTGCAGTACTAAAGCTAATTCTGTAAATCAAATAGATCAATATCTAAACCTTTAGCTTGCTGGCTCCAGAGTTTTCCTCTCACTTCGAAGTGTAGAGATTGCACTTAGAGAAAATGGCACTTGATCTAACTGGCTGTTCAGCCAGTTTCCAAATAGACACAAGACGGGAGGTTGCTAAGCCTCCTGCAGTCCTTTAGAAACTGGTATGAACAGTTGCTGTGGGAGTTCAGGTTGGCTGCTAATTACTGAGAGTCATTTACATGACACACACGCTGCTCTGTGTTCCTACCTCTTATCCCAGACAGATTATGTTCTGTAGTTGCTATTGTTCTGCAACATTCTTGTCAGACCATCACTAGCAGGTTTGGATTGCTGGAGAAAAGGCATCAAGCTGTGCCCGTGATTCTAATCTGGCTTGTGAAGCAGGAAAGGTTTAAAAGAGCCAGGGAAGCTGTTTGGCACGGCAGTGCTGTCAATTGTTAAGCCAAACAGACAACATGGAAAAAGATGTTACTTTCCCAAAAGCAACTCTCAGTACCATAGAGAAGGATGTTGTGATGGTCTTGCAAATAGGAAAGCAACAGTAGAAGGTTGGGCAACAGCTCTCGCCTGGCCTTTAGTTTTCTGCTCAGCCATTGGCTGGCAGAGGAAGAACAAGATGCCACTTCACAGACATCACAGGCAGACTTCTTGGCCCACTTCCTTTTATTCTGGGCCGGAAAGAGGGAAGCATTGCATTGTCCAAAAATGCTGGTTTGCCACTGAATTTCAGAGATACAGTCTCATGTTTTGGAGGCCACAAAAATGGGCCATAGCTTGCCCCACATTGATATATACCCCAAAACTGGATAACAGATCTGTATCTGCCAATACATATAAATAATGAAGAATGTGCATGCATAGACACACACACTGACCCACAGCTTTTTGTTTTCTGTGGGTTAATAAACCAGGGCCAGATCATTTTCTGTCCAGATCATCTGGTGTAGAAGAATTTAGCTCTGGTCTTGAGAAGGAGGAGGGAGAAGAAGACAGTTGCCTAACCCTGGGAAAGTAGAAGGCATGAGGAAGAGACTCAGAATACACCCCCCCCCCTTGACCTTGTCCTTAAAAGGGGGCAATGAAGGTTTTGGACAGGCTTTCTAGATTCTGTTAATGTACCTACAATGATTAAGTAGCATTCTTGGAATCCCTGCCATGTCTGCGCCTTGACCTTGACCTGTAAGGCGCAGAGTAAACAGACAGAGTGCAGCTCTTATGGCTAAAATTTTTACTTGTAATAAAGGCAATAAATGTATATACAGTTACATTATTGCAAAAAGGAAAAACAAACTTACAGGCAGAGTTTCGTGTATTGTTTCCATTGACAGACATGAAGGGGCTCATGCCATGGCCTACACACACAGCCATGCATAGCTACGCACTTCCCAGTCTTCAGAAGTAGAACACACACACGAACATGGCTAAAAAACCGGACAGAAGTCAAGAAGCATAGACCCATAGTTCACAGCTGAGATATACACTTGTTTCAGCTTTCTGATTGGTAGAAACTTAGAATCAGAAGGTCACAAAGCTTTTTCAGATTTACAAAGCCTAAAGCGTTCAGGATTGCACATAGTATAAACTGCCATGAGGTGGCAGTGTTGCATCTAACCAAGCATACTGTCTCCCCCCGGGAGTTCCCATGGGTGTTTGGACTGAGACATAACATCACATGATGGCAGCCACCTGCATCTTATCAGTGAAGTTGTTTTGGGAACGCTACAGAGGAATCGAAAACAATTTGCAATTCACAGGAAAACCCTGACATGACCATGCCCTGAAAGGCTGACACCTGGGCAGAAAAATCTGCCAAGAATCCTCTGACTGTGTGTTCCTATATGCATATACAAAGATAGATCTTCTGAGTGTGCTACTTCAGAAAGAGGCCCATCAAGCATCTAGTAGAGTGTGAGCCTTTTTGATGGTGGCCCCAACATTTTGGAATTCTCTTCCCTGATCAGTGCAATCTGCTGCTTCTATTGTGTTTTTACATTAGCCTTTTTCCCACAGAGGCTGCTTTAGCTGTCTAGAGTTTATGTCGAGGTCATGCTTTAGATATTATTTTGATGTGTTTTATATAATGTTTTGACTTTTGATATTATTATGATGTGATTATTGTCTTATGGTGGTTAATTCACTTTATTGTTATGTTTTGAATATTATAAACTGCTACCAACTGGCTATTCTGCAACTCAAGTAGTATGGACATTTGTTCAATAAATGTACATACATGCGCACATATACTGTATATTCATGTACACACACTGCTTTGATAACGGAGCAAAATGCTATTTAGCAATAGAAGACTTAATAACAAAGCATCTTATCTCTACACTATCATGGGATAGCTGGAGGCAAAGTATAATTTAAATAGTCATTCCCTGAATCATTTTTGCTTTCTAAAAGAAAATATCGTTCAAGGCTAAGTTGAACACACAGCAGGTAAAGTTATTAATTTATATAATAGCTTTGTTTGCACAACACATTAAGCCTCTAAACCAGAGCTTTCAAAACTTTTCATGTTGGTGACACACTTTTTAGACATGCATCATTTCGTGACACACTCTTACAGCAGGGCATCATTTCGTGACACACTCTTACAGCAGGGCACAAGGCAGGCACTAGGACCTGCACGGAATCACAGCAGGTTTGGAGGCAGCAGGGTACAAGGCAGGCACTAGGACCTGCGCGGAATCACAGCAGGTTTGGAGGCAGCAAGGCACAAGGCAGGCACTAGGACCTGCGTGGAATCCTGGCAGGGCTCGGAGGCAGCAGCAGCTGCGACACACCCAGACACTGCAGCCGACACACTAATGTGTCCCGACACACAGTTTGGAAAGCTCTGCTCTAAACCATGGTTAGCCAACTATACTGGCTGTGTTCATACAACATGCTTAGCCAAAAATAACAAATCACGTCATAGTTTACCATGGTAGCCTGATTCATACAACACACTACAACACAATGTGATTGGGCTTACTCTTATTTGAAAAACAAAGATTCATGGTTTAGCATACTGTATGAATACAGTATATATGTGTGAGTTTTCTATAGGCATAATCTTAAGAAAATGTGCAGTTCTGCACATTAATTGTGCCTAGACTCTCTCTGACCCACAGTACTTGTGCAGTGTCAGCTTTACCTCCAGGAGCCCTACTTCTGTAGGGCAGAGTTCCCATCATCTAAAACTGTATTATTACTGTCCAAACTTCCTAAATTATCCGAAATCGCTGGTTGCTCCCAAGAAAGTCTCTCTCTATTAAAAAAAAAGTTCTAGGTAAGCTGTTTAGGGTGATCAATTTATAAGTTATTCAAAATAGTCAAATAAATCAGTTATTATAATTGTCTAATCCTAAAGAGCCAAAACTGCTTTTGAAGTTTCAGTCTCAGAAAACATGAGAACTTTTGCAGTCCCCAGAGCCCTTCCAGAATTGGAGAGGCCACCGTTTTCAATTTATTTTTTTTTTATTTTTTTGCTTTTAGGAGTGGAGTTTCTGGGGAGTTTGGAGTGCTGGTCTTGACATGCCACATAAAACCCAATGAGCCAAATAAAGTTGCATACTCCTGACTCAGCATAAAAATACTAAGAGGAAGCAAACTGAAAATAAACCTATAAGTAAATGTAGTCGTTTTGAAGGGCATGCTTGGCTGATTGATAGTCAAAGAGGCATCCCCTATTATTCTACGCCATGATAAGCCAATGTATGAAATCCAAGTAACGTAATTAGGACACAGTTTTACTCAGAAGCAGATCCCCTATGCTTATCTTTCGGGGGAAATCCTCACTGAATACTGAACCTCAGAGGTGGAACATAGTAAATAACTGAGTAAATAACCATAGGATTGTAGTGTTAGTTAAGAAAAAAAAATAACCTGGGGAGAAAACAATGCAAACTAAAATCCATAGTTGAGCAATATCTTTATTAGGACCTAAAGTATCACAAAAGAGTCTAAGTTTTCAGATTGTCAAGAATCTTCAGCAAGTGGGGGACTTCTGGTGGGGACTAATGGTGGCTTCAGCTGGTTTTTTCTGCTGTCTGCAGACTGACCTGTCAGAGTGGCTTTTTTTCTTGGGCTCAGTCAGGCTTCCTTGGAGCCCAGAAGCATTCTCCGGATTAAGGAGAACCCCAGGAATCACCCCATCTGTTCTCCGGATGGCTGGTCACAGCCAGAAGACCGCAAAACTGTGTTTCACGATCGACTGGTAAGCGATCAGCTGGGAGGCGGGGCCGTCATCTTCTTCCCAAGCTGCTCTGAAGCCATAACAGACCTTAAAGCTGCCCACCCCATTTCTACAGCACTAAGGTTTTTTGTTTTTTTAATTTTACCAAAGAGAGGCTTTCTACAACAAAGAAATGTGGAATCTCTTGGTGACTCTCATTATTTTTGAAAATTATTAACTTGGTAATTTGGCTTTTTATATATAATTTGTTAAATTGAGATTTAAAGAATTTTGGGTTTTTTTAATTGCTTTTTTATTAAAGTGATTTTTGAGGAATATAAAACCTTCTCTTCGTTGAATCTGCAGATTGGAGTTCTGATCTATTTGCTTTCACTTTCCCGTGGGAATGCTGTTTGTTATTACTTTTTATTTTCCTGATTGGCCACACCAGAGATGAAAAGGCTGGAGAGAGTGTTCAGTTACAGCGTTAATGACTTTACCTTCCTGAGGCACTAGAGGGTGCCATAATCTATTTTACTGTCAATAAATATGGAGGAAATTAATTTTATATTTAAAGATCTTTACAATGCTGTTATTCAAGTCTTGGAGCATTTCTCAGAATTTGTGGAGTCCAAATTGTCACAAGAATGGAGAGAAACTGATAAGGCTGAAAACTACCTTAAGAGTAAAGATGAGAATTGGTGACTTACATTTAAATAGTCAAAGGAAAATTGAGTTGTCAAAAGTTAAAGATAGGAAGATTGTGTTGCCACCACACCATGATCAAGAAAGAGAATTAAATTCTAGAGGCTGGAAGATTTTCCAGCAGCATGCGCACAAGATTTTCGCCTCCCTGCCGGAACTGAGGACATTTTCGGGGTCCCCGGAGCCTGCCCCTTCGAAAGGGCAGGCTCCGGGGACCCCAAAAATGCCCTCGGTTCCAGCAAGGAGGCAAAAAGCCTCACCGTGCGCACATGCGCGCACGCTGTCAGGCTTCCCGGTGCACAGCTGATTGGCATGGAGAATTTCCACCCCGCCCCCCCCCCCCGCGCCGATCAGCTGTGCGCTGGGAAGCTTGGTAGTGTGTGCGCGCGCAGCGAGGCTTTTCACCTCCCTGCCGAAAATGAGGGCATTTCCGGGGTCCCCGGAGCCTGCCCTTTCAGAGGGGCAGCCGCTGCCACCGCAGCAACCCAGCAACCCAGAAACACTGCCGCTGGCGCTTCTGGGTTTTTGCGCACCGCACCGGCAGCGCTTCCGGGTTTTTGTGGGCCGGTGTGTCACCAACGGAAAAAGTTTGGAAAGCCCTGGCTTAGGTTATTGTTTAAATGTGGTTATCAGGAGGGTTTTTTAAGGGTTTAGATAAATGTTTATGCTGTTTGGAGAATTCATTAGGTTATTTTTTGTTAGTTTAGTTGGCAGATAGGAGCAAATTATAGTGAAGGAGGATAGTGTTTGTTACTACATTAGGTTTTAAATTATGTTTGAAGGGGTTTTATATGTTTTTCTTTAATTGGGAGGGTAATCTTGTTTCAGAAGGGAATGTAATAATGAGAATCTAAATGCTTCATAGAAATAATGTTTACTATAATATGAATTGGAGTAAGAGACTGATATTGATTTATGTATATCTTTGTTGTAGAATGTCGGAAGTCACTTTGTAGTAGTTCGTTTTGTGTTCTTTCACACCTTTTTAGTTGTTTCTTTTTCTTTGTAGGCTTGTTTCAATCTTTTTAGTTTTTATGTATGATTTGAAAATGTTTTAATAAAGTTCTTTAAAAAAAAAGAATCTTCAGCAGGTGAGGGAAAGCAGAGAAGAAACATGTAGATATAAAATAGAATTGCCATTTGTTTCCATGGCCAAGGATTATGATCCTACAATAATATGGTTAAAAAAAATCAACAGATGTGCTTTTCCTAACAAGGAAGTAAGTGTAAGGTGTATAGTTTTTAAAAACATGGAACATCAGTTGGAAGAAGTATAGCCTGAACCTTTTCTCTGATTGACAGAATCTGAGTGGTTCACATCATAGCCTTGTATGTGTACAAAGAAGCAACAGTCCTATTCTAGTCAATCAACTCCTTTTTACATTGGAGCTTGATGAATGACTTTGAACACCCCTACTATGCTCACCACTGAGCTTCTGCCCTGACAAATTTTTATTTTATTTATTTATTTATATTTCAAATTTCGTCACCTCCCATCTCGCTCGAAGCGACTCTGGGCGGTTTACAATAAAACTCAGTATTGGGAATGGCTCTGCTAACAAACCTCAATCATCTTTGTAAGTTTTCCTCTCATAAACCTGAATCAGAGCAGACTGCTCATATTGTGTTTGGTTGTTTTATGAACAGGGAAAGACTTCATGCAACATTTACTACACATAAGGAATGTTGAGAAAAGGCACTGAAGATGTCTCTGCACCATTGTATTCAATGTCTCAAACAGAACATAGTGGCAAGGAAGTGTGCTGAGGAGCACACCTCAAACCCAAAGGTGTGTATGAGTGTATGTATGGGCTTTGGTGTTACTAGCCATGGAAAAGATTCATTTCTTCTTTCAAGTGAAGAGTAGTTGCCAAATTTGGGGGGCAAATGCACCACATCTCAAATCAAAGGGATAGTAGAATGGCAATGCTAGGGCTTCTTACCACCACCACCCTCCCTCTCCCTGCCCTCCACAAGCTTCCAGCCACCCCTGAAAACATTTGTATCATTCAGTCTCTAGATTGCTGAGCTGGATGGCACAAAACGGCAGCCCGAGAAAAGAACACTTTTCAACTTCCCATACATCTGCAGTCTCGGTGGTGCACGACAGTTACCAGCTCCAAGCTGAGAGATTTATGGTAGCTATCTACTGAACAGGAGGGGAATATTCTTTTATTAAGGGGCGGTAATGGGAAAATGTCTTTTCCTCAATCAGACTACACAGAATCTGAATTTGATGGTGTTCCTCCCCCCTTGTCTGTAGCTTGAATCATGTCAACTGGATTTCTATTTTCTCAGTGGAAACGTTTCGCTCCTTATCCAAGGAGCTTCTTCAGTCTGAGCAAAGTTGGTTAGACTGAAGAAGCTCCTTGGATAAGGAGTGAAACGTTTCCACTGAGAAAATAGAAATCCAGTTGACATGATTCAAGCTACAGACAATTCCACCTGGATGACTGAGAACCTTCATAGACATATTCCTCCCCCCTTGTTTCAAAAAGCTCTGCTCTTCCAGCTGGTCATTTAACTGAGATCCATGCTAGATTATTGTTGAAGGTTTCTGTAACACATTTATTATATGACTGTTAATAATTCAATTTTTTTCAGCCTCACAAGGAGTCAGTGCTTTTCATGTTATAGCTCAGTATCTATACCAGAGCTTTCCAAACTGTGTGTTGTGACACAAAAGTGTGTCGCCACACACAGCGTGGTGTGTCACACCACCCGGAAGCGGCGGCGCGCGAGTGCACAGTGGCCGCCATGCACGCGCGCGCTGCCACACGCCCCCCGCGCCGCCACCGTGTGTGCGCGCCGCCGCACGCCCCCCCGCGCCACCGCCGCCGCTGGCGTGTCACCAGCGGCGGCACTTTGGGAAGCCCTGATCTATACTGACACTGAATTACTGAAAACCACAAATGGAGGCAAGGATAGGGTTTGATATCATAGAATAACACTAGTGCGCCAGCAGCATGGTAGGAAAAACTCCACAGTCCAGCATTTCCATCTAGAAATGCAACTGCTACTGATTGATTATATGCCATTAAGTCAGCGTCAACTCCTAGCAACCACATAGATATTCTCCATGACAATCTGCCCCTAACCTGGTCCTTCAGGTCTTCCAATGGTGCACCCATCGCCACTGTAACAAGAGTCCATCCACCTTGCTGTTGGTCATCCTCCTCTTTTCTTAGTTACTGCTAGCTACATTTATTTAACAGCTATTACAAAAGCAGGTAGGAACAGTAGGAGAAACTCTGCTTTAATGCTAAAAGCTGTTCTTCTTTCCGTCCTTTGTATTTCAAGAGGCATTAGCGTCTGAGCATCACAGGAGCAAGGATGTTCAAGTGTTGTGGAGGGTTCTGTGTATCAGACAATGATAGATTTGCCCTACCTTCATTCATCCTTAAACTAGGATAAGCAGAAGATACTCTACTGTATATGTTAAATGGAACCACTGTGGGTTTCTTTTTCCCTTTCTTTCCCGTAAAGGGTGTGACAATGGAAACTTTACTGAGAGTACCAGACTGCATGTTTTCATAGGCCCACACTAGGGGAAGTCTGAATGGAACAGATCCCAGACAGCTGTTAAGAAAATACTCACCGAGGGAGTGCAAAAGGGAAGTGAAGCAATGCTGAACTTCATTCAAGCAACCCATACTGCAGTTACTCCATTAACTCTTTCAGTGGTCAAACTACACGTATGAGCCATTTATGTGGGGAAATTATTAAGATGGCTCTTTGCCATACTGGAGAGACTAAAGAAGAAATGTTGCAAGGCCAGAGTGGCACAATTAAGGAAACAGGACTTAAATCTACCCTTTGTGAGAATGAAGCCAGCATTCCAAGTTTATTGTTAGCCATGGAAACTAATCAACTGCAGATGCAGTTGTGTGTGGACCCAATCACTTGAAGTGATGCAGATTTATTTTCTCTGATGGAAAGGCCAAGAGGGAAGATTTTAAGCAGATGCTAGGGGAGGAGAGTTCTTCCCCAAGGTTAAAAACTACAGATTGAAACAGACAGCCTGATGGAGCAATTTAACCCTTCTAACTTAAATTTATAGAACAACACATTCAGGAGTTAGGAAGGTCTCTGTTGAGAGTGAACGACCCAAAGGAGCCCCACTAGTAGCCACCAGAATCCATCCTTCTTTCCTTCCTGTTTAAGCAGTGCTAGGCAACAGATTGTGCCCATTTTAAATTTCCCTGACATACTATCACTGCAGAACACCATAACAGAGTAAAATGGCAATCAGGCCCAGCTACTTTCAGTGTTGCTTACCACTGTCTAGGATCTGCTCAAACTGAAAGCTACTCCTGCATCCATTTTTGGTAACATTTGTCTTTATAAGTATTCTGGGCAAGCCCTATAAAGCACACTTGCTATCAGTCTATTCCCATATTGAGTGTTCACATTCAGAAAGGTTTCCACACTAGAGGTATAGTTGCCTGGGTCACAAGTTAATGTGCTCCTGCTAGGAAAACCCTAAGACATATCTTGAGGCATTTATATATGATTCATGGTTCACCCTGAATGCTTACTTGCATAAGAATTTTATCAGTGTTAAAGTAACAATGGTAGGGATGAACTTTTATAGCTTAAAAGGCTATGTTAAACCCAAAATTTAGGGCTGGCTCAGAAAACGAGAAACTGAAATTAACAAGAACTCTAGTATTTAAACAGCTATTCTTATCCATTCTTGGAATGATATATTGAGCCCAGTCCATGCATATTACATATGTACAAAATTACTGGTTATCCCTATCAGAATGAGCAACCGAGGCATGTAAAAATTAAAAATAGTTTTGTTCACAGTGACTATGTGGATATAGAACAAGAATGCAAACATGTCTCTTGGTGCTTTCTGCTTTAATTGTAAGGCAATGTTCTGTAACCAAGAGTTAAATTATGGTAATTACAACTGTGATGATTGTATTGCCTACCCCCCTTTTCACAATTTGATGCCCTCCGAATAGTGTTGGAATAACAACTCCCAGAATTTCAACTGCGCATCAAGTTGGGGAAGGATGGCCTAGCCTTTGAACATATCTTTCCATGATAAGCCAGAGCTTCAAAATGGCATTTTCCCCATAACTAGTTGTGAGATCAACCAATGTATCAAGTATAGCTACAAATTTAAAATACCTATTGGTGCTAAAGAAAAACTAAGAGCTCAAGTAAATAGGGAAGGAAAACACTAGAATCAATACAAAATGGGGCTTCATTTTACTAGCAGATTACATTGTCATTGTGAGAATGGGAATAGAGAAACTATATCTCATGCTGGATCGCTGACATGTAGCTTTTTTCCATCCCTCATACTGAAAGAAATATGCAGCGCTATATAATTACAAATTAACCACAACATTGCTTCAATTTAAACTCCTAGACAGGAAGGAAAGTGGGCATTACTTAAACACTGCTTTTTTCACAGTATTTGAGTATGTTTTAACGTGTTCCATGCCCACAAGAGCCAAAAATATTCCTTTGCTTCAGGCCCTAGGGAGTAATCTAAGTGAAAAGAGCTGTTGCTAAAAACTTTAGTGAGGTCATATGTTTGGCAAAGCTAATGGCAACAAATTAAACTGCTGTTTTAAGAACTTGGCTTAGCATTGGCCTCCGAGTTGCCAAGAGAGTCCCTTAACTCTTTGTCATCTGCTCCAGAACCAGCCACAAGTCATTTCCTAAGCTGCATATACTGATGGAGTGCTTATCCCAGAATTTGCAACGCACAATTAACTATTTAGTTGTTTCCAGAAAGGGCAGTTTGCAAGATGAGGTAGTGCCAGTGCTAGTGACTTATTCTCAATGTGAGTTTGAAATACTGCCCAGCCTTTTGGGACATCTAAGGTACGGAAACAGATGATAGCTTCACGATAGCTGTTTCGCGAAGATACATGCAAGGAATAAGTATATTTATGATCCTCCCTGATTAGGAACATTATTTTGGATATATTTGAATTATTTGAATCTACTAATATACTTGAATTCACACATCACACTAAGTCAAAATAAAGTTTGATTCTAGCTTAGTGTGTTGGATGAAGCTAGCTATCTCTGGCTTATTCAACAAACCATAATTCAACAAACCAGTTTGGCAAGATATGTAAATTAACTCTGTGAGTACTAATTAGAATTATGACCATAATGCATTAAGAGTTATATTGGCCAGATAGCATGGTTGACTAAAAATTAGAGAACTCATCTTAAAGGGGAAACTTAAATAAATAAGCATCATCAAGAGATTGTCAAAGTAATGATAGCAGACCATCAGCTTCATCTGCACCCTTATCAGAAAGTTTATTGATACTTCATCTACAACTTTGTCACTTAATGGGCAACTAAGAGATCAAAGCACACCTCAGTAAACTGGATTTCAGCTAGCAATGCCTTGGTGAGCACTTCAACTCCTTAGGCTACAGTTGTAGCAGCTGGGCTTCCCACAGTGGTGTAAACTGCTTAGATTTTTCAGTGCCAGTGACTTATTCTCAATGTGAGTTTGAAATACTGCCCAGCCTTTTGGGACATCTAAGGTACGGAAACAGATGATTTGGATGAGGCCCTTAAATGAAAGTCTGCATGGATATTCAGAACCTTCAGAACTTAAAGACCTGGTTCTGCCGCCTTGCGTGGGGGGGGGGGGGGGGGAATAGCTCCTCTTGGGGATGGCTGGTGCCATAGGGCCCTTTTAAACATCTAAACATCAAACCATCACATCTTGGATTTTATATTTAATTTTATTATATGAGAGTATTTTATTATGCTGTTTTAACTGTTAAATTTTAATTGCTGTATTCTGTAAACCGCCCAGAGTTCCCTTGTGGGGAGATGGAGCGGTATACAAATTGAAGCATAAATAAATAAAATAAATAAAAAACCACATGGAAGTACCCCCATAGGCAGAAGGGCCACAAAAGTTAAGATATATCTACTTTAAGAGCACCATTTTATGTGTACTTACCCGCAATTAATTTATTAATTAAATTTATATGAAATTAATCCTCCCCCCCCCCCCCCGGTTTCATTTAGTAAGGCTTCCTCCTGAATAAAAGTAAATACGCAAGCTACATGTGCTCTTTTTCCAGTCTTTCTATAAATGTACAGAAAAGGACAAGGAACATTTGGGAAGGAGATTTGATGAGCTGTCCCACATGTGCTTATATATTCACTGCTGTTTTCCTCTTTGACCATTTCCAGTACGATGTAAAGGATCCATACAAAACAGTGTATATTTTTGGGGAAAAACATACAAAAATAGGGCAAGAAACAAATTTCCCTTAATTTCAAGATATGAAATTATAGTCTTTTAGAGATATTTGGGGCATAATCTAATGGAAGGTGATGGGGAATTTATGGAATTGACAAATGGCTACTTTTTAAAAAGTCTCTGAGATGAAATAATAAACCTTCAAAGAGTCTTACAGTTTCAGTAAATCAGACAAATACAGACTACCACAGGACTTCCAGGGAAGAAATGGCGAACTGAAGACAGCTCTGCTAAAAGTGGAGCCGACTGCGGCGGAATGAAGAGCCGGCGAGTAGAACGGCTCTTCGATAATTCCTCTCTGGACAAGGAGAGGACTTGAGATTGCTCACAAGTGCTCCATACAGTTGCTCCTTGCGAGGAGACTGCAAGACAGAGGTCTCCAGCAGGTTTAGAGCTCTGGGAGACGAGGGAATAGCCATCTTACTCAAACTGCGGTCGGCGCCTTTTAAAGGACACTGGGTTCACATACTTCCTTTTCTAATCACTTTTGGAAATTGCTTGTTAATGGCTTTTCAGCTATTAGGAACCTTGGGATCCACAAGTTTTACAGCACAGGGTGAGTTTCCTTCAATCCTTAGCAAAATAAATTTTAACTACAAGTTTAAAAACTAAAAGAAAATTTTGTTAGAATAAACAGCAAAAGGGTGATTAAAACTTTGATTCTAGAAACTTACAGACTAAGGGTCCAGATAAATTTAAGATTTTGGAATTAATTATAAAGAATCCTTCCCATGGATTTTGTTTTGAATTTTTTAAAAACATAAGATTTTAAAAAACTTTAAAAACTGAACACTAGAGGGAACTAGAAGGAACTAAAGATTATGATTAAAGGAGAACACTCAAACTCAACTTACAAATACAGAATGAAGCAAAATATTTTAACATTGGACATATTGAAGGATATTTTTGAACAATGGACCCAGAAGTTAATTTTAAAAGTGACTGCCTCTACAGATGGACTGTGTCTAAAAGATGTTATGGAAGAGGAACAAATTTTACCTGACAAGATTGAGACTGAACTGAAAGTGGATTTAAAAATGACAGGCTACAAGAATGACATGGAAAAAGATGTTACACTGGACATACAAAAGAAACCGGCTGATGTCTTAATAATTAAAAGGGATATACAAATAACAAACCAAAAGAGTGACTTGGATAATTTTCCTTTACTGGATTTACAAAAGAGGCTCATTAAAGTTTTGAAGAATTTTGTGAGAAGTGACAGAAAAAAATGAAAAGAAATCAAATTCTAGGACATTATTTGAAGGGACTAAATATCAAGATTGTTAGAAGTAAAAGGAAGGAATATAAAGTTGGTTTATTTGACTAAGGCTAAAATAGGTATGTTGTTATCCCTGGTAACCTTAATAGACTTTTGCTAACATTAGGACTGCAATGATGAGGCTTTATGGATTTGTTTATAGATAAGAGATGGATATGGGAAGAGATCATTTGTTGTAAGAGAAGGTGAGTAAAGTAAAGGTAAAGGTTCCCCACACACATTTGTGCAGTCGTGTCCGACTCTAGGGGCCGGTGCTCATCTCCGTTTGTTAGCCGAAGAGCCAGCGCTGTCCGAAGACGCTTCCACGGTCATGTGGCCGGCATGACGCACGCAGAACGCTGTTACCTACCCACCGAAGTGGTACCTATTAATCTACTTGCATTTGCATGCTTTCAAATTGCTAGGTTGGCAAGAGCTGGAGCTAGTGCGGGAGCTCACTCTGCACGCAGGGCTAGGGATTCGAACCTCCGAACTTGCGATCTTCCGATCGACAAGCCTGGCGTCTTACCCGCTGAGCCACCACGCCCCTAAGAGAAGGTGATAAGTTACTAAAATTGTTTATACTTGTTCTGATGAAGGTGGGAAGTTACTTCTTTACATATTTCTTTTCTTTTTCTTTACTATATTCTTTTTTTTTCTTTTCTATTTCTATTTCTTTTTTCCTGCACCTTCTAGTTTTTCTTTTTATTCTTTTAGTTTTTTTTCCGTTTGCATTAGTTTTTACTGTTGTAATTATAATTCTTAATAAAATTATTGTAAAAAAACCGAAACAAATACAGACTACCATGGAATGGGAGTGGGGGCGAGAGGAGGGAGATGAAATCTTCTGTATTCTATGAAGTATAAAAAGTATGTTAGCAAAACAAATTTGGATTTATATTCCAGGACAATCTGATGGAATGTGGAATGACTATTGCATTGCTAGTTATTCCTTTGAACTGGCATGTGGAAGGTATCAGAAAGACAGAAAAATGTCAATGGCTAAGTGAGGGCAGAACTAACACAACTTACTATTACAGCTATACTGCATCATAGACCCTTCCTCTCCTGGTTAACATCAGATACTTTGTTCCACATAAGGGAAAACCATGCTGTGACTTCTTCCTACACTGATGTTACTCCTGCTTCCAGGACAGGTAACATTCCAAGAACAGAAAATTATGCCACTGGACTTCTTGACCTAGAGCTTAAAAGCAAGGAAACAAACTATACAACAGTAGCTTGAATCATGTCAACTGGATTTCTATTTTCTCAGTGGAAACGTTTCGCTCCTTATCCAAGGAGCTTCTTCAGTCTGAGCAAAGTTAGTAAGGGAATCCTTAAATATGTTTCTAGGTGGCTGTGTGACCTTACACCTGGGGCTAGGTCATGGTTATTTTGAGATGTTATTTCTAAGTCCCTTTATCATCTAAAGGAGGATCGTTAAGATCACCATGCTGCTGTTGAGCTTGCGAAATGGTCTTAATCTTCGCAAGCTCAACAGCAGCATGGTGATCTTAACGATCCTCCTTTAGATGATAAAGGGACTTAGAAATAACATCTCAAAATAACCATGACCTAGCCCCAGGTGTAAGGTCACACAGCCACCTAGAAACATATTTAAGGATTCCCTTACTAACTTTGCTCAGACTGAAGAAGCTCCTTGGATAAGGAGCGAAACGTTTCCACTGAGAAAATAGAAATCCAGTTGACATGATTCAAGCTACAGACAATTCCACCTGGATGACTGAGAACCTTCATAGACAAACTATACAACAACACTCCTATGTGGAAAAAAAATTGTAGCAGACACCAAACTAATAAATGTTCCAAGGGAAAGTAATTACAGGTACTGTATCAGTAATAGAAGTATGGCAAACAAGCAGCTATGGCAAACAAGTCTATGACCAGGAACAGGCATACAAATCTAAAACTGACAAATGGAAAAAATATACTAAAGGTACTGATATTTGATAACGAGACAAGTAATGTTCAAATTAACATTAAACTAAAATACAACATATAATAATGTACTTTATTTTACAGACAAGCTTAATATTTTCAATCCCAACGTATTCAAAAGTATATGAGTCAGCATGGTGTAGTCATTTAGATGCTGGACAGGATGAGGAAGATCCAAGCTCAAGTCTACCCTCAGCCACGGAAGCTCAGTGAGCTTCCTTAAGCAGATGGTCTCATCTCTCAGCCTAACCTACCCCACAAATTTGACCTTGGGCCAGTCACTCTCTCTCAGCCCAACTCACCTCAGAGGGTTGTTGTTGTGGGGAAAACAGGAGGAGGAAGGAGTATTAGGTATGTTCACTGCCTTGAGTTATTTATAAAAATAATAAAGGTGGGATAGAAAAAAAATAAAATAATTAAAATTAAAAAATAAATAAAATAAAATATAAAATAAAATAAAATAAAATAAAAAATAAAATAAAATAAAAGAAATAATAAAAGAAATAATAAAAGAAAAGAAAAGAAAAGAAAAGAATGAAAAGAAAAGAAAAGAAAAGAAAAGAAAAGAAAAGAAAAGAAAAGAAAAGAAAAGAAAAGAAAAGAAATGAAATATTTGGAATAAAAGGAAGTGAAGGATGGGACACTCCCCCAAATAAAACACCTTGAGCTCTTGGGAAAAAAGCAAGAGAGAGGGGAAGTATAAGCCATGGACCTCTCTGTGTAAATAAAATTTCAGATGTTCTTCTGGCACTTGAGATTCCAAGCAGAATCTCCCCAAAGCACCAGTCATGTTTTTGTTTTTGTTTTTAATTTGGGGTTTTTGTAGCACATTTGTAAAAGAGACCTCTTCTATCTTCTAATGAAAAACTCCCACAATGTGCCATATGCATGAATGTCTTCATATTCATATTCATATTCATTTCATTTCATTTTTGTTAGATTTGAAATGTTATTGTTAAATAAACACTACAGTATTTCCTCCTCTGGACATCAGGACAGTAAAGCCAAGCAACACAACTGGCCATTTTTAATAAGAAAGGAAAGTTTAATCTTAACCAAAATTTATTTACAAGCATCATTAGCTATACAATTTATTCTAATAAAATAAGATATGTTTCATTTTAAAACCATTCACACAAAATGTCTTCATCAGCTCTGGGGAGAATCAGTTAGATTTACTTTGAGCAATTTTTTGTTGATTTTCAAGACACTCCTTCAGCTTGTCTTCTGTTAATGTTAATCTTTGTTCTAGAATGGAAACCGTCTGCAAAATGAGAAAGGTAATGATAGAAAAGTACTATAGGATTAGCATAAGACAACAATTCTATGTAACTACTTAGAACAAAATTGAATTCAGTGAGACTTACAGCTGAGTAAATAAGATTAGGCTATGCTGTACATCTTATTTAAGGATATATGTGCTGTTTTTCTAAGAAAGGAATGCAACAGAGTGAAATAATAAAAGCAATAAACTCACACAAATATCTGGCAAAAATCACACTTAAGCATTGGCAAAAACACAGCATTAGAGAAGCAAACACATTTCACCATACTGCATATCTGATTTGCTGGCTGTTCCCTATTATTTAATGGTAAATTAATATCCAAAGTAGAAAAGTATAAAATTAATGAAAGAATTCATTACTACTAATCTTATCCTTTGGGAGAAGCTAACATGAAAAGAAAATACAGTCTAAATTCCACATTAAGGCCCATCAAGCAGAAAGGATAGAGAATTGCCATCCTTTTCCCAACTACTTCTCCTATTAATTTATCCAACTGCCTCAGGAAGAACCAACTTGCTCTTTTATATATTTCTTTCACCTCTCCAGCATAAATATCATCTCCAGTATCCAAAATATTAAAGCCAACCCCAATCTAAAAGACAGCTCTGATAAAAAAGAGAGGTGATGCTCTGCCAAACATGGCGGGAGACCCTTCCAGAAACTTGGCGGACTTCCCTTGCAATTCAGGAACTTGCTTAAAGCAGGAGAAGAATGGGGACTGGTGGAAATATTATTCTGAGTTATACTCTATTCAGCCCCACAGGTATGAATGACAGCAACTGACTTACACTGAAGAAAGTAGTAACACACATTCAAGGTCACCATGGTGGTAGCAATAATTTGCATGTCAGCAATACAGTGTCTGACACGAGAAAAGCTTTTGTTTGCTCTCAGAGAAAAATGGGAACCAGGAAGAAACAGCTCAATTCCATTTTAAAGGCATAGCCAAGATTCTGTTTTTCTGAACATGGAGAATTATGAGAAGATGATAGGGACTAGCTTTTGCAAGGGTCTTTTTTTTTGGGGGGGGGGGGTGCCTTCGAGTCAGTTTTTGACTCCTGGTGACTGCCTGTGGACTAGTCCCTGCAGTTTTCCTGGCAAGATTTCAGAAGATTTCAAAAGGCTGCTTCCTAGGGCTGAGAGTGACTGGCCCAAGGTCACCCAGCTGGCTTTGTGCCTAACGCAGGACTAGCACTCCCGGTTTCTAGCCGGATGCCTTAACTACTACACCAAACTGACTCACTTTGCAAGGGTCTAGCACATAATAAAGCCAGGGTACCATATACAATATCAGGAAAGCTAAAAACTATCACTTCTCAAATTATTACACTCTAGCAACTTATAGCATCTGCTAGAATATCTAACTGTCACAGGGCCAAAATAAAAATGGGAATAGGCTTCCTATCACTTCAGTGTTGACTGGCTGACGCTATGAAGATGCTGTAAATCCCTATTGGGAAAATGGCCCATGTATAGCTTGGGAAAATACCATGCAGCAAGATTTGCTGAATGATACAGACTTCTAAACGTTTAATATTAGGAATCAAGCAATCTGGTGGCAATGGTTTCCTTAGTTTCCTTAATCTCCTTTAAGCCTTATGACTTAAAGTGATTGTGACTATATACTTCAGATAGGTTAGAAAGCAGAGTGAACATAAGCAGATGCTCCTTCAGTGTAATGTGGTATACGTTTAGATCCCTCTGCTGTTCATTCTACGGTACTAGCCAAAGAAGTGCTTATGGTACAATATAGTTCTTGCTTGAAATTTCTTCTGCTATTCTTCTGGAATCTGTCACCATGGAGGAACAGCACCGCAAAAACCCTTACCCAACCCAAACTATCTTGAAGATTGAGGCCATGATGCAGTAATGAAACAATGTTTTCAATTCAAAACACATTTTTATAGCTACTAAGCATGGATTCCTGCAGGCTGTATTTTTTAAATATTACAGATAATAAACACAAACAACAATGTACTTTTGCATATATGAATAAAAGGACTATATAAAAAGATCAAAATATAATTTAAATTTAATAAATAAATAAATAAATAAATAAATTTCTCCATTACACTTAGTATTTTTACAACTTTTTTTCAAGCGTGGCATTACATATGTTCAGTAATACCCTAAAGTCTCCTGCACTACACCCAACCACGTGCAAAGCAAGGAGATAATCATCCCTAATGTCACTGCCATGGCTGAGGTAAAGGTTGATCTAGGATTTCCATATTGTAACTCCTGGTCTTAATGCACTAACTCCTGTGCGTTCCCAATACAGACCCATTTTCCTCTTTTTACACCACAGCATCTTGATCCAAGCCTTCCCCAAATAGCCTATGGCCATATGCCCCATGCCAGTCCTACTGAATTCCCAAAGCAAAATTCTTCTATGAAACTTTCTCTAAACTCATCTTCAGGCTGATGTTTCTAAGCATAAGAATCATGAACACTTACTCTTGGGGATGGCTAGTGCCTTGAATTGTAATTAATATACAATAATTAGGCCTCAATCCTTCACTGAGACTTTTAAGACTTAGGCCTGACTATTTTTGCAATAGTCCTTTTCCCTTTAGCTGAAATCCTATTGTGGAAGGTATCATACCACTCCAGCCTCATTATTTCTACTAATTACCATCTGGCAGATGTTTAATAAAAAGTTTGTTTAAACCTTTAAAAAACTTAAAATATCTGACAATCCACAAACCTACATTTAAAAACAACAACAACAACATATAATCTTGGCTCTGGCCACTGACATGATGTGGCTCGATCTACTTTATATCATCCCTCTACTCAGTGGGCTCCTTGAGGCTAGAAAACACAGGAAAGTATGGCCTCTGCCCAGCCAAGCAGTCTATTTACTCCTGACCTTATTCATTTTGGCTCATGAATGCATATGAAATTTATTGTAAGGGAAGTTCTTTAAATAAGCCATTCATGTTGTTGTGGGGAAAATAGGAGGAGGAAGGAGTATGAGGTATGTTCGCCGCCTTGAGTTATTTATAAAAATAATGAAGGCGGGATAAAATTTAAATAAATAAATTATACTGGAGAAGACTGGTAGGACTCTAGCAAAAGAAGTCTCTTAGAGATTGCCTACGACTGAGGCAGCACGTAGCACTGAATTTATATGAAAAGAAGGTGAGCCTAAATTTAAGATATTCCCCCAAGAGAAGAGTAGACACAAAAAAAGAAAGGTAAATACAAAAATCGTGTACAATGCTGAGCTGCTCCGCCTTTTCAACCTAAGGCTGCCAGTATCCACTAAAACCAGTAATAGATATTCCACTTGCCTTTTAAATGTATACATGTGAACACTTTCATATGTGTATGCGTTTACGTATGAATTACTTATTTTATTTATCAAATTTCTATCACCGCCCATCTCCCTCCTCGGGAGGGACTCTGGGCGGCTTACAATAAGATAATTTATTAAAACAAGAAGGATAAAATATAAATACAATATACAATTATTAACAATTATAAAATCAGAATAAAATCCAAGTGGCAAAAGTGACAAAAAGGTCTACCTCACTCCATGTGTGTGAGAGGAACACTCTAAGGCACTAGCCATCCCCAAGAGTAAGTGTTCCCTTCCCGGCCCCAAGCAAGGTGGCAGAGCCAAGTCTTCAGGTTCCTCCGGAAGGTCAGGAGCGACAGGGCTAACCTCACCTCCTCCGTGAACCACGGAGGAGCTATTGGCATTAGCTCTATGCCAATAAGGAAAATGGCAAAGAAATGGGAAGCCTGCTCATCTCTTCCTTTATACATGTGCAAAAACGTTTCCAATCGTACAGTCCAACTTTAAAGAAAAGTCACCTCACAACGTTCAAATGGGGTCACATTATATACAAATCCACCACCCTTATAGTGTCCGTATAGGGAAAATACTGACGGCTGTCATTTGGGAGCCACTGTGGCACGTTGGTTAAGGTGTTTGAATAAGAAAGGGGAGAATCAGGCCCAAGTCCAACCTATGGACACAGAGCAGCTTTGGACCAGTCACTATCTCTAAGCCAAGCCTACCTCATCTGTTGTGGGAAAAATTGGAGAAAAGAATGACATATATGCCTCCTTGAGAAAAGATGAAATACAAATGAAAGTTACAATGTCAAGCATTTTGCCATGAGCATATAGGGCAGGAAGTTGCTAGCCATGTATTAAGCGCACAAGCTAATTCCTCAGCATTAGCAACTTACAGGCAAAGAACTCTAATATGCGGTGAATCAGAAAATTCTGCTTTGCCTTCCATTACTAAAAGCAAGGCAAGTATAAAAGCATTTTCGGTTTACGACTTCACCTTAAGATGGAGCTACCCAGAAGTTTCTTCATCATATTCTCAACACTGATTCTTCTTTATCAGCACGATTCCATTATAAAACTATTTATAATACTATAAAATTTCATCAAAATGCCTCAAAGCCTTTTCTACCTGAGTGAGAACATCCAACTGTCCCACAATGTGCTGGAGTGTACTGGTAAGCCCAATCTCGTCAATTTGTTCTTGCTGCCTGTGGATCGATTCTGCACTTCCAGCTTCCTGAGTTTTTTGTTTAACTGGAAAGTCTCCAAAATCCATCTCCAGGTGCTGGAGGATGAAGAGACACAATGAAGATAACGAAACAAGAGACATGTCACTCTCATGAAATAGGCATTTAAAGTTGGCACAAACACATGCACACAGAGAAGCATAGGACAGATATTAAGAGAAAAACCAAAGAGCTGTGCCAACGTAGCCTTCAACCCCCATGGTTGGGGAATGGTGATCTAAATGAGGAAGCTGTTTTTGACTAAAGATCCTCTCTTTCAGGAAGCAACTAAATTGCTGCTTCTTGTTGCTGGAGGAAGATGGTGGCAGCTGCTATTTGCAACCATGTTTGGGACCTCCAGGAATTGAAACAGCAAAAGAGAAACCTGGAGCAAAGTCAATGGGGAAGCCAGCAGGAAATTGCTAGTCCCAGGTGGCTTGCAAGCAGGCCGGCAGGCAAGTAAATGACTGCTGCAGCAAGAGTACAGTGTGGGTGCTCCAGAGGGTGGGAGGGTGCTCAAGTGGCTGCTGCAGCCCAGCGCGAGGGCAGCCAGGTGGGTGCTGCGGAGGGTGCGCGGGTGCGCGGGAAAGTGGCGGGAGTAACTTACTGGGGCGGCTTGCAACCTTCCCTGCCGGCTTCTCCATTGACTTTGCTTGTTATAAGCCAGGAGGGAAGGTCACAAATAGCAATCACGTGACCATGGGATGCTGCAACTGTCATAATTGTGAGCCGGTTGCCAAGTGCCTGGATCGTGATCATGTGACTGTGGGGGTGCTGGGACAGCCAGAACTTCAAGGACTGGTCGTAAGGACCACTCATTCAGTGCCGTCGTAACTTCGGTCACTGAACGAGTGGTTGTTAACTGAGGATAACCTGTATACAAATATGATAAATACATATGTCAGCTTGGGGATGAGCTTTCATCCATATTCTGATGATACCCAGCTACAGTATGTACAGTATCTCCATCCTTGGCGGGACAGAAAATTTAGATGGAGGAGATTCCACATGGGTTTATTTTTCATTTTGTGCATACCTCCAGAGGGAAAATAATGAAAGAGATGAAGAGAGAGAGAGAGAGAGAGAGAGAGAGAGAGAGAGAGAGAGGGAGGGAGGGAGGGAGGGAGGGAGGGGGAGGGAGGGAGGGAGAGAGAGGGAGGGAGAGGGAGGGAGGGAGGGAGAGGGAGAGAGAGAGAGAGAGAGAGAGATTGATTCTAAACAGTTTTAAGTTAAATTTAGTTTTGTCCTGGCCCTGATCCCTTTTGGGAGTCCAAAGAGTATATGTGGCTCTCATCTCATAAAAGAAGTTCCTTTTCTTGTTAAAATATTGTACTGTAAATATTTTTACAATATTTTATAAAGTATTTTGTAAATATGTTATAAACAAACAATAAACAAATATCTAGGACTCTTGATAACTATAGTTACTGAAATTCTAAAACCCACCAATCTGCAGACAAACTCAGCTCAAGCATTCAGATGTCCTTTATGCGTGTAATTCTTTTCAGAGTGTACCAATTACGACTTCCTCTAAATTGTTAAGTGAGCCCTATGATAAAGGGCTATTGTGAAGGGTTGGTGGCCTGTCTCTGTTGTGAACAGAAACATTATGTCAATCTAAAAAACACTGTTTGGCTTACCTTTTCTTGTCTGTAAATTCCGGATTTTTGTTGCTCATTACTGCCAGTGTTCATTGGTTTCTGCAATCAAATATTTGATAAGGATCTGTGTTATTCTACATTACTTGCAATTTCACCATAAGCATCCAGATATTCAATCTGCTATCCCCAAATCTCAAGTCCTATATCACCCCTTACTTTAACAAACGTCCCATCAATTAAAGAATATCATCTGATGGGACTGCCTTTTCTGTTGTTGTGCCTGCCCTGTGGAACATCACACACACACACCCAGAGGTCAGACTGGCTCTGACCCTACTGGCCTTTTCCAAGGCCCTGAAGACATCACTGTGTTCCCAGGCATGTGGGTCAAAGTGTCAGTTAGAACCCGTAAAATGGTTGTGTTGATGGTTGTCCGGCTGCCAGCTATTTATTTTGTCTTCTTGCTCGTTTTGTTATTAATCACCCAGAATCACTTTGATGAGATGGGCAACCATGTAAGTTCTGGCTGGCTTTTTCCTCTATTCCCAGTGCAGCCTTCATGATGAACTATTATTTGTTTGTTTTAATGCAAGAGTCCGGGTTTTCAGTAACCCATGCTGGACTCCCATTGTCTCCTCTGGTTTTCTTCAAACCAAAGCCTCTCCAAATTTATACTTTAAATTTGATTATTTCAGTCAAGGAAGTTAATGCCTTCACACCTTCAATCAAGGAAATGTTCACACTTGCCTAACAACAAAGTGGCTGCTTGGCCATAAAATAATTCTCCAGATGCACTTTTTGAGCATCACAGTCAATACCCAAAAATCTAAGTAGGGACTATTTGGAAGGGAAACTATATAATTATACTGGGGAAGAGATGACATTTATTTTAATTCATTGTTCCAGTACAAAATTTATTCAGCACAATGGAACAGAACTATTTAATACTAATAGGTGATGGAATTAACTGTAGCTTGAATCATGTCAACTGGATTTCTATTTTCTCAGTGGAAACGTTTCGCTCCTTATCCAAGGAGCTTCTTCAGTTTGAGCAAAGAATCCTAAATATGTTTCTAGGTAGCTGTGTGTCAATCACACACAGCTACCTAGAAACATATTTAGGATTCCCTTACTAACTTTGCTCAGACTGAAGAAGCTCCTTGGATAAGGAGCGAAACGTTTCCACTGAGAAAATAGAAATCCAGTTGACATGATTCAAGCTACAGACAATTCCACCTGGATGACTGAGAACCTTCATAGACGTGATGGAATTAAAGAACAGAAGAATATTACAGTAAATTGAAAGATAGACAAGTGAGTGTTAGTTCAGTTATCAGCAACAAAGAATCCACATTACCTAATTGTTTATAATCTCCACTAAAATATTGGAATTGAAACAATTGTGGGGTAGGAAGGAGAAAAAAGTAGCCTTTGTTTGAAAACTCTATTATATGTCCATCACAGACTATTCTTGTTAACTAAGTTGGCCAAGCTAGACAAAACAATCTATCTACAAATAATCTTAAAGACATCAATGCCAAGCTAGACAAAACAATCTATCTACAAATAATCTTAAAGACATCAATGCATTGAGGACTGAAGGAGATGTTCTTCACAGAAGCATAAATTCAACCATAACCTTAAAAACAGTTACTAAGCATTTTATCCAAAGTTTCTGAATATTAAAGTATTTCACATATTTTCTTTACTATAATCTTTACAAGAAGTCTATAAAATCTATCTGATAGGCATTAAATCAATTCATTGTAGTATCAAGATCTGACAAAAGGAGAGATCGCTTCCGGGTGTTGAGGCTGCCGGTGCGCTGAACCGAGCTCTCCGTCTCGGCTCCACGGTTTTCCTGCCTGCAGCGGTTTAAAAAAAAAAAACCGCTGAAACTTCTTCTTTGAAGAAAAGATCAGAAGATCAACCAAGAAGGGTCACTGGAATCGCCGCTCTTTCCTGACCCCCGTATTTCCACCACAGGGGAAGGGAAATTGATGCGGCGAAGGCGACTGGAAGAGACATCGTTGCTCTGCAGGAAGCCGTGAATTCTTTTAAGATAAGTAGCACCAAAACTCAACCTTTTAGACACTAGTTTCTGTTTTTTCTTTAATTAAAACTTGCCTATTACTATCTAAGATCTTTCTATGGACATGATTAATAATGCTTGTGCTTTTATAACTTTCTTGCCAAGGAGGTTGGGAAATGGTGGGAGCCTAAAGACTAATTGACTTTGCTTGAAGCTAAAGTGACATTGCCTATTGATGAATGGTCCAATTGCTTAACTGGAATTATTTTGTCTTCTCCGGACTTTGAACTTTAGTGGATTAATGGTTTGCTGATTTAAATTCCTTCCTTTTAATTTTGAGGCTGCATTTTTTTTGTATGCTGTTTGAACATTATCTGAAATATAAAAGTTCTTTAGATAAAATAATGGACAAAAAGATAGACAACTTAGGTCAACAAGTAGACAAAAAATGGAAGCTATGAAAGAAGACTTAACTAAAGAGGTAAAACAGGAATTCAGAAAAGAAATACAGAATGTCAAGGAGGTAGTGAACAGCCTATCAGGGGAACTTAAAGAGACACAAAAACAGGTACAAAAATTAGAGACTAAATCAGAATCTATTACTAAAGATATAGAATATAACCTAGATGCTATTGCACTAGCAGAAATGAGAGAGAAAGAATTTATCTTGAGACTGAGAGGAGTTCCAGAAAAATCAAATGAGAATACGAGAGAAAATATAGTTGGTGCTTTAGCCCAATTTCTAGAGATGGAAGAACAAGATCTTGACTCTGAAATAGATAAAATCTTTAGAGTCAATTCACGCTATGCTAGAGAAAAGAATGTGCCAAGAGATATATTGATATACTTTGTGAGGAAAGTTATAAAAGAGCAAATCTTGAAGAAACATTATAACACCAGATTAAATATAGCAGGGAAAGATATAATTATCTTAAAAGAAGTACCCCTAAGAATATTAAGAAAAAGAAAAGACTACTCCTTCTTCACAAATTAAAGCAAAATAATATACCATTTAGATGGGAAAGAGTAGAAGGAGTATCCTTTATGTTTAAAGAGCAGAGATTTAAGATAACTTCCATTTTAAAAGCAAAAGCATTTTTAGAGAAATACAAGACAGACATGAGTGATGCATCCAAAGACTTGGAGGAAAAGAGAAAGACATCTGAAGATAAGGAAAAGAGTGAAGATCTATCGGAGATGGGAGCTTCTGGATTGGATTTAAGAAAAGACTTTTAAATATTAAAACATTATGGACTATAAATATCTAACATGGAATATCAATGGGGTGAATTCCCCCCAAAAAAGAAAGAAAATTTTTCATTTTCTGAAAAAACTGAGACTGGATATAATTTGTCTACAAGAAACTCATATTTGTAAAAAGGACACCAAGTATTGGATTCAAAAACAATTAGGAGAAGATTTATTTCAGCTGGATTAAAAAAAACCTAAGGGGGTAGTTTTGTATATACAACAAAAACTGAATCCAAAGTTAATACTGACTGATGATGAAGGAAGATATATTGCAGTGGAAGTAAATATACAAGGAACTAAAATATTGATGGTTGGACTTTATGCTCCAAATTTTGATAAAGGACTATTTTATAAGAATTTGATGGATAAACTTTTGGACTTATCATATGAGAATTGGTGTTTCATGGGTGACTGGAATGGGGTGATTCTCCCGATGGAAGATAGACATTCACAAAAAAATGTGAAACCCACACAGGGAAAACTACCCCAAACATTTTTTGATCTGAAAGACATGTTGGACTTACAAGATATTTGGAGACTTATGAATGGGAACTCTAAAGAATATACATATTACTCAGAGAGGTATAAATCATTTTCTAGAATAGATATGTTTTTTATTTCTAAAAGTTTAATGATGGATGTCAACAAGGTTGAAATACTACCTAAAACCTTCTCAGACCATAATCCTGTATTGTTAACTATCAAAGGGAAAAGGAATATATTTCGATGGAGATTAAATGAGTCAATCTTTCGGAAAGAGGACGTTGTAGATACATGTAAGAAAAGGCTAAGAGAATATTTTTAATTGAATTTAAATAAGGGTACTAGTACCCAAACTGTTTGGGACGCTAGTAAAGCTTATATGAGGGGTTATTTCATTCAATATAATGCTCAAATGAGGAGAAATAAACGAGAAAAAATTCAATCGATTTTGAATGAAATTAAAAGTAAAGAGATATGTCTGAGGGACAAGCCAATGGATAATACATTGACAACTCAAATTAAATTTTTACAAAAACAAATATTGATGATTTTGATACAGGAAATTGAGACCCAAATGAAATTTACAAAACAGAAATATTTTGAATTTGCAAATAAACCAGGAAGATGGTTAGCCTATAAACTAAGAAAACAAAGACAAAAAAATATCATCTCTAATATACAACATGAAGGGAAAACTTTAGTGAATAATGTAGACATACAAGCTTTTCATTCTTATTATACGTCATTGTATAAAAAACAGGATGTTCAACTAGCTGATATTGATGAATATATGAGTAAGCAAAGATTAACTGTTCTAAATGATCAAAAAAGAATAATGCTTAATAATCCTATTAACAAAAGAGGAAATGACAATGGCCTTTAAGAAAATCAATAGTGGAAAAGCGCCAGGACCGGATGGCCTATCGGCAGCTTATTATAAATGTTTCGAAGATGAACTATGTATACCTCTTCAGAAAACTATGAATTTGATTTTGGAAACAGGAATTATGCTGAAAACTTGGAAAGAGGCCCACATTACATTGATTCCGAAAGAACAGCAAAATTTGAATTCAACGAAGAACTATAGACCAATATCATTATTGAATAATGACTATAAGATATTTACAACAGTACTGGCGGAAAGATTGAAAAATATCCTTAGAAATTTTATTAATCAAGATCAAGCAGGATTTTTACCTAAAAGACAAATTAGAGACAATGTTAGAAATGTCCTGGATGTTTTGGAGTATTTGGAACAACATAATGAAAAACAAGCTGCCTTGATATTTATAGATGCTGAAAAAGCTTTTGATAATTTAAATTGGTCTTTTATGTTTAAAGTATTGGAGACTATGAATTTTGGAGGAAATTTCATTAAGTGGATTAAATCAATATATACCCCACAACATGCAAAAATAATTGTTAACGGAGAATTTAGTAAACCATGTGAAATACAAAAGGGTACAAGACAAGGTTGTCCCTTATCTCCACTTTTGTTTATATTGGTCTTAGAAGTCTTGCTTAGAGATATTAGACAAGATAATGGTATTCATGGCATTAGAGTCAAAAAGGAAGTTTATAAATTAAGAGCCTTTGCTGACGACCTAGTCATTACCTTAGAGAACCCACTGGATGGGATTGAGTTATTGATGCAGAAACTGAAAGACTTTGGGTCGTTAGCAGGGTTCAAAGTGAATTTACAGAAAACAAAAGTTTTGACTAAGGATATGGATTACCATCAACAAGAGAAATTGAGAGAAATGATGGGATATTCTATGGAGAAAAAAGTAAAATATTTGGGAGTTTATTTAACATCTAAGAATGTCAAATTATTTCAAAATAACTATATTCCACTTTGGATAGACATTAAAAAAGATTTAGATCGATGGGAAAAGTTGCAATTATCATTATTAGGTAGAATATCACCGATCAAAATGAATATATTACCACGAATTTTATACCTTTTTCAAACACTACCTATATTGACATCAGAGGAACCATTTAAACAGTGGCAGAGGGATATTTCTAAGTTTATCTGGCAAGGGAAAAAAACAAGAATAAAATACAAAGTCTTGCAAGATTCAAAAGAAAGAGGAGGCTTAGGCCTTCCAGATTTGAAATTATATCATGCAGCTTGTGGTTTGGTATGGCTTAAAGAATGGATTGTTTTGAAAAATGAAAAATTATTGAATCTGAAGGGACATGAATTAAGATTTGGATGGCATGGATATTTATGGTATGATAAAGCTACAGTTGATGTGGACTTTAAAAATCATTATATTAGAAGATCTTTGTTGAGAATTTGGAATAAATATAAATCAACTTTATGTTATAAGAGACCCTTATGGATTTCCACGCAAGAAGCATTTCATAGAACAGAAGTAAGAAATAAGGATAAGTGGCTGATGGCTGTTGTGGGTCTTCCGGGCTGTGTGGCCGTGTTCTGGAAGTTGTGGTTCCTAACGTTTCGCCAGCATCTGTGGCCAGCATCTTCAGAGGGCAGGAGCACAGATAGAAGCAGAGATTTTGCTTCTATCTGTGCTCCTGCCCTCTGAAGATGCTGGCCACAGATGCTGGCGAAACGTTAGGAACCACAACTTCCAGAACACGGCCGCACAGCCCGGAAGACCCACAACAGCCATTGAACTCCGGCCGTGAAAGCCTTCAACAATACATAAGTGGCTGAGTTATAAGGATTTTTTTAAAAAGGAACAAGGGCACTATGTAACAAAATCAAAAGAAGAACTTGCTCAAGAAGGGTATACTTTTCAATGGCTTTCCTATATGCAACTTATTTGTTGTTTATTCGTTCAGTCGTTTCCGACTCTTCGTGACTTCATGGACCAGTCCACGCCAGAGCTTTCTGTCGGCCGTCACCATCCCCAGCTCCCCAATGGTTGAGTCCGTCACCTCCAGAATACCATCCATCCATCTTGCCCTTGGTCGGCCCCTCTTCCTTTTGCCTTCCACTTTCCCTAGCATCAGCTTCTTCTCCAGGGTATCCTGTCTTCTCATTATGTGGCCAAAGTACTTCAGTTTTGCCTTTAATATCATTCCCTCAAGTGAGCAGTCTGGCTTTATTTCCTGGAGTATAGACTGGTTTGATCTTCTTGAACTCCAAGGCACTCTCAGAATTTTCCTCCAACACCACAGTTCAAAAGCATCTATCTTCCTTCGCTCAGCCTTCCTTATGGTCCAGCTCTCGCAGCCATAGGTTACTACAGGGAATACCATTGCTTTAACTATGCGGACCTTTGATGTCAGTGTGATATGCAACTTATAGAGAAATTTAAATTAGATTAAAAAAATTAGAATTTGAACAAACCAAATCAGAGTTTGAGATACAATTATGTGAAACTGATGAACACTTAATTGCTAAAATGTATAAATTATTGTTAAAAGGAGAAATGGTGGAGGAACAAGTTAAAGACTGTATGATTCAATGGGCAAAAAATATTGGCCACAATATACAATTGCAACAATGGGAAGATATGTGGATTAAAGGATTAAAATTTACTTTGTGTTATAATCTAAAAGAAAACTTTTACAAGATGATGTACCGATGGTATATGACCCCACAAAAACTTGCAAAAATGTATGGGAATATCTCCAACTTATGTTGGAAATGTAAAAAACAAGAGGGGTCTTTTTACCATATGTGGTGGACATGTGAGATTGCAAAGAAATTTTGGACTCAAATACATTCATTGATGCAAAATGTATTACAAATACGAATACCATTTAAACCAGAATTTTTTATACTCAGAATTTTGGATGTACAAATAGAAAAACATCTTTTTAGAATAATACAATACATGATTACAGCAGCAAGACTCTTATATGCACAAAACTGGAAAAACCAAACTGTACCAACGATACAGGAATGGATGTTGAAATTATTGGATATGGCAGAAAATGACAAATTGACATGTTTATTAAAAGAAAACTCAAATCGTTACTATCTTAAAGAGTGGAAGCCTTTGATGGACTATTTGCAAAAAGCAGGAGGAGCAAAGCTTGCATGGGGTTTTGATGATTAGATTATATATAAATAGAATATATTAGACAAGAAATGTATATGAAAGTTATATGAATAGCCAGCATGTAAGAACAAATTACTTTTCTCTATTCCTATGACCATAGATAGATCGGAAGTTGTCCAATTTCTATGTCTGTTTTCTCTTTCTTTCTTTTGCTTTACTACACTTTTTTCTCCTCTTTCCTTAATTTGTACTTCTATTTCTGTTTCATTTTCAACTTTTAACTTTGTATATTTAAAATCTTAATAAAATTTATATATATAAAAAAAAGATCTGACAAAAGGATTCCTAGTTCACAGTTCATTTTTTTTCCAGTAACTTATACCAGTTTTCTTAACCTATTACTGAAAAACTTGCTGGTCATCTAGCTTTTTCTTAAACTGTTCAAAACAGCTACAAGAATCTTTGTTATTGAACTCTGGACAGATGTCTTTTTAAGGCAAATTAGAAACATAAGGAAGAACATCCTAGCCTCCCTAAGAGCAAATTATATTTCTAGCGTTCTAAAAATGTGCCAGGGCCAGGACTGGTTTAAGAGAATCAGAAAGGATATAATATTTATGGAGATTGTATACAATTAAAATTATATCTCTTGTCTAATGTATCTTGGTTGGGAAAAATCAAGCGAAAGTAGCATTAGAATTTCACTTAAGTCAAATTAGTGCTCACAGCTTATGTCCAGTTAGGATGTAATAAAAATCTTTATTTTCTGCCTTTACACTGGTTATTTTAGTTTGAGTAAAATATATTTTCGCTGTAGCTGCATAGAGTGTAAGACTGACATCCAGTGGAAGCACTCTTTTGCTAAAATAAAGCAAATACTATGCAGAAAATTAGACAAAGTAAAACTGAGGCATGAGGTTTATATAAAACCATTTGATTCAAAAGTAAAGGATGGGTCTATTATAGGAATACATAACTGGAAAATAATTTTGTGAGACAAATGTTCCACAATCTTCTAATTCAGGAATACACAACTGAAGGGTCTTAGATGTTACTGGCTCTCAAATGTCTTGAGAGTTGCCACAGTCCCTCCAAACACTGTCCTCTAATTATAATTTTTTATGTGACAGAATGGGGAAATTATTAAATACATTGGAAGGAATTATTAATTGTACTTTATTTAATGAAATTTCAAGTTACATTAAATTCAATCACATTTAGCTTTTGCCCATCTACTTCTTGGCCCTGCTATTGCTTACATTTTAGAGGATGGCACATAGCATGCAAATTCATCCATTCCTACAGCAGCAACCCGTACCATCCTCAAACCCACCCATGGAGCACAGATTTTCAGGAGTCATACTCAAAAAGCAGGAATGGTAATTATTGATTACTAGCTTTACTAAGTCATTTTTTCACTTAATTTGTCAAAGAATTCAGATATTTTCTGGAAGGACCACAGTATTAGAACAAACAGTAAATGTAAATAAGCAAACAAGGATTATTATTATTTTTTACCAAACAGTGAAATGCCACCTGATTCCCATACTGATTGTTTATAGGATGCTTCTACAAGTCTCAATTTCTCTGTGAAAATAAGCTATAGGCTACAACTAATTGGATTCAATGAAATTTTCTTCTGAGTAGACACGTATACTGATCTGCTTTTCAAGAAAAAAGGCATCATTTCAAACAAAAGAAACAAATAATTCTGCATACTACTAGCTTTGTAATTTTAGCTACTCCTAACAGGAATTCCAATTTTCAAAGAAAATATTCATTGTATTCCCCCACAAATACAACAAAAATATGCTGGGGACAAAATGAACTTTTGCCAAAATTAGAGAATAATGAAGTCAGAACTGAAAGCACATCTGGCACATGAGTAGCTGGTGAAGAATTTGCTTACTTAAAAGAACAGCTGTATAAAAATAACAAAATGTTACAATCAGAAATGGGAATAATCCATGAGACTACTAACAAAGTGCAGAAGATAGTCTTACATAACAACTAGAGGATTAAGAAAAGCACTTCTGAACTTAAGTACTAAATCTGGTTCAGTTTCTGAGGCTCATTTGTATGTTATACTATTACTGCAAATGTTTTAAAAAGTTGAAAGGAATAAAATTTGTGATATTCTTAATAAAATGTTTATATATCACCAAATCATGTCACAGGGAACATGACAGTGCTATCACAAGGATCATGACAAAGCTATCACAGTGTGCTTTCTTCAACAAACTTCTGTAGTACTCCAAGAATATTAATACGTATGAAAAATAATTGCAAAACATAAAGATGATCCCAACACGGTTTGTACCCCAGAGTTTCAGATTTCTCCCCCAGAGTTCATAGGATTTTTTTGTAAAATTTACCAGAGTTTGTGTTTTGTTATAATATGGGAGGAAGAGAGAACTCATGCTAGATTGGGCCTTCATTTCATACTAATACATTATTATTAGTATTTCTATAGCACTTCTCCACATACATTAAATTAGTGGACAAGAGCCTGCTTTTGAAGCAGATATACATTCTGGAGTAGTGGAGGGCTTAAGAACATGTAATTCTTCTACTCTTATAACCTTGCTACATCTAATAGGATTGCTAGAATAGGCAAGAGAACAAACACTTATCTATTTTTTATTTATTTATTTATTTATTTATTTATTTATTTTATTATTTATTTATTTATTATTTTATTATTTATTTATTATTTATGCAATCCAGTGCAGTGAGGAGTGCTCTGAACTCTACATTGGAGAAACCAAACAACCTTTGTACAGGAGGATGGCCCAACACAGGAGAAGTAACACCACAGGACCAGAGTCAGCAGTTTATCTTCATCTAAAGGAAAAAGGACACTCATTTGAGGACATTAATGTTCACATTTTAGACAGAGAAGATAGGTGGTTTGAGAGAGGGGTCAAGGAATCCATTCATGCCAACTTGGAAAATCCTTCCTTGAATAGAGGTGGGGGCCTCAGGCACAACCTTTCCCCTATCTTCCTTCCTCCTTTGTCTTCTGTGCCCAGGAAGATTA
The DNA here is from genome assembly GCA_023362775.1 of Charina bottae. Taxonomy (NCBI): domain Eukaryota; kingdom Metazoa; phylum Chordata; class Lepidosauria; order Squamata; family Charinaidae; genus Charina; species Charina bottae. The sequence continues at coordinate 3,121,427 of JALMGJ010000022.1, forward strand.
AGACCATTTCACAAGCTCAACAGCAGCATGGTGATCTTAACGATCCTCCTTTAGATGATAAAAGGACTTAAAATAACATCTCAATATAACCATGACCTAGCCCCAGGTGTAAGGTCACACAGCTACCTAGAAACATATTTAGGATTCCCTTACCAACTTTGCTCAGACTGAAGAAGCTCCTTGGATAAGGAGCGAAACGTTTCCACTGAGAAAATAGAAATCCAGTTGACATGATTCAAGCTACAGACAATTCCACCTGGATGTCTGAGAACCTTCATAGACATAAACACTTATCTAACTTATATTAGGACCACATTACAATCTGTAAAAGGAAATCCATGAATAATAAAATCCGAGAGCCAGTTTGGTCTAGTGGTTAAGGCAACGGGCTAGAAACCAGGAGTCTGTGAGTTGTAGTCCCGCTTTAGGCATGAAATCCGGCTGGGTGACCTTGGGCCAGTCCCTGTCTCTCAGCCCTAGGAAGGAGCCAATGGCAAAGCAGGAGACTGAGAGTTCTAGTCCTGCCTTAGGCATGAAAGCCGGCTGGGTGACCTTGGGCCAGTCATTCTCTCTCAGCCCAACTCACCTCACAGAGTTGTTGTTGTGGGGAAAATAGGAAGAGGAAGGAGTATTAGGTATGTTCGCCATCTCGAGTTATTTATAAAAATAATAAAGGCGGGATAAAAATTAAATAAATAAATAAATAACTTCATCTGTGAAGAACAACATGTGGGTTTTACTACCAGTGCATATACAGGTAGTCCTCACTTACTGACTGCTCGTTCAGCAACTGTTTGAAGTTACGACAGCACTGAAAAAGGAGATTTACGACCGGTTCTCAAACTTGTGGCCATTGCAGCGTCCTCGCAGTCATGTGATTGCGATTCGAGTGCACATTTACAATGGGTTAGACAGCGTCCCACTGTCACGTGATTGCCATTTGCAACCTTCACAGCCGGCTTCCAGCAAGCAAAATCAATGGGGAAGCCAGCAGGAAGTTGCAAGTCTCAGTCATGTGACATTATGTTTAACGACTGCGGGTGAGTTGCTTCACAACCGCAGCTGGAACTGACATCGTAAGTCGGGTGCAGTCACATATTTCACTTTACAACTGCGTCGCTTAGCAATGGAGTTGCCGGTCCCAATTGCAGTCAGTAAGTGAGGACTACCTGTTGTAGGATTCCAATCTCTTTCTATGAGTGTGCAATTTGCTTTCCTTCACATACAGATCTGTGCAGGAATATCATTATGGATCAATTATCTTAATCGAGCAGGTTAACATGTCTTAAATTCTAAAAGTTTGTTTATCAACAGTACATCTACTGACAGAAACTTAAGAATGGAAAACGGAATATTGGTGGACAGCAAAAGAGATTCAAAGACACTCTCAAAGCTAATTTAAAAAAATGTAATATCAGCATTGAGAACTGGGAAGCCCTAACTCATGAGCGTTTCAATTGGAGGTCAGCCTTTATTAATGGCGCTATGGACTTTGAAGAAGCACGAGTACAGGGCGAAAGGGAGAAACGAGCTAAAGGAAGGCACGTCAGGCAAACCCTCATCATGACCGTCTCCCACCCGGAAACCTATGCCCTCATTGTGGGAGGTTGTGCGGATCCAGAATTGGCCTTTATAGCCACTTACGGATCCACTGTTAAAATTTTACCTTTGGAAGACAATCTTACTCGGCTACGAGTGATCGCCAATGATGATACTCAATGCCTTATCTCAGTGCTTGGAGGCTGTGGGGGTCTGGATGGGGAACAACAGGCTTCAACTGAACCCTGGTAAGACGGAGTGGCTGTGGATTGACGGCCCCCCTGGATCCGGGAAGTTGTCATCTTTGGTTCTGGGTGGAGTTGCACTACCCCACTCGGATCCAGTGCGGAATCTGGGGGTCCTCCTGGACTCACGACTCCTGCTCGAAGAGCAGGTGGCAGTCGTGGCCAGGAGGGCCTTTGCTCAGCTTCGAGTTGTGCGCCAGTTACGCCCTTTCCTGGATCGGGAGGCCCTCCGAACAGTCACTCACGCCCTTGTCATCTCCCGTATAGACTATTGTAATGCGCTCTACATGGGGCTACCCTTGAAGAGTATCCGGAAGCTTCAGCTGGTGCAGAATGCGGCGGCGCGAGCAGTTATGGGGGCCAAGAGATCGGCCCATGTAACACCTCTGCTTCGCGAGCTGCATTGGGTGCCAGTTTGCTTCCGGGTCCAATTCAAGGTGTTGGTGATCACCTTTAAAGCCCTACATGGCATAGGACCAGGGTACCTGAGGGACCGTCTCGTCCCGATAACGTCAGCCCGCCCCACCCGTGCATGCAGAGAGGGCATGCTTCGGACCCCCTCAACAAGAGAATTCCATCTAGCGGGGTCCAGGAGGCGTGCCTTCTCTGCGATAGCGCCCGCCCTATCGAATATCTTGCCCCCGGAGGTGAGACTGGCCCCCTCCCTCCTGACCTTTCGGAAGGCCCTTAAGACCTGGCTCTGCCACCTGGCCTGGGACAACAGAGGCGGGAGTGCCTCCTGGGGTTGGCTAGCCCCGTAGCAACACTATGCTACGTTCCCTACATCCCCCATCTTGTATTTTATCTATTTATATTGTATTTTTTAAAATTATTGTATTGTTTTTAACTTTGATTGTTGTAGCCCGCCCAGAGTCCCTTGTATGGGAGATGGGCGGGGAATAAATTGAATAAATAAATAAAATAAAATAAAATACTACTGACACAGCTGCATCAATGATACAGAGCAAGAAGCCAGACAACCCTCATTCTAGAAATAAGTTCCACCCTATGAACAAGAATTTCCATCAAGAGATATTACACTGATTTTTTTTAAATTACAGTGAAACTTCAATTTTAAGGGCCTCAGTTGAACTGGCTTTACATGCAATGAATGAAAGTCCATTGCAATTTGTGTCATTTGAGTAATGATGTCATCATGCAAATGACGTAATTTGCAATTCAATAGATTCTCTGGATTCAATGGACATTCAAGAATAATAGATACCCCCAATTACTCCATCAAAACAAGGTTTCACTATATGAAGTATTTTTATTTTTTTTAATATATTTTATATCCCGCCTTTATTATTTTTATAAATAACTCAAGACGGCGAACATACTTAATACTCCTTCCTCCTCCCACTTTCCCCACAACCACCCTGTGTGGTGAGTTAGGCTGAGAGATACATACATACATACATACATACATACATACATACATACATACATACATACAATTTTTATGCCACTTGATTCCCAATAAGTTCCAGAAAAACATCTACTTCTGCTTCATTGACTACGCTAAAGCCTTTGATTGTGTGGATCACAACAAACTGTGGCAAATTCTTAAAGAGATGGGAGTACCAGACCACCTTACCTGTCTCTTGAGAAACCTGTATGCGGGTCAAGAAGCAACAGTTAGAACCGGACATGGAACAACCGACTGGTTCAAAATTGGGAAAGGAGTACGACAAGGCTGTATATTATCACCCTGCTTATTTAACTTATATGCAGAGTACATCATGAGAAATGCCGGGCTGGATGAATCACAAGCCGGAGTTAAGATTGCCGGGAGAAATATCAACAACCTCAGATATGCAGACGATACCACCCTAATGGCAGAAAGTGAAGAGGAACTAAAGAGCCTCTTGATGAGGGTGAAAGAGGAGAGTGCAAAAGCTGGCTTAAAACTCAACATTAAAAAAACCCAGATCATGGCATCTGGTCCCATCACTTCCTGGCAAATAGAAGGGGAAGAAATGGAAGCAGTGACAGATTTTATTTTCTTGGGCTCCAAGATCACCGCAGACGGTGACTGCAGCCATGAAATTAAAAGACACTTCCTCCTTGGGAAGAAAGCTATGGCAAACCTAGACAGCATATTAAAAAGCAGAGACATCACCTTGCCGACAAAGGTCCGTATAGTTAAAGCTATGGTTTTTCCAGTAGTAATGTATGGCTGTGAGATTTGGACCATAAGGAAGACAGAGCGCCGAAGAATTGATGCTTTCGAACTGTGATGCTGGAGAAGACTCTTGAGAGTCCCTTGGACTGCAAGGAGGTCAAATCAGTCAATCCTAAAGGAAATCAACCCAGACTGCTCATTGGAAGGACAGATACTGAAGCTGAAGCTCAAATACTTTGGCCACCTAATGCGAAGAGAGGACTCACTGGAAAAGACCCTGATGCTGGGAAAGACTGAAGGCAAAAGGAGAAGGGGACGGCAGAGGATGAGATGGTTAGATAGCATCACCGATGTAATGAACATGAATTTGAGTAAACTCTGGGTGACAGTGGAGGACAGGAAGGCCTGGCGTGCTATGGTCCATGAGGTCACGAAGAGTCGGACACAACTAAATGACTGAACAACAACAACAACAATGTATGTATGTATGTATAAATAATTATTTCTCTCAACTGACTCTCCTGGAACTAAGCTTAATACCCCCTTTTTCCTTCCTCATTCCCATAATTTATGTTCTAGACCAGCAGAGGTCATCCCAGGAATTGTTCATAAAGGCTTCTATTGTTTTTCCCTTGTTGCCAACCTTACTTATTCTTTGTTACCATTATATCTTCTCTTTGCCTTTCACTCAATTTGGCTGACTGCTAGTGTGTGTGTAATATCTGAATCCAAGCATGCTTTGGACCCAGAATGTGCACCTCTTCTCTCAGGTAAAGAGCTGACAGGTAAAGAAAGAATGGCCACTACAGAGCCAAACCACCTTTGCCCACTTCAGATCCAAATGCTGCACATTACTCTTTGCCTTTAAGTATTTCATACAGCTTCACAGTCTAAAATGATTAATCTGCCCTACCAATCATTTTTATTTTTTCACCTGCCACTTTGCCATTCTTTTAACTCCATCTGTAAACTAATGATAATTATCGGTGGGGAATTACTGAAAATGAGAAATGCTAAGCAAGGGATAATTTTCTTTAAAAAAAGCTAAAAATGCAAAGCGTTAGTCCTATTTTATGTTGGCACTTGTTTCAAATAGTAGTAAGAATTACATCACTATAATAGTGGTTTCATAGTCCAAAATGGCAGAGTATATCAGAATAAGCAAGATCAGCATGCATAGACAATGGTTAGGAAGCCAGATTGCTAAAGAAAACACTTCTCTCAGTTCTATCCACTGATACATGAGTTTCTTTCTGCTACTTTCAGTGTTTCCTTGTAATAACGGCACCCATCTAGTTTAACCCAAATAAACAAAAATTCTAAAGCTGTACAGCGGTTAAAAACTTCCAATTATCAAAATCAATCCTTTTCCATTCCAGACTGTCTTGATCTTTCTGAGGATTAATTATCATCACTACTGACATGTTAACAGCAAGTATATGGAAAAAGCAAACAAGATGAGAGCCAGGGTAATGTAAACTACTGGTAAAGCAGCCTTTCTCAACCTTTTGACCCTGGAGGAACCCTTGAAATATTTTTCAGGCCTCGGGGAACCCCTACACATCAGGCTCAAATATAGGCCAGAAATTTAAAAATTGTTATATTCGTTTCATGGGTAGGCCTGTATATATGCATTAAGAACGGTGTTCTTAAACTAAAAATAAAGAATGAAACTTACCTCTTTAATGTGAAGTTGCCCGAATTTGAAATAATGCTTTAAATAAATTGTGATCTCCCAGGGAACCCCTAGTGACCTCTCGCGGAACCCTAGGGTTCCATGGCACCCTGGTTGAGAAACCCTGGGTTAAAGTGTTGAATTAAGACTGGGGAAATCCAACTTCAATTGCTCTTCAACGATAGAGCTTGCTAGGTAACAAAAGGCCAATCGCATCTTCTCAGCCCAGCCTACCTCCCAGTGGTATGGCTGCATTAAATAAATATAGTAGTCTTATTATCTAAGAAAGCAGGAAATACCTGTTGTTTCAAACCAACAGAGGCTCGTGTGGCGCAGAGTGGTAGGCGGCAGTATTGCAACCGAAACTCTCCCCACAACCTGAGTTCGATCCCAGCGGAAGTTGGTTTCTCAGGTAGCCGGCTCAGGTCGACTCAGCCTTCCATCCTTCCAAGGTCAGAAAAATGAGTACCCAGCTTGCTGGGGGAAAGGTAATCACGACTGGGGAAGGCAATGGCAAACCACCCCGCTCTACAGTCTGCCAGGAAAACGTCACGAAAGCAGCGTCTCCCCAGGGGTCACATGACTCGGTGCTTGCACAGGGGAACCTTTCTTTTCCTTCCTTCAAACCAAGTAACTACAGAAAAATCTAGAAGAACAATTCCATCAACTTACCATACTGTTAAAACTGCCATTCATATGCATACTGGATTTCTCTGTTTTCAGGTTACTACCATAATCAACACCATTCACATTCATACTATATTTCTGGGTTTTTAGTGTATCACCATAATCAGCAGCATCAAAGTTTGTCTTCCAAACCATTACCTGCAAAGGTAAAATTTACAGAAATCTGTAAAAATGTTTAAATAATCAGACTCAGGATTATAGGTCTGAAAGGGAAGTGCACTAGTTCACACACACCTTGCTCATTCTAGATCAGAGCTTTCCAAACTGTGTGTCGCGACACAAAAGTGTGTCGCCACACACAGTCTGGTGTGTCGCCACACAACCCGGAAGCGCTGATCATCATCAGCGCTTCCGGGTTTTCCCGCGGCGACACACCAACGGCAGCGTACAAAAACCCGAAAGCGGCAGCAGCGCTTCCGGGTTTTTGCGCGCTGCCGCAATGGTGGCACTTCTGGGTTTTCCCGCGGCGACACACCAACAGAGGTTGGTGTGTCGCCGTGGGAAAACTTTGGAAAGCCCTGTTCTAGATATTATATAATTTTTTATATAATTATAAATTCTATATAGAATTTTTTTACAGAAATTGATTTGAAAGATTATCAAAATGATTTCAACCTGAAATCCTAACTGAATTTGATAGCAAGAGTCTCTCTGATCAATGCTATATTAAAAACCACTGTATGTACAGTATGTAATTGCTATTTTTTATCTAAAAGTAAATTTTTGTCTCATTCCTTGCCCCTGCTTGTCCCCACTTGTTATGAGGGTTAACTTCATTTTTAACAAGCATAAAATTAAGTTCCAGGTGCTCCTAGAATTACCTGTGCTCTCCCCACACAGGGCAGGCAATGTCTTGGAGAACATCTGTAAATTCAGACTAATGCTTATCCTCCAACTCTTCTCAAATGAAAAAATGCAGGGTGGGCAAAGCCCCAAGCCACTAGAATTAGAAGGGGAATGCTTCCAGTTACTTGCTGTTTGGGGGTTTTCTGCTCTTCCTGTGTAAAAATAACTCCACAGAGGTACTCAGAGATTAATTTTGTTTTAAATGGATGTCCTAAAATAATGAACATTCATAAGAAATCATGGGAACTGAGATGCTTCCATCACCAAGGAAGAAATATTTCATCTTACATTTTCTGTGCTGCAGCGACAGATTCTTTCTGGGAATTGAGGGCTTGGAATAAACTGACAGGCACAAAACTGGGAACAGAAGGCCGGGCAGGGCATGAGAATGATGGATCCTATAGGCCTGACATTCTACTTCAAGGAGCCATCAACACTGGTATCTCCACTTTTCTCTTTCTTAAAATGGTTAAATAAGTTTTACTTATTAAGTTTCAAAAATAACCGAACAGAGCATGCAGATTTAAGTAATTTTTATGTTTGCCACATGAAGCACGTAAGTATTTTAAAGGCACATAAAGCAAATATAATTAACATATAAAATACAGGAGAAAAATAAACCATCTGATTTCATTTCTATTTCTTTGTCCCATTCTAAATTCTTTCAGAATAAATCCTGGAGTTTACATGTTGTTCATGTGCACTGACCAGGGAGCACAATAACATCATTAGTCATTCACAAAAAAAGGAGAGAAAATACTAAACATTGTTACTATTATTTATTAGGCTGATAAAATATTTATTTCATTATATATGAACCTTCTTCCCAAGAAAGCCCTGAGCCACTGATAATAAAATGAGGAGTTTTAACCCTGACACTTCTAAACCATCAATGGTTAAAGACAAGACAGCCTTTTCCATATGTCTTCTTCACAGAGTTCCCAACCCTTTTGGATCAATGGGCACATTTTCTAATTTGAGAGTAGGCCACAAGTGCTCCCAAGCAGTGGTTGCTGAGTGGAGGGTTTTCTTGCCAATTCACAAAATAATTGTCACAGCAGGTATAATCTGTTACAAAACAGCAAAACAGCAGGGAGGTTGCTCCCTGATGCACACTCTAGGACATTTACTGTAGGCACAATTAGATTGGTGAGCATGGGGGTTTTCATGTAGCATCTGTCTGCAACTCCTTAAAGCCAAATGCATCTTTTCCTGGGGTTGGGCGATCACAGGAAAAGGCACAGCTGCTTTAAGGAACTGCAATTAGGGCACTATGTAGGCACACTCATGCATTCCAAAGCACCTTTTCCCCTTTGAATCTAACAGGTTGCACAGCACTCGTGAGCATGCACCATTTCTATCGTAAGCATACACTTGCTAAGAATTTTATTTACAAAAGCAGTACCTGCTCATCAAAACCTCCAGACGCAAAAAAGTCTCCTGTTCTTGAAAAAGAAACACAGGTAGCTGGTCCCTATAAAGTTAAAAGAACAACCATTTAGTATGGGCTGGAGATGCTAAATATCAGTGTGAAAGCCCTGTGGGGATAGCATACTTTCTCTATTATTTATTACAATACCCACACCAAGAATGTTTTGATTTGATCTATATAGAGCTATACATATAAATAATATATACAAAATGCTGCTGTTTTCATTAATTTTATTCTATATTCTATTCTTTATTTTATCTTGTAAATTGCCTTGAGATCACTTCGCTTTGAAAATCTGACATAAACTTATTTTAAAGAAAATAAATAGAATTGTACTCGGTGTTCCCAAGAAGGCTTTATTCTTCCTAGTTCACTCTTTAGATAGACTCCTGTTTCTAAGTCATATACAATAGTGTCCACTATCCCACTGAACAGCAGTAATTTCCCTAGTAGATGACAGATCCATGAGACTTACGAAGCATGGTTTCTGTACCAGTCAAATATCAACAATGGATCTACGCATTCATTCCAAGCCTTGTTTATATTTTAAGGGAAAAGAATTCCATAAATCAAGACACTCAAGATGAAGTCAGAGTGTACCAAATTGTGCAGCTGTAAATGTCAGCAATTAATCTCCATCTCCCTAACAAGCTTTCTGGTATGAAAATTAAGCACCATTATAATTAAAAACAACAATGTAAACTTGGCAGTATTCTCTATGTAAACCACAACTAATCAACTGGCAATGAATTCTGGTACAGAAATATATTACGTCAAAGTACATCTAAGATATCTTAGGCTTTTCCCATGAGTAAGTGTCCCAGAGACGTAATCAACGGTTAGAATATAAACCATATTTGAGCTGAGCAGTGTCTTCGGTACAAACATTCAAAGTATAAAAATTTAACAAGCTCTAAATACAGATTAAGGCGTGATGTAGGGGCGTGGTGGCTCAGCGGGTAAGTCGCCAGGCTTGTCGATCGGAAGATCGCAAGTTCGGAGGTTCGAATCCCTAGCCCTGCATGTGGAGTGAGCTCCCGCACTAGCTCCAGTTCTTGCCAACCTAGCAATTTGAAAGCATGCAAATGCAAGTAGATGAATAGGTACCACTTTGGTGGGTAGGTAAGAGTGTCCCGCGCATGTCATGCGGCCACATGACCGTGGAAGCGTCTTCGGACAACGCTGGCTCTTCGGCTAACAAACAGAGATGAGCACCGGCCCCTAGAGTCGGACACGACTGCACAAATGTGCGGGGGGAACCTTTACCTTATAATACAGATTCCTCACAGAATTAACATGTGATTTAGAAATCCTTGTATCTTTAAACCTGTTTTTACCTATAGTTATTATCATAGAAAATAGTGTGTTTTGGAGGGGAGAATCCTTTGAAAAAACAGTATATAAGGATCTGTGCAACAGATCTTATTGTGCAGTGGGGGCTCTAGTAATGATAGAATGTAAAAAACTACAGCTCATTAATTAGGAAGATGTCATTTAGTAAATTATACTGCACAAAATAAACAGTACAGAAACATATCCTCAGGTCTTTCCAGTTTCTTCCTACTAACAGAACTTAAAGAAGTCAACTGTAATGCAGATGAAAGATTTCCAAGTACACATGAAAAAAAACTGGGAGAACAGGCAGCTTCAGAAATGTTAGACTCAAGTATTATAGATAAAAACCACCCTCTTTAACCAACATTAAATCAATGGTTACATTAGAGTTTACAGATACAAAAATTACATTCTATCATTACTACAGCCCCCACTGCACAATAAGATCTGTGGCACAGATCCTTATATACTATGTTTTTTTCAAAGGACTCTCCCCTCCAAAACACACACAACCCCCCCTAGCAAATCATACCTTATCTTTGTGACCACAGATATAGTCTGTGATATGAGGGTTCTGTTGAAATCCCATGTAAATATCATAGATACCTAGGTACAACTGTGCCTTGCAACTCTGTTTTTGTGCAATAGTGCCACTGGAAAGCAATGAATCCTTTTCCTTGTTTATTATTTTAACTGCACAGTTTACTTGCTTAGTGATTTGGAGAGGCAAATATTGGTTCTTTGTTGGCTTGGAGGAAGGAGCTCATGTACATTTAGGATAGAATGCTTAAAAGAATATATTTTATCCTTTCTATTGAGATTAAACTCTGTTCAAACTGTATCAAAAGGAAAAGTGAAGAGGAATAGGACATGTGCCTATGCATGCATTTTGCTTCCTGACTGCTTGCAGCACTATGCCTATATATTGCAATGTGTCGTATGTGCAGCTCCTTTGGAACTTCACTTAATACAAAATGCATCTTAATACAAAATGAAACGCCCAGAGTCGTTGCTATATGAGATGAGCGGTGCTGACACTGGTTACTGGTACATTTCTGGGCAGAATTTTAATTACTGATTATTTCACCAATGAAGTCCTAAACAGCTTGGAACTAGGCTCTACAAAGGGTATCGCATCAGCGTGTGATCTGGAGCCTTTTTTCCTTTACCAGAGACAAAAGTCCTCAAATCCCTCTATGTCATAGTAATCCCCTCATGAAATACTGCTCCCCTGAAGCTTGCCTAGCATCAATTTTTATATCTTTTTGATGCCAAGCAATTAATTCTTTTATATAGCCAAGCTTCCCAAAATACTTAATAACCTGTTTTAGTTATGATTTAATGGGTTTTGCTCTTTTTTAAACTCTACTGAATTTATAGTTATTGGTTTTCAATTGCACTTTTATTGTTTTATTCTATTTGCTTTTATTATAATTGTAACATAACCTTTTGTGAGCCTTAAAGTAAAAAAAAATGACTGATCTTTTTTAAAATATTGAATGCTGATAGCCAAACTGCTACATGAGATGGAAAAAATCTTTTTTTGGTTCTTGAGAACATCTGAAATTCTGAGAAAGTGTTGGAGCACTATTTTAAAAAAACAACACTTAAAATCAACTGGTTTTCAGTGCAAACACAGTCACACCAAAAATCTGCCTTAAAAATCAGTTGATTTCCAGTGACTATAGAATTGGATCCTTGAGATTGTTCAATGTGTGATCTATTTCTCCATGGATTTCAAAACATGCTTGTGTCCCATCTGAAAGTTGTACATTTTTGTAATGACATATGTATAACTGAACCTATACGCATATGTAAAAGGTATAAATGAATCCATACACATTATATTATAACAACTTCTGCTACAGAATTGTTTACATATTTATTATACGCACAAATGTTATCTATTACTTCTGAACCAACTCTCCTTACCTGGTGGCCATGTAGGGTATACAGCAGCCTGCCTTCTAGTAAATCCAATATTTTTAGTGTTGCATCATTAGAAGCAGTAATGAGGTAGTTTCCAGAGGAGTGAAAGGACAGGCAGTTCACTGAAGCACTATGAACTACAAAAAAAAAGAAAGAAAAAAGAAAAACAAATATTTGCATGTTACTAACGTTCACTCAGATTAAAAGATAGAAAATGAGATAGAAAAACAGTGAAGGAATCATTCTAACAGAAAATAAATTAGCTCTTGTTTTATTGTAATATAAACTTTTATAAGTTTTGCTTAGCTCTCAAGCATCCTAGGGAGAAAGAAGACTCATGTTGTTTAATGAGAATAGTAACAAATGTGAGTTTTGCGCAGATTAATGGCACTGCACCTCAGAAACGTTCGAAGTCCATCAAGGAACTGTGAGTTCTAGTCCCGCCTTAGGCATGAAAGCCAGCTGGGTGACCTTGGGCCAGTCTCTCTCTCTCAGCCCAACCCACCTCAGAGGGTTGTTCTTGTGGGGAAAATAGGAGGAGGAAGGAGTATTTGGTATGTTCGCCGCCTTGAGTTGACCAAAGATATAACAAAAGGGAGAAAGAAAGAAAGAAAGAAAGAAAGAAAGAAAGAAAGAAAGAAAGAAAGAAAGAAAGAAAGAAAGAAAGAAAGAAAGAAAGAAAGAAAGAGAGGGAGGGAGGGAGGGAGGGAGGGAGGGAGGGAGGGAAAAGAAGAAAGAGGAGGGGGACACACACACAAATTTAAGCCTGCTGTATGTATTAACAGGATAAAAACATTAAAGGCAGAATGAAAACTGGTGATAACGCTAGCCTGGGGACCTTTTTTTCAACAAGCTATATTTGCAGCTTCCTGCCTCTCCCTCCTCCTCCTTTTATGACTGTGTCCTCTTGCTCAACTTTTGCTATTTATACCTATCACAATGCCATTTAGTTATCTGCACAGATGTCAGAGAAGGCCTGGCAGCCCTTGAACAATGGAGCTATAAGGGAAGGGAGGCAGGTTAAGGAGATCTAAAGATGAAAAATTCAAGGTTGAATTTTTGCAGTTTTATTAAATATCATGGGCTTTTAAATTAGAGTTTGATGGTGCAAAATGGCTTGGCAATTTTTAAATATTTATTATGGAAACTCATCAATCAAGCACAGCTAGTTGCTTATGGTATGTCATATATTTGTTGACCAAAAATAGTCTGTCAGACCATGAATTAAATACATACATATATAAAAGTATACGGCTTAAAGACAAATATATATGAAATAGTCATGCTTTATTGTGAAATATAAATATAAATATAAATATATATAGTATCATTATTTTTTAAATATTTAACTCCCTAAAGTTAACAGCACTATCCATACATAATAGTATAATCAGGAAGGAACTTTGGGGCTGCATTGTTTAAAGAAGTATATTTTTATATAAAAATGAAAATGATGTTTGCATACTGCCAAAGCTTCAAAGCAAAATTCTTCATACAGTCAAGTATGAAGTCTTTTCAAATGTTCATTAAGTTGAAGGGAAAAATAATATCAGAGAAACAAATAGCTTTTTTCATTATTAGGGGTTTATTGTTGTCTGAAAATCCAACAATAAGCTTAACAAAGTTTGTTAACCTAACCCTAAGTTCTGTTACTGGTTCTTACACTGGGCTATGTTGCTCCCTTAACTGTAATTTAATGAATACATTAGAATGGACTGAGTTCACAGAAAACCCTAGGCTGAACTCGAGCAAATCACACTATGGCGTGCAGTAGTGAGCACACCCAGTCTAACAGTGCACAAGTTACTTACCTTGATAATGTTGCAGCAGCCTGTTCATCCTAACATCCCATACTTTCACTGTGTTGTCCGTGCCAGCTGAAGCAATGGATGTACCACTAGGATGAAAGTCCACATGAGGGACAAACCTGCAATGGTTAAAAATGAGGGGAAAGTTATTGATCCAACCCAAAAATGAAGAAAAGTTGCTCAAATGTTGTTTCTAAAGTTTTATCATTCTCCTGTTTCCTGTAGAGTTTTTAAAGAGTGCTGGATTAAAACTGCTGGATTTAAAGAGTGCTGGATTAAATTTTCTTTTTTAAAATTCTCCTGATAAGGCAAAGCAACCAGGGAATTGTCTCACTAAATATATATATGTGTGACAGTACACTTCTTACCCCTTCAGAAGCAGAAGTGTACATAAGGCCCAATGCAAGGGGCGGCTAAACCAAGGCGCAGCAATTAGTTACTACATTTTTAGCCTTGCTTTCCATTTAGAACTGCAGGAGTCTCATGGCGATATGATTCTCTCTACCCACCAAATTTATTTTCATTAGAATCCTAAACAAAAGTAAAAAGGCAGGTGTTTGTTCAAGGTCATCCCAATAGCTTTAATGTTGAGTCTTATATAACCACAATGGGATCTAGCAACTGGAAGTAGCCCCCATTCTATGGGAGCATTAGGACAAACTGAACCCTTGAATCATGGGTATGCATAAAGTCTAGTGACTTTCATTGGAGACAAAAGCAAGGATCATCCTAAATTATGGGTATGACTGGGTTTGACGGAATCTTGTCTAATGATACTTTAAAGAGTTTTTTCAATGGAATTTTTTTCCAATGGAATTTAAAATTATTTTAAATAATCAAGTAAGCGTTTTATCATGATGATGGTTGCGCAAGACTACAGTATTCACGTAAAATTCCAAGCCCGAACTACATGAACTCTAGATGCAGCCTATGAGGACAACTTGGAATAAAGGGTACTTCTGTCATCAGCCTTCAGTGAAATTCTCTCCTCAGTCAATGCTAACTCCAATTATAAGGCGCTCTGTTCAGGGTTCTATAAATCATAGTTAATTATTCCATACTCTTTGGGGGGCTTTTCCAGTCACTCTTATTTCATCCCTCTGGTCTCTTGGACTAATCATATCTCATGCACATCTTCTAGGCTACCCTTGCTATCCCTGTTCCTGAGTGCCTTTTATGCCACTCAGTGGTTTGACAAGGCTAGGCAGAACCAGGGTTTTCATCAGGCGTGGGTGGAAAGAAAAGCCCAGCAGTTCCACTGATGGTAAAAATGGTTAGAATTTAACTTAAGTAACAATGCTTGTAGACCACTGCTTTGATTGTTAGGATAGTAACGTACATAAATTTCATTACAAAAATTGGACCACTTTTAAAACATTTTCTAATTAATTAATTAATTATTAAATTGGTATGCTGCCTGACTCCCAATGATTTAAATATCTTTAAGGCAAAATATAAACGACATAGAACTATTCTTTTTTTCTTAAGAGATACTTCTTTATATAGTTGAAAAAATATAAGACAAGCCTCAATGAACTATTTTTATTGTGAACCGCCCAGGGTCCCTGACAGGGGAGATGGGCGGTAATATAAATTTAATACAATAAAATAAATAAATAAACTATAATTGATACTTGCCCACCATGCTCACAAAAAGAATGTATACATTCTCGGCTTGCTTTATCCCAAAGTTTGACTGTTTTGTCATCACTGGATGATACAATCAATCTTCCATCAGGAGAAAATCTACGACGACGACATTTGTTGAAGCACATTTAGTAATAGCCAATATAAATTAGATCTGAGTTATTCTCAGAGGAAAATTACTAAAATGGTGCAAAGGTCATCTGGTTAAGGGGCTATGTGAACCATTCAGAGCGATGTTTCACAAGTCAACAAAAGCACCCATCCATGCTTAAAACAAAGAGGTGTTTGGGCCCTCTCAGATGTTCACTGTGGCCACTTTGAGGGCCTTCCCGCATTGTTTGAGGATCCATGTACATGCACCAAAAGCATGTCCACCAGGGCTGCTGCCAAAACAAAGCCCCTCTGAATGGTTTGCACAGCCCTAATAGTTAATAAGACACTTGTTTTAAATCAGAAGGTTATGAGAACCATTTTTTTCTGTTCTCTCTCTGGCAAGCTATTATTTTATCAATTATGTAGCCAGGACAAGGGACCTCTGCATTTTTGGACAGCTCTTAATAAATCAGCAACTAATAATATACATGAAGGCATTCTCAATCAGTTTTTTTATATTTTTGTAAACATGTTTTTCCATTTTTCAATTTCCTGTATGATCTAAAATTCTAAGCATTAAAAAGTTAAGAAAACAAATTAACAGTGAAGTTTTAATCATATCTATTTAAAAATAAAACCTATTTTCAATAGCACTTAGCTTCAGTTAAGCATATTTGAAAGGTCTTCAGAAAAAGCATATTACATTACATACAACTGAATAAATGCTATTGCTTCTAATAGTAGTTTTCTTCTTTTTCCTAACTTGAAAAAGAGAGTGAGTGAAACCTCTCCCCTCTCCCATTCAGTCCATAACTGATTTTATTACACATTATTCTCATTTAATCTAGGCCAGTCTGACCTTGAAGTAGTAATAATCCTTTCCAATAAGGCAGAGGTGTGTAGAAAGGAGATTTGGAAATATGAAATGTAGCAAGTTCCTAAAGTATATAGGTAACCATGTTAAGAAATAAATCAATAGGTACATTACAGATCTTCACCGACAGTGTTTATGAAAGCCCTACTCAAAATCTTTCTCTGTTTATGCAAATAGCATTGCATAGAGACAATGAGATTGTGTGCCGTAGGCCTATCCTGCTCTCACATCTTTTTGGTCTCCCCTCAGTCTGCATATTAGAGGATGATCTAAAGGACAGACAACCAACAAGAGTTTTTCCCCTTCCAGGGCTTCTTCCAATGGATGGACAGAGTGAGGCAGCAGAGAATTTAAGAACAAGGCAAGGCTACTGCTCACAGCTCCCCATGCAACATTAGTCTCTGAGAGAGACCTGAACACAGCTTTTGTCACATGACAAACAGTTTGATGCCCTATACTGTACATGATCACAAAATCATTTTTTAAAAAAAGACTTACTTAGCACATCGAACCCAGTTTATGTGCTGATTCAGGGAGAATAAGAATTTTTGTCTGTGAACAGCCCACACTTTGACTGTTTTGTCATCAGAGGCCGTAACCAATGACTGACCATCATTAGAAAAGTGAACGCTTCTGACTGTTGCCGTATGAGCCTTGAATGCAGTCGACTCTCCCTTGCTTAATTTAGGGAAACAAACACAAAAAATATGATATTGAATTCTAAATCATTCAGTACTTGTACACATTTGGTAACTGGTTTTAATATACACATTTGCATTAACAGAAAATTGTTGAACTTAGACTTATACAGCAAACCAAATATGGTACAGGAAGAAATTGTTCTACTTTAATTTAAGTGCTGGAACAGCTCCCAACCACAAATAACTATTTTAATCTGTTGCGCAAAATAATAAATGATTAGGGTCCAGGGTCCCTCCTTTTGGGGGAGATGGGCGGGATATAAATGTAATTAATTAATTAATTAATTAATAAACAAATAAATAAATAAATAAAGTAATGTTTGAAGTAGTAAAATAAAAAGGTAGAGGTTCCCCCCGCACATTTGTGCAGTCGTGTCCGACTCTAGGGGCCGGTGCTCATCTCCGTTTGTTAGCCGAAGAGCCAGCGTTGTCCGAAGAAATAGTAACATACTAAAACTGTTTATACTAATGATGCAATAAGGAAAAGTAGAACATCTTGTTAAGTGTTTTCATATAAAAAGAAAAAGAACATATAAACAACAGGGGCAAATTGAGAACTGGAGAAGCTTTACAATCAAATGAAAAAAATCACACTTAATCAGGCACATATATCATTCCATCTCAGAAAAATAAATATTTTTCTGTGTCTATTGTGTATAATCTAGCTAAATTTTATTAAGCTAGGAAATAATTCCAAACACAGGCACCGAGTTGCCAGCTCAGCGTAAACCGCAATGGATTGTCATGCAATAAGTAATGTATTTATCTTCTTACCAAAGAGTTACAAACAGGAAATAACACACAAAAATGCCTAGTTCAGCATATTCTTGAAAAAGTGACTGCCATATAACAAACCTTTTAAAAAATTCATCCTATGAGATCTTCCCAGGATACAACATGGATTAGAGAAGATAAATGAATTTATTTTCTATTTAAGAATGAGATATAACAGCACTTTCCTTCTATTATCACTAACTTGTATTATCCTGATCTTCTCTCATTTCTATTTCATAATTTAAAACTTTTATATACTGCTTCACATTAAAAATCTCAAAGTGGTTTACACTAAAATTCAAAATGAGTAAACATGAAGTTAAAACAGTTATATAAAAATTGTTGAAGAGAAACTTCCTACTGGTGTAGAAATTATATATCGAACAGATGGAAAGCTTTTTAATCTTAGTAGGCTGAAAGCAAAAAATAAGGTAATTACAACTTCTGTTATAGAACTTCAATATGCTGATGATAACGTAGTCTGTGCACACTCCGAGGAAGATCTTCAAACTATCCTAAACATCTTTGCAGAAGCATATGAAAAGCTCGGCCTCTCGATTAACATTAAAAAAACCAAAGTGCTTTACCAGCAAGTTTGAACCAATCCCTCTGCAGCGCCATCAATCCAGCTTAAAGGTGTGTCACTAGAAAATGTCGACCACTTTTCTTATCTCGGCAGCCATCTATCTACAAAAGCCGACATTGACGCTGAAATTCAGCATCGCCTGAGCTCTGCGAGTGTAGCTTTCTCCCGAATGAAGCGTAGAGTGTTTGAGGATCGGGACATTCGCAGGGAGACCAAAATGCTTGTTTACAAAGCCATTGTACTACCAACCCTTCTGTACGCCTGTGAAACATGGACCCTCTACAAACGCCACCTCCAACTTCTTGAAAGATTCCATCAACGCTGCCTCCGAAAAATTCTGCAAATTACTTGGGAAGATAGGCGGACTAATGTTAGCGTATTAGAAGAAGCGAAAACCACCAGCATTGAAACAATGATCATCCAACATCAACTTCGCTGGACCGGCCATGTTGTTCGAATGCCTGACCATCGTCTTCCAAAGCAGCTACTTTACTCCCAACTTAAGAATGGAAAACGGAATATTGGTGGACAGCAAAAGAGATTCAAAGACACTCTCAAAGCTAATTTAAAAAAATGTAATATCAGCATTGAGAACTGGGAAGCCCTAACTCATGAGCGTTTCAATTGGAGGACAGCCTTTATCAATGGCGCTATGGACTTTGAAGAAGCACGAGTACAGGGCGAAAGGGAGAAAAGAGCTAAAAGGAAGGCACGTCAAGCAAACCCTCATCATGACCGTCTCCCACCCGGAAACCTATGCCCTCATTGTGGGAGGTTGTGCGGATCCAGAATTGGCCTTTACAGCCACTTACAGATCCTCTGTTAAAATTTTACCCTTGGAAGACAATCTTACTTGGCTACGAGTGATCACCAGTGAATAAAAATGTTAATGAAAATGTATAAAGTATGTATTAAAACAAATGCATACAAATATATAAACATGTAAACATACATTAAAATAACTGAGACCCATCTTTTCTACTATGAAGACAAGATACTTTGACATTTTCTCCTCTTACATATAACTGTTTTAGCTGATTTTTAAAGAAAAATAATATTCAAGCTACTCTTCACAGCAATCAAAAAAAATAATTTCTATGTCCAAAGTTAAGAAGCAACCATTTTCAGTATTGATTTAAAACAAAAAACAAATTTGAGGAATCTAGAAAGAAAGCAAACTAAGCAATATAATTTAACATTATACTTACACACTTGGAACCCACAAGCGAACTGTTTTGTCTCTAGAACCTGAAGCAATCAGGTGGCCAGATGGTGAAAAATTAACACACATTACTGCATCTTTGTGACCCACAAAGCGATAGGCTCTCATCTGAGGTTTCATACTCCAGATCATCAAACAAGAATCCATGGAGCCACTTACTAAATGAAATAAAAAATTACGTTCATTGTATTTTTAAATGACAAAATAAATCACTCATTTTACAAAGTCAGTGGAAAAAATAATTGGCCAGTTACTTCAAGCTACCAGTTCTGAGGATTTCCCTAGTATACTTCTTGAGGCTCTTCTTAAAAGTAGCCAAAGAACAAACTGAAGAATGAAAAGCAACTATGTCATTCCAAGTGAAGCTACTTTTAAAACTAGGAAGCATCTCCCAATTTATCCTTTATCGAAACCAGAATAATCTGCAGTATCCTTTCAGTTCTCTGGAACATATGACTTTTTGCCTCAGATTAAAATATTTGAAAACTGCTCTCTTCCCTTCAAGTTAAATGAAATAAATGTTTTAGCAATATAAGCTGCTCAAAAAAATAAAGGGAACACTGAAATAAGACATCCTAGATCTGAATGAATGAAATATTCGTATTAATTACTTTGTTCATTACATAGTTGAATGTGCTGACAACAACATCACACAAAAAGCAATGGAAATCAAATGTAAGCAACCCCTGGAGGTCTGGATGTGGAGTTACACTCAAAAATTAAAGTGGAAAAGAACACTACAGGCTGATCCAACGTTGATGTATTGTCCTTAAAACAAGTCAAAATGAGGCTCAGTAGTGTGTGTGGCCTCCACGTGCCTGTATGACCTCCCTACAACGCCTGGGCATGCTCCTGATGAGGTGGCGGATGGTCTCCTGAGGGATCTCCTCCCACACCTGGACTAAAGCATCCCCCAACTCCTGGGACAGTCTGTGGTGCAACGTGGCGTTGGTGGATGGAGCGAGACATGATGTCCCAGATGTGCTCAATTGGATTCAGGTCTGGGGAACGGGCGGGCCAGTCCATAGCATCAATGCCTTCGTCTTGCAGGAACTGCTGGCACACTCCAGCCACATGAGGTCTAGCATTGTCTTGCATTAGGAGGAACCCAGGGCCAACCGCACCAGCATATGGTCTCACAAGGGGTCTGAGGATCTCATCTCGGTACCTAATGGCAGTCAGGCTACCTCTGGCGAGCACATGGAGGGCTGTGCGGCCCCCTAAAGAAATGCCACCCCACACCATTACTGACCCACTGCCAAACCGGTCATGCTGGAGGATGTTGCAGGCAGCAGAACGTTCTCCACGGCTTCTCCAGACCCTGTCACGTCTGTCACATGTGCTCAGTGTGAACCTGCTTTCATCTGTGAAGAGCACAGGGCGCCAGTGGCGAAGTTGCCAATCTTGTGTTCTCTGGCAAATGCCAAACGTCCTGCACGGTGTTGGGCTGTAAGCACAACCCCCCACCTGTGGACGTCGGGCCCTCATACCACCCTCATGGAGTCTGTTTCTGACCGTTTGAGCAGCCACACGCACATTTGTGGCCCACTGGAGGTCATTTTGCAGGGCTCTGGCAGTGCTCCTCCTGTCCCTCCTTGCACAAAGGCGGAGGTAGCGGTCCTGCTGCTGGGTTGTTGCCCTCCTACGGCCTCCTCCACGTCTCCTGATGTACTGACCTGTCTCCTGGTAGTGCCTCCATGCTCTGGACACTACACTGACAGACACAGCAAACCTTCTTGCCACAGCTCGCATTGATGTGCCATCCTGGATGAGCTGCACTACCTGAGCCACCTGTGTGTGTGACAGTTTGATTTCACAGAAGTGTGATTGACTTGGACTTACATTGTGTTGTTTCAGTGTTGTTTCAGTGTTCCCTTTATTTTTTTGAGCAGTGTATTTTTAATAACCTGGAGCCAATGTTCTTGGTGTTTGTTTTAGGAAAGAGAAATCTGAACAAAATCATGAGAGTAGCTTACCTAGCTGTTTCTTATTTAGACTGAAATCCACGCTAGTTACTGCATCCCGGTGGCCTTTGAAATTCCTCTCCAAAGTTGGGTCTTCCTATATAAGAAATGTCATATTGAACCAAATGTTATCTTACAACAATACAAACATATTCTTCAACTTGAATATTCAAATATCTGTGATGGGAAATACGGGGGGGGGGGGGGAAACAAATGCCAAGAACCAAATACGCTGAAGTACTAAACTGCTTTCTATCCTTTATTTCAGTGCTTTCCAAAGTGCCGCTGTTGGTGACACACCAACGGCGGCAGCGGTGGTGGAGCGGGGGGGCAGCGGCCTCGCTAAACGTGGAAGCGCCGCTGCCGTCGTTGCTGTCGCCGCCACCATGCACACTGCCACCGCCACGCACGCCCCCGTGCCGCCACTTCGCGACACACTAAACTGTGTGTTGTGACACACTAAAGTGTTGCAACACACAGTTTGGAAAGCTATGCTTTATTTAATACTGTATGTTCACTGAGTTTTGAACTCTATCTGGCTCTGGTGAAAATTCAACCAACTACTTAAAATTCAAGTTTAGAAAACAATCCTTTTGATTCTGCCCCATAACTTATATTTTACATGAGATACTTGTCATTCTATACAATACTTCTTTAGGAAAGGGCAGAGATGCTACAATTTTACAAATACAGAGACAGCGCCCTAAATATAGGGTGCAAAGCATTGTGGCCTTTCTATGGCTAGGAAAAACCTACTATGTTTTTAATATTTACTTAATGTGATTAATTAACCCAAGTTCCAGAATTTAGCTTTTCTTCCATAGAATCTATATCAATTTTCTTTTAATTATACTGTTTATACAGATCTGGGACTGCAGATTATTTGCAGAGGAATGCTGTTAAAATCATTGTTTTAATGTAAAAGAGAAAATGACAAATATGTTAGCTTTGAAGCTCACTTGGATTCTCCAATCACGCCAGTCTGTTGAACAAACTACAATGTGGGAGTTCAGATTTCCCACTTCGGCTTAAACCACAATATGCACTCCACAATAACTGGGATTGTACGCTACAGTAAGCCAAAACCAAAGAAACCAACTATTTTCTTAGAACAATTAACAGATCCAGCCTAGGATTTTGCTGTTACAGGTCATATGAAGCTGGACTTTACATTTATCATGTTAAGGTTTTGATCTGATTTTATTTCATACTTAATAGCAATATTTTATGAAATATAGGTACATGAAATCATGACAGATTATATTTTCATTATATTATATTATATTTTCACACCATACTTCCAGCAAAGATGTACTGTGATTAGCAGCTATTACAGCACTCTCCTAACACTTAAGGTAAAGGTAAAGGTTCCCCCCGCACAGTTGTGCAGTCGTGTCCGACTCTAGGGGCCGGTGCTCATCTCCGTTTGTTAGCCGAAGAGCCAGCGTTGTCCGAAGACGCTTCCATGGTCATGTGGCCGGCATGACACACGTGGAACGCTGTTACCCACCCACCAAAGTGGTACCTATTTATCTAGTTGCATTTGCATGCTTTCGAATTGCTAGGTTGGCAAGAGCTGGGGCGAGTGTGGGAGCTCACTCCGCACGCAGGGCTAGGGATTCGAACCTCCGAACTTGCAATCTTCTGATCAACAAGCCTGGCGTCTTACCCACTGAGCCACCACGCCCCCTCCTCCTAACACTTAGGCTTTTTTAAATAAAAATATTTGGAATCATAATATTCAGCAATCCATTTCTTACCACTGTAATAGTAAATAGCAGTGATCAGATATCACAATTAAACTGGCAAGCCAAGCAGCACTTCTACATTGCCCAAATACAGGGCAACAGGAAGAATAACGTTTCTGGACCAATTTTCCCCCCAAGTTTCTGATTTTGCACTTCAGAGTCAAAGTGAATAGCTTCTATGTACATCTGTCCAGAAAGCAACTTCGTCATCATATAGAAAGCAGTTATGTTTTGGTTTCAGAGTAGCTTTGTTCTTTATCATATATTTAGAGAATTATTCCACATCAAAGAAGAGCGACTCCTGCTACTTATAGCTATTTAATAAAAGGAATCTTAACAATTATGATCAAGACATTCAATATACAATAAAATCTGAAGCGCACTGAAAGGGATAATCTATGATTCAGGAATAGGTAATAATTGCCCAACAATGGAAAACTCTAGATAACATAACAGTTGAGATGTAGATTAACAAGGCCTCTTCAATTGCCACATTAGAAAAAATCACAGTGTTAAAATAATGAGACATCAGAGGCAAAAACCACAATTTTATAAAATTTGGATGGATTTTATGGTTTATCTCAGTAGCAATAGACTATAATATGGTAGTACTTTACATATATGATAAATTTGTATATGTACAGTACCTGTCTCTTTATTTACATTTTAGCAGATTTGTTTGCATTTCTTATATCTTTTTTTCCTCTATGCATCTTGGAATTATGTTAATTTAGTTACTTGATAATGTTTGCTAATCGTACTTCAAAAAAATATGTGAGTAGCCTCCTGATACTTTTTCCTCCCTCCAGGGGGGTGGAGGGAGAGAGGGGAAGGCTTCCTACATTTTTAATATTTATAATATTGATGAAGATGTATAGGGACTCAGGAACTCATCATAAAAAGATAAATCTAGCACAAGGATTTGTTAAGGAGAAAATCTTCACTCCCTGCATCCATATACGTATTACCAACACAAGGAAAAGGCGGGTTTTCTTCCAGGCACAGAAGGACAGGTGCTTTATTGGCAGCAAGCACAGTCAACTACTTAAGTCCTCCAGAAAGGGGGACTTTCACATTCCGCTCAGAAGCATTTCCTCTCTTCCTAGCCTGAGCCTCTCCTAGTCTAGAGGAATATTAGATGCAACCCTCAGAGCGCGACTCAGCGCTGCTGGGATCTAGAATGACGTGGCGCAACTTCTGGATCGCCCCCTCCTTCGGCGCCGAGGCAGCTTCCCACGACTGGGGACGGTCACGTGGGGATGAGCCGGTCCAACGCGGGGGCTCAAGTCACCGGCCCAGCCGCGAGTTCTGCCTCCCGCGGCTCGGCGGAGCCTGGCTCTCTCCGCACACTTGCCGCCTCGGGCCGACCTCGCTCTGCTTTTCCCCCGGCTCGATCCAACCCTGCTTTCTTCCTCCGCGACCACGCGGCGGAACCGTCCACCTCAGAGTCCAGTCCGACGGCGCCTCGGCCTCCCTCAGCGCTACCCTTACCAGGCAAGGGAACGCCATGGCACACCAAGAGCCGCAGCGGAACCAAGGACCGCCCCGATTGTTGCCACCGGAGGGATTCAGTTTACCCGCTTCTGCGACCGCCCTAGTAACGGCGTTCCTGCCTTAAAGGGGAGGACGCGGGGAAAACTGTCCGCCGACGCAAAAGGGGCCACCTCGGGAGGGGCCGTTTGAATTGGTCGGAACAGAGGGGCCAGCGGGTGAAATGAACTTCCTCTCGGTTTCGGGCATAGGAAGGAGAGGAGACATTTCCCGGGCAACAACAGTCGGTGAAAGTTCCTGAAATGGAGCTAAGCTAAAACGTTAAGAATAATGTCAGCTAAAAGCCTGACCACTGAAATGAGTTTATGGTAGGGTTGTGCCTATAGACAGTAAGTCAGATGAGGGGCTTCTTCAGTATGCATAGGATGTCCATACTGCCTAGACCAGTGGCTGAAGGATTCTGGGAGTTGAAGTCCATCCACCATACTGGCTGGTGTATTCTGGGAGTTGAAGCCCACTCCTCTTCAAGTTGCCAAGGTTGAGAAACACTGGCCTAGACCAGGGCTTTCCAAACTGTGTGTCCTGACACAATACTGTGTTGCCTGGGGGCCCCCAAGTGTGTTGCATGACAACCCGGAAGCGCTGATGAAAATGCCCTCCGTTCTGGCAGGGAGGCGAAAATCGCGCGCACGCTGCTGGGCCGCTTCCCTGCTGCACAGCTGATCGGCGCGGGGAGGGGGTGTGGGTGGAAATTCTCTGTGCCGATCAGCTATGCAGCAGGAAGCGCCCTGGCAGCGTGCACGCGTGATTTTCGCCTCCCTGCCGGAACCGAGGACATTTTCGGGGTCCCCGGAGCCTGCCCTTTCGAAGGGGCAGCGGCAGTGGCGGGCCATCAGCGCTTCCGGGTTCCAGGACGCCGCTGCTGCCACAGCGGCAACCCGGAAGCGCCAGCGGCAGCGCTTCTGAGTTTTTGTGCACCACAGCAGCGGCTCTTCCGGGTTTTTGCGCGCCGGCCATTGGTGTGTCGCCAACAGCAAAAGTTTGGAAAGCCCTAGCCTAGACATTTAGTAAAAGGAATTCCACCCTCTCTTTGAAGTAACCAATTCCACTATAGAACTGCTCTTTCTGTTAGTAAGTTTTTGTAACATTCCGGTGGAATCTTCTTGCAACTTAAACCCTGCTTAATTTAACCATAGTTAGGTTTGTTATGCGAACACAACACAAAGCTCTATGTCTATGAAGGTTCTCAGTCATCCAGGTGGAACAGTCTGTAGCTTGAACCATGTCAACTGGATTTCTATTTTCTCAGTGGAAACGTTTCGCTCCTTATCCAAGAAGCTTCTTGGATAAGGAGCGAAACGTTTCCACTGAGAAAATAGAAATCCAGTTGACATGATTCAAGCTACAAACACAAAGCTCTATTTCATAGTAGGAATGAGTATGTTTCCCCTGAAATACCCTGCACGCTTCATTCACTGCCACCCTCCATTTGAAAGAAGCCGTAAACTTCCTTAAGCTAAAAGCAACCAACACCAACAAATTAGCCCTGTGCCTGCTGGCCCCTTCAGGTTATTGTGGGTGCACCTTCTGCCCTCCAGTTGTTAATACCCTCGTCCACTGCTATTCTTTGTTGCATCCCTGTAGAAAAAAAATTGGCATAGTTTTGGAACTATTACTGTGTTTGGTCTTGCACGGGTGCTGGAGAATGAAATAAATCAGAAAGCTTGTATATTCATTTGTTCCCTGGGCTTGTAGGGGTGTGGAGTTCTGAAAGCACTAAATCTGCACTCTCCTGAGAGTGAAAGTAGAGTGCAGTTTAAGCCATCTTTCAAAACTCACCACATCTGCAACCCTGCTAAATAGCTGTTTAGGTTGTGTGGGGTAAAGCAGAGGGCACAGATCAAGCTGCCCATCAGAACTTACCACCCCCCAAGCTCCATTTTCATACTGCTATCAAGATTGGCCATGATTCCTCATCAGCTGGTGACATTTCGAAAGGGGAGGGGCAGCAAAGCCAGAGGGTTTAACCCATTGCTTTGTTAACACATCCTCCATAATCTGGGCACCACCATTTGAAGTGAGCTACAACAGAAGCCGGGGCGTGGTGGCTCAGCGGGTAAGACGCCAGGCTTGTTGATCGGAAGATTGCAAGTTCGGAGGTTCAAATCCCTAGCCCTGTGTGCAGAGTGAGCTCCTGCACTAGCTCCAGCTCTTGCCAACCTAGCAATTCGAAAGCATGCAAATGCAAGTAGATGAATAGGTACCACTTCGGTGGGTAGGTAACAGCGTTCCGCGCGTGTCATGCGGCCACATGACCGTGGAAGCATCTTCGGACAACGCTGGCTCTTTGGCTAACAAACGGAGATGAGCACCGGCCCCTAGAGTCGGACACGACTGCACAAATGTGCGGGGGGTACCTTTACCTTTTACCTTTTTACAACAGAAGCCATAGGAGCAGAATAGGGATTGGAAAATGGGAACAGCAGATGTTATGCTGGTATAGTATTCTCTTGATTTAGGTGAATATCATTTGAACATGGCAGTGGGGAAAGACCCTAATTATTTATAATAAGTATGCTGTGGACATCTTATCCAGGTGCCTGGGGGCTGTGGGCATCTGGATGGGGAACAACAGGCTTCAGCTGAACCCTGGCAAGACTGAGTGGCTTTGGGTTTTGGGGCCCACCAGTTATAAGACTATGCCATCTTTGGTGCTGGATGGGGTTGCACTGCCCCAGACAGACCCCATGTGCAATCTGTGGGTCCTCCTAGCCTCACGACTCCTGCTCAAAGAGCAAGTGGCAGTTGTGGCTAGGTGGGCCTTTGCTCAACTTTGTATTGTGCGTCAGTTGCGGCCATTCCTAGATTGAGGGGCTCTACTCATGGTCACTCATAACCTAGTCACTTCCCGGTGGGATTACTGTAATAAGCTCTATATGGGGCTGCCCTTGAAGAGTATCCGGAAGCTTCAGCTGGTACAGAATGCAGCAACGCAGGCAGTTATGTGTGTTTCTAGAAGAACACGTTACACCTCTGCTCCGCGAGCTGCATTGGTTGCCAGTCTGTTTCCGGGTCCAATTCAAGGTGCTGTTTTTGACCTTTAAAGCCCTACATGCCATGGGACCAGGTTATTTGAGGGACTGCCTCTCCCCGATTACATCTGCCCACCCCACCAGATCCATCAGAGAGGGCATGCTGCGGGTCACACTGACTAGGGAGCTACACTTGGTGGGTCCTAGGCAGCGGACCTTTTCTGCTATGGTGCCCGCTTTATGGAACATTCTCCCACCCCCACCCCTCGAAGTAAGGCTGGCTTCATCCCTTTTTATTTTCCAAAAGTCCCTCAAGACCTGGTTGTGCCATCAGGCCTGGGGACCCCAGAGGACTGGTGAAATGTTGAGGTGGCTCCACTGTTATTAACACCTGCTCTTTCCCCAATTTATTTATTTATTTATTGAATTTATCACCGCCCATCTCTCCCCAAGGAGATATTTATATTTTATTTTTTCTGTTTTCTGTTTCATAATTTTAAAGCTTTTACTACTAATAATTAGTAATTGTCTTGTAAATATTGTTTTTTAGCTTTGTTGTATGCTGCCCAGAGTCACTTTTTTGTGAGATGGGCGGCCATATTAATTTGACAAATAAATTTGACAAAATTTGATAAATAAATGTTATATCTATAGATTTTCTCAGCAGGTGGCAGCACCTGACTGACTTTGCTTGAGATCAGAAGCACAGCACAGTCAGGCCAGGTTAGAATTTGGATGAGAAAAACTGGGATCATAAGCTAGTCTGAGAAGTTGAAAAACATCCCAGAAGAAGGCAATGGGGAACCACTTTTGTATGATTGCCCAGAAAACTGCACGGACGTGCCTGTGAAGGCATTGAGAGTTAAGATGGATCAAAGGAGATTTTATCTTTACCAATATATTTATAATTTGTTTGTTTTTCTTGTGAGCTGCTTCAAGCATTATTCTAAAAGGCAGCAGATAGAACTGATGACATGAAACCCGGCTGGGTGACCTTGGGCCAGTCACTCTCTCTCAGCCCAACTCACCTCACAGGGTTGTTGTGGGGAAAATAGGAGGAGGAAGGAGTATTAAGTATCTTCGCCGCCTTGAGTTATTTATAAAAATAATAAAGGCGGGATAAAAATAAAAAAAATAATAATATATAACTATGAAGTCATGAGTATGAAATGTCAAAGAGTAAGCAGGTATTATTTTATCATAAGTACCATCAGATTAAATACAGATTCCATGAAATTAG
This sequence comes from Charina bottae, assembly GCA_023362775.1. NCBI lineage: Eukaryota > Metazoa > Chordata > Lepidosauria > Squamata > Charinaidae > Charina > Charina bottae. Next base: position 3,150,420 of record JALMGJ010000022.1, read on the forward strand.
AGTGGAATGTTGCAATTAACTTAAGGAGTTCTCAATATTTATTCTGTTGGTCAGGCTACTTTGACTTCTTAAAGAAATACTTTAACCAAGTTGGGAGATGGTGCATCTCAGTTTATTCAGTCATTAATACTAGAACCTTGCACACTGATGTTCTCTTTTACTCCTAAATGAAAGAAGTTACCGGTATGTGGCACTTCTATCTATATATTTTTATTGTATCCTTTAAATGCCTGGATACCAAAGTGTCGATGAAGATTCTCAGTCATCCAGGTGAAATTGTCTGCAGGTTGAGTCATGCCCCTCCCCCACCCATGAGTCATGGCAACTGGATTTCTTTCTTTTGGTTGAAAGGTTTTGCTGCTTGTCCAAGTAGCTTCTTCAGTCTGGGCAAAAGTTGGTGAGGGGACCCCATATATGTCTTCCAGGGTGGCTGTATTGACCTTGCACCTGATTGGCTTGTTAATTGGGCAATTGAGGTGTAGATAGTCTTTAGGATGTCTTACTCCTAAAACCTTTATTCATCCCCAAGTGGATCGTTAAATGTGGCCTTGTTGGTGAACGCAAACATTAGGTTCACCAGGGAAGACACCAAGGACAACAAGCTGGCATTCCTAGACTGTGAAGTCCTTATTGGGACCTGTGGCAAGCTAGAAATGGAGATCTACAGGAAACCCACACACACAGACCAATACCTGATGTTTGACTTCCATCATCCACTGCAGCACAAACTAGGAGTCATCAGGACATTGTCCCACAGGGCAGAAACCATCCCCACCTCCATGGGTGCCAAAAAGAAAGAAAATCAGCACCTGAGGACAGCTCTGAAGACCTGTGGATATCCAAATTGGGCCTTCATTAAATCTAAGTCTACCCCCAGACCCAAAACAATGGCAGACAGAGCTGAGACAGAATCAACAGAATAACCTGGTCATTCCTTACATGGCCGGCATGTCGGAAAAGATAAAACGGATATTTGGCAAACACAACATACCTGTATATTTCAAACCCACCAACACACTGAGACAGAGGCTTGTACACCCTAAAGATCCAACACCAAAACATAAGAGGAGCAACGTAGTATATGCAATCCAGTGCAGTGAGGAGTGTTCTGAGCGCTACATTGGAGAAACCAAACAGCCTTTACAGAAGAGGATGGTCCAACACAGGAGGAGCAACACCACAGGACCAGAATCAGCAGTTTACCTTCATCTAAAACGGGTGGGCAATGTCAGGCCTGCGGGCCATATAACGCCCGCGGGGCTCCCGCCCCTTCCATGCGATTGGCTCCCGCCCGCAAACCCCACCCCCCAGTGCTTGTGGTTGGCTCCTGCCCGCAAACTCCGGCCCCCGGTCCGCGGAAATCCCAGAAACCCCGCCCCCCACCCCCCTGGTCCCCAGTTATAAATATCCAAATGGCCCTTGGCAGAAAAAAGGTTCCCCACCCCTGATCTAAAAGAAAAAGGACACTCATTTGAGGACATTAATGTTCACATTTTGGACAGGGAAGATAGGTGGTTTGAGGGGGGGGGGGTTAAGGAATCCATTCATGCCAAAGTGGAAAATCCTTCCCTCAATAGAGGTGGAGGCCTCAGGCACAACTTGTCCCCCATTTATCATGCTGCTCTTTCATTAGTCCCCAGGAAGATTAAGACCACTTCACAAGTTCACCAGCAAGGCCACATTTAAGATCCACTTGGGGATGAATAAAAGGTTTTAGGAGTAAGACATCCTAAAGACTATCTATACCTCAATTGCCCAATTAACAAGCCAATCAGGTGTAAGGTCAATACAGCCACCCTGGAAGACATATATGGGGTCCCCTCACCAACTTTTGCCCAGACTGAAGAAGCTACTTGGATAAGCAGTGAAACCTTTCAACCAAAAGAAAGAAATCCAGTTGTCATGACTCAACCTACAGACTGGATACCAAAGCTTGATTTTTCATGAGAACTGGCTTGGTAATGTTCAGCTTAAACACAACTTTGTTATTATAGTACTGACAAAACAACATTCTACCAGGAACACTTTTTTCCTGCTACTGAAGAAAAAGCACAACCACACAGAAAGGGCAAATTACTATCACTGTTCAATAGTTACAACATGGCAAAGGACATGAAGGCATAATTTATCTGCTCCTAAGAAAAATGGAGGAAAGTGTGCCAAATGTAAATAAGTGAGGCAGAAGAACATTTTGACACACGAGCTGTAAAACATGAGCTGTTTGTCTGAGAAAGAAAATCACAAACAAATAAAGTCAACCTGACAGGTGACCTTATGGTCTGTAGCATTACTAACTCACTTGTGTTCTTTGTTCTTCAAAAAAGTTGGTCTTTGAAATATTGCCACTTAAAAATAGACAGTTCTCCAGTGAACCATCTAATCCATATTTGTCTGGATTAAGGCATCAATACCCCAGATGTCACACATACAGCCTTTGAAAATTAAGATAAATGAACCTTTATCATCATCATGGTACTTTCTTCTATTAGGAATAAAATTAATTTAGGAGTTTATGATTTGGTATAGCCCGTTTGAGCATTTCATAGGCCTGGAAGAGTTTAGAGAGTTGTTGGCAAGTGTCCTTTCCCCAGAAGGTACTCTTTTCCCTCCAATAGTTGGACATTTGTATTACTATCACACTGTCAGATCAGAGTTGAGATACGTCTCTTGTCAGCATAACTGTGGAAATTAATTTCAGGAATTATCAACTGTTTTTCCCTCAGTGCTAGAGATTATGGCTACAAGTTCTGGGCTACAAAAGTCTGGATGTCTAGTAGATGGCAGCAAAGAGATATAAAAAATCCAAACTCTTTGCTAGAATCAGTAGCCCAAATTGAGATGTGTGCACCTGAAGAATTAGCCTATATCAGGGGTCGGCAAACCGCGGCTCGCGAGCCACATGCGGCTCTTTGGCCCCTTGAGTGTTCTTCCCCAGGCAGGCGTGGCGGGGGCAGGCGCAGCAGCGGGCGTGGCGGGGGCAGGCGCGGCAGCGGGCATGGCGGCAGCAGGCCCTAAGTGTGCGCGATTGGCCTGCAAACTCCCGCCTGCAAACCCCGCTCCCGCGCTGGATTCCCCACCAGCTTTACCGGAAGAGAAGCGACTGGAGCAGTCGAGCCTCTTTCTCTTCTCCTTCTTCCAAACCTCCCCCGCCCCCTTCCACGCGATTGGCTCCCGCCCGCAAACCCCGCCCCCTTCCACGCGATTGGCCCCTGCCCGCAAACCCTGCCCCCTTCCACGCGATTGGCCCCCGCCTGCAAACCCCACCCCCTTCCACACGATTGGCTCCTGCCCGCAAACCCCGCCCCCTGGCCCTCGAGTGATATTATAAATTTTATAACTGTCAAAATGGCTCCTGGCATAAAAAAGTTTGCCAACCCCTGGCCTATATGATATGCAGGTTTTACACATTTTCCTCCAAAGTAGAACTATTGAAATACACAAAGCAGATTATATGACATTTCATAAAATGTGTTCTTTACTTGTTGGGTATGGAAACAAAATTGCTGTAAAACAGGTAATACTGGTTTTTCCATATATAGAAACAGAAAAGAAGAGAAGATGCATATACAATCTCCCAAATTAAATTCCTGGTATTTCTACTTTGGGGTTTTTTTTTAATTTTCCATTAGCAATACTGCCAGGGTAAATGTGGCTGGGCCATATAAAGCAATAATCTAATCTTATATAAAGCAGCTTCTTATATCAGTATCAAATTACTCTTGTCTGGGATACAGAGTATTAATTCTGTTACCTTTGAAGAGAGAAATATGATGGATGCCAAAAAGAAATCTATTGGAAGTATGGGAGAACGTGTGCTTTCTTGCTCAAGCCTTAGGCACAAAATTTGGTGAGCTTGCTTTCAGCTGAGCTCTTTTCTATAATATAGTTTCACAAAGCAGATTACTTTTACTGAGTTATGCAAGAAGGATAGATATGATCAGCTGTGTGTATGAATGTGTTTTGTAAGTGATACTGTATGTGCTAAATTCAGTAAGTTGATGTATTAGGTTGATTGAAAAGGAATCTGGTTCTCTCCACTATAGCAACACCTTCAAAATATAAGTAACTTTATTCTTGCTTTCTGTTGTTATTATTTTAAATGTGTTGGACTCAAGAAAATGCAAAGGTCTTTGTTATTTGAGTAAATTAATCCACCAAAAATTGAAGATCAGAAGCTTGCTAGAGGTAGGCAAGAAATTGGAAAAAGGACATTACAAATCTCTAAGGCTTCCTGCCTAGTAATGACATTCATATAGAAAACAATGTCTCTGTAGTTGCTGGAACTACAGAGAATGTGAACAAAGAATGTCCTCCAATATTTGACTATGTGTTTATATATCTTGTGAAGCTCAAGAAGCATCAGAATCATTGAAAGGGACAGGGCCACAGTAGCCAAAAAGGAAACCTGTAAAGCTATGCCTAAGAAAACATTGATTTTGCAAAGTTTGGCCATGATCTGTGCTATTAGTCTCTAGTTTTTTTTCCTTTCCTCCCTCCCTCCCTCCAGGCTGGAACTTTGTACAAGGTCAAAGAAGTTCATAGCCTTCACTGTACTCAGGGACACATGGGCACAAATAGCTGGGATGCCAAGATAATATCACAGGAACTGATTAGAGTTGACAGAAGTTCACATTCAGCTCTTCATAACATATTATTATTCCATGTCACTCTCCCTGGTTTTAGCTATAAACTATGTAATGTGATCCAGCTTCATTAAATGTTCTTGCACAAACATTTATGGTCATAATTTTGATGGCAGCTTTCTGCAATCTGTTGTGCCCTTCAGCTCTATTGGGCAACAACTCCAGTCCCTTACCAACATTAAATAAGGGATACAAGCTCAAATACTTTGGCCACCTAATGAGGAGAGAGGACTCACTGGAAAAGACCCTGATGCTGGGAAAGACTGAAGGCAAAAGGAGAAGGGGATGGCAGAGGATGAGATGGTTAGATAGCATCACCGATGTAATGAACATGAATTTGAGTAAACTCCGGGAGACAGTGGAGGACAGAAAGGCCTGGTGTGCTATGGTCCATGAGGTCACGAAGAGTTGGACACGACTAAACGACTGAACAACAACAACATGTTTACAAAATATCTTGTGTACTTCCATGATGTGGAGTCATGTAAAGCTGTTCTTGGGTTTGTACAGATAACCAGATTAGACAGTTGTAATAATTGTTTCATATACATCAAAGATCAAGAGACACAAAATGAAATTATGCTAGCAGTTTCTATGTGCTGTTAAGATGGGAATATCATAAAGGATACTTGTTGTTTACTTATGTAGTAGTACTTATTTCCAAGTCCTTGCATTAAATGGGAGAAAAGTATATATCTGCTCACATAGTGATATTAAAGTTTGAATAAGTTTGAATTAAAGTTCTTTATTAGACCCTACCAGTGCCGAGAGCGGAAGCTGGTGCACTGGGGGGTCTTACCACCGCCCAAGAGTGTATGGGAATGTATCTTGGATAGTTTGGAGAAGGGATTCTTGATTAACCCTGAGAATTCCGGAGGCCTGGGAGTGGAGGCTACTGGGCCAGAACTGGGAATCTCCGGGGGCTATATGGCGGGCCATCTGATTCGGGTGGTGACGGGCAGGGGACGGTATGACGGGAACCGGAGGGCATGCCATCTCTGGGGAAGGCGCCCCCGGTGTTTGTTACCGGTGGTGCGTTCCGGCCCCCCGTGTTCATACCCAGGCCCTGGTAGGCAGATCCTCGGGGGCTCCGGTCTCCGGCTGCTGCTATTGAATGCCAGGTCGGTGAACAACAAAGCCCCCCTTATAAGTGACTTGATCACGGATGAGGGGGCCGACCTGGTATGTATTACCGAGACCTGGCTGGCACCAGAGGGGGGAGTGGCCCTCTCGGAAATGTGTCCAGCCGGGTTTCAGGTCTGGCATCAGCCGAGACACCGGGGCAGGGGAGGAGGGGTGGCAGTGGTCATTCGAGAGTCTCTTGTGGCCTTCAGGGGCGCTGCTCCACAAGTGGCCGGGTGTGAGACCCTGTTTTTCAAGTTGGGTTCACGAGAACAGTTGGGAGTGTTGCTGCTGTACCAGCCTCCCTGCTGCGTAGCAACCTCCCTGCCTGAGCTGCTCGAGGCTGTCTCGGGGCTGGCAGTGGAGTTCCCCAGACTTATGGTTCTGGGGGACTTTAATCTGCCATCTCTGGGACGGGACTCGGAGGCGGCTCGGGAGTTCATGGCTACCATGGCAGCTATGGGCCTGTCTCAGATTATTCGTGACCCGACTCGGGACAGTGGTCTCACCCCGGACTTAGTTTTCTTGTCTGAGCAGTGGCAATGTGATCTGAGGGGAGAGCTACACCTTTCCCCATTGTCATGGTCGGACCACGCCCTGGTGACCCTTAGACTCTCTTGTGCTGCCCCACTCCGCAGGGAGGCGGGACCTATTCGATTGGTCCGCTCCCGGCGACTGATGGACCCAGTGAGGTTTCAGAAGGAGCTGGGAGTTGTTCCCGAGGACTTGCTTCACGGTCCAGTGGAGCTCCTGGCCGCGGCCTGGAACAGGGCCGTGGCTGGAGCCCTGGACAAGATCGCGCCTATGCGACCTCTCCGGCCCTACTTGGCCCGCCGCTCTCCGTGGTTTACCGAAGAGTTAAGGGCCTTGAAAAGGGTTAAGAGACGTCTAGAGCGCCGCTGGAGAAAGACGAAGAATGAATCTGACCGAACACAATCTAGAGCCGCAGTTAAGGCCTACCTTGTGGCGGTAAGAGCGGCGAAACGTGAATATTTCTCCGTTCTTATTGCATCCGCAGAATGCCGCCCGACGGCCCTTTTTAAAATTACAAGATCATTGTTGGGTCGGGAGCAGGGGGAGACCCACTTACAGGGCCGATCGGAAGAGTTTGCTGAGCATCTGCAGGATAAAATCGCCCAGATTCATTCCAAGTTGGACTCCAAGCATGAGACAGGATCTGTGGAGATGCCAGGGACTCGTACTTACCATGTTATCTGGGAACAGTTTGATCCTGTTGCGCCTGAGGAAGTGGACAGGATCCTCCGGACTGTGAACGCCACCACATGCCAGCTTGACCCTTGTCCCTCCTGGCTGGTGAAATCGGCCAGTGAGGTGACATGTGGATGGGTCCAGGCGATGATTAATCTGTCCTTGAGTGAGGGGGTGTTTCCAGAGGTCTTTAAGGAGGCGCTGGTGCACCCCCTCCTCAAGAAGCCGTCCCTGGACCCTACTATCCTGGGCAATTTTCGCCCAGTCTCCCACCTTCCCTTTTTGGGAAAGGTGGTTGAGAAGGTGGTGGCTTGGCAACTCCAGAGGATTCTGGAGGAAACGGATTATCTAGACCCCTTCCAGTCAGGTTTCAGGCCGGGATATGGGACGGAGACCGCATTGGTCGCGCTTATGGATGATCTTTGGCGAGAGCGGGATGGAGGGAGTGCGTCCATCCTAGCTCTCTTAGATCTCTCAGCGGCTTTCGATACCGTCGACCACGGTATACTTTTGGGACGGCTCAGGGAGTTGGGGGTGGGCGGCGTAGTTTTGCGCTGGTTCACCTCCTTCCTCCGGGGCCGTTCCCAGTCGGTGTTGATAGGGGAGGAGAGGGCTGACCCGCGCCCCCTGACTTGTGGGGTGCCGCAGGGGTCGGTTCTCTCTCCTCTCCTGTTCAACATCTACATGAAACCGCTGGGCGAGATCATCCGTCACCATGGGATGAGGTATCACCAATATGCTGATGATACCCAGGTGTACATCTCCATCCCAGGTGAAGTAAGTGATGCGGTCGATGCCTTATGTCAGTGTCTGGAGGCTGTGGGGGCCTGGATGGGGAACAACAGGCTTCAGCTGAACCCTGGTAAGACGGAGTGGCTGTGGATTGATGGCCCCCCTAGATCCGGGAAGTTGTCATCTTTGGTTCTGGGTGAGGTGGCACTACCTCGCTCGGATCCAGTGCGGAATCTGGGGGTCCTCCTGGACTCGCGACTCTTGCTCGAAGAGCAGGTGGCAGTCACGGCCAGGAGGGCCTTTGCACAACTTCGTGTTGTGCGCCAGTTACGCCCTTTCCTGGATCGGGAGGCCCTCCGAACAGTCACTCACGCCCTTGTCATCTCCCGTATAGATTACTGTAATGCGCTCTACATGGGGCTACCCCTGAAGAGTATCCGGAAGCTTCAGCTGGTTCAGAATGCTGCGGCGCGAGCAGTTATGGGTGCCATGAGATCGGCACATGTAACACCTCTGCTACGCGAGCTGCATTGGCTACCAGTTTGCTTCCGGGTCCAATTCAAGGTGTTGGTGATTACCTTTAAAGCCCTATATGGCATAGGGCCAGGGTACCTGAGGGACCGTCTCGTCCCGATAACGTCGGCCCGCCCCACCCGTGCATGCAGGGAGGGCATGCTTCGGACCCCCTCAACAAGAGAATTCCATCTGGCGGGGTCCAGGAGACGTGCCTTCTCTGCGATAGCGCCCGCCTTATGGAACATCTTGCCCCCGGAGGTGAGACTCGCCCCCTCGCTCCTGGCCTTCCGGAAGGCCCTCAAGACCTGGCTCTGCCATCGAGCCTGGGATGACAGAGGTGGCAGTGCCTCCTGGGGTTGGCTGGCCCCGTAGGAATACGATCTACACCATGGTCTCCAATCCATCTTGGATTTAGATAATTTATTATTGTATATTATTATTTTATTATTATTGTATTTTTAGATGATATTTTTATAGTTTTTAACTTTCAATTGTTGTAACCCGCCCAGAGTCCCTTGCAAGGGAGATGGGCGGGGAATAAATTGAAATAATAAATAAAATAATAAAAATTACACTTGATGCTAACTTTAAATTCTTCTTGTGTGAATCAACCTGTTTTGATTGGAACTGGAGATTAGCAAGATTCAATTTCAATTTGTAATTAGAGATTCACAGGCAATGTGATTTGATTCAAATTGTTTTGAGATTCAGTTAAAACAACTTTGCCCATAGGCTATAATGGAAAACCTTAAAAACTCCTGCATCTGCTTCAGTTTTTGGCAGAATGGGATGGAAATAGCAAGGATGGTACTGTAAACTCTTTCAATGAGGTTAGGCTTCCCAAGTTCTGGTCCAATATCTTTGAGGGCTACATCACAATAAAGTTTTGAAATATTCCCTTTGCACCTCATTTAAGTCAGAAGCAGAGATTAGGAAAGGTCAGCACAGAAGTGAAAGAACCATCACAGCAGAAAACAACTGAATTTTCCTCATCTTTTTGGAAATGCACCCAAAATAATCCCTTTTTTTACCTTTTCTCCTTGGCTGTTTGAAATTAATTAGGTTAGATGAATTAGTTGTTTCCTAAGTGCTAAAGCCTAGAAATGTAATTATAATGATAGCAGCCAGAATGACTAAATGAACTGGACAAGAGCACAGTACATTTCCAAATCAAGAGAAATGGGGAGGAAATAAAAGGAAACATATAATAGGAATACTGAAGTTTAGAATAACTGGATTTTTTTAATGCAACCTTGTACAGGTAGTCCTCGCTTAACGACCGTTAGTTTAAGAACTGTCCAGAGTTACGACAGCAGTGAAAAACCAACGTACAACTATTCCTCACACGACCGTTGCAGTGTCCCCACGGTCATGTGATCACGATTTGGGCGCTTGGCAACCGTTGCACATTTACGACAGTTGCGGTGTCCTGCGGTCACATGATTGCCATTTTCGACCTTCCCAGCCAGCTTCTGATAAGCAAAATCAATAGGGAACTGCATGATTCGCTTAACAATCACGTGGTTCACTTAACGACTGCTGCAAAAATGGTCCTAAAATCTGGTCTGGATTTGCTTAATGACCGCATCACTTAGTGACCTAAATTCCGGTCCCAATTGTGGTCATTAACCTAGGACTACCTGTATGCTGCAGGAACTCACTGCAAAGATATGGCTGTAAATGTGCCTGTGTGTCTAATATCTCAGTTCAATTATTTTGCAGACACATTTCCAATTAGCTGCAACAAAACAGACATACCCAACAAGGAAAACTTTCCAGATCATCTACTTGACTCCCCCACCCACAAACATATACTATTTAATGATTCAGCTGAAGTAAAATATTGAGCAACAATCATGGATTAATTATACTGTATCTGAATTAGTTGTAATGTAAATGTTTTTAATGTAAGTTTACAGATTTATTATTGTTTAATCTTGCTTACAAAATACACAGTATCTTACAAGTCAGTGACAGTGTAGCATGTCTACAGGAATAAAAGGACTTGCTCCCTGAGTGTCTTTGAAGATAATTTCTGAACCACAGTTGGCTTAGAACAGCACAGCCATTAACTGGAACACCTAGGAATTATTATTGTAAACCGCCCAGAGTCTACCGTGGTAGAGATGGGCGGTGATAAATCTGATTAATAATAAAAATAAATAAATATATTTTCCCTAACTGCCAGCTGGTTTACAGGCACACTGTAAAAATGCTAGTTTAGCCTAGGATTAGTATGTTTGAAAATCTGAATATATCTGTAAAAAGCCACATGAGCAATAAAAACATAGGTTGTCTGATTCTGGGGCAGGTGATGAGCTAACAGATTGATCCTTTTCAGTTATGGCACCTTAGCTGTGAAACTCTTTCCATCTTCTGTTTACTTGTAGGCTGACCATACGTACTGTTTTAAACGGGACAGTACCGTTTTTTTCACATTTCCCGACCGTCCCGTCGTTTTAATATAAATGTCAATTTTGTCCCGTTTCTTTAAAAACCATGTCACTGGTGTTGTCAGAATGAAGCCTGACTCAGAGTTGAGGGAGGGGGAGCTCGGCAGCAACGGTTGGAAAATTGCAACAGAGTTTAATTCAGCAGGAAACCTGCAGCGGGAAAACCAGGAGCAGCTGATTGGCGGTGATCAAAAGGTGGAGCCACTACCGCCTATCAGCACCAGGGAAAAAAGGGCAACAAGATGCGTCAAACGGAAAGCGAACCGGTTGGTTCCTATCCAAAAACAGCGGGAAGAAAAGAATTTAAAAGGACATCCAAAGGAGGAACGGGTTGTCGGGGACAACCGTTCACTAGGCTCCTCCTTCAAGCCTCATCTCTTGCCTCCAGCCGAAGCCTCTGCAGAACTCGAACTTGAAGGAGCCATAGAACCTCTTCCCTCCTCCGCTGTACCCAGCCTTCCTGTGCCTTCTCTACCTGTCGCCAATCCTGACCCAGCCTCACCAATCCAGCTCGCCACCACACCCCGCCTTCCTGTGCCTTCCCTGCCTTGCCGATTCCACCTGCCTTCTGACTCCATCGCCCTGCGCTTCCTCCGCCGTCTGTCGCCTTGCCAAACTGAATCCTGCCTCACCGTTCCTTCAAGCCAACCGCCCAGAACCCTCCATGTTGCGCCGCTCAATATGTTAATGTAATAAAACTTTTTCATGTTAATGAAAACAAAAATCTTTTTATATATACAGTAATCTGTTTAAGGGCGTGGTGGCTCAGCAGGTAAGATGCCAGGCTTGTCGATCGGAAGATTGCAAGTTCGGAGGTTCGAATCCCTAGCCCCACGTGACAGTGAGCTCCCGCACTAGCCCCAGCTCTTGCCAACCTAGCAATTCGAAAGCATGCAAATGCAAGTAGATGAATAGGTACCACTTCGGTGGGAAGGTAACAGCGTTCCACGTGTGTCATGCCGGCCACATGACCGTGGAAGCGTCTTTGGACAACGCTGGCTCTTTGGCTAACAAACGGAGATGAGCACCAGCTCCTAGAGTCGGACACGACTGCACAAATGTGCGGGGGAAACCTTTACCTTTATTAATCTGTTTAAGGACCAGCAAATGGATCTTAAAAACTCCTTAAAACTTTTTTTATCTTCTTACTTTTTCATGAATACGGAATATTACATAAGTTTAACCCCGTCCCATTTTTGCGATCCCAAAGTCCCGTTTTTGTCTCAAGGAAATATGGTCAGCCTATTTACTTGTCACCTAATCTGATGCAATGTGTTGGGTATAGTTTTTTGTTTTTGTTTTTACTGTAGCTTTCAATGGGCATGTAATACTTTTAAATGGCTTTTAGGGATCTATTGTTGAGAATTGAGCTTTTATTTTGTTTTGCTATGATCTGTTATCTCTTTATATTTCAACATTACACTGTTATTAGAACCTATTTAATGAAAGATCCTTATGGTGCAGTGTTATAGCTAATATTAAAGTTATTTCGTATTTGTAATCTTTAGTGCATGTATCCTAGGCCAAGGATGACGTTTTTTAAAATAATCAAATGTATTTAATATTTAAATACATAGATGCCAATTTAATTAAGAAAAAGCTTTAACCACATACATACACACAGATTGTATACTGTAAGAGATGATGATGAGCCGATAGATATCATAGATAACAGGATGGTTTATTGAGAGATGGAAACATTCACCAAGTAATCAAATAAGTTATTTCCAGTAGAGTCAGAAGCCAAAGCCAGGTGACTTATGAGACACAGCAGAGAGCAGAGCTGCTGTTAGATATTTTCACTGCAATCAGTGTTAGTGGCTTGGGATTCATCAGGTAATTCAGCAGTTTTGGGTTTTTTTTTTGTTTTTTTGGTCTGTGAGTCAGTCTTGACTCCAGGCAACTACACGGACCTGTTTGTGCAGTTTTTTAGACAACATTTCAGAAGTGGTTTGCATTAATGCCTTCTTAAGGCTGAGAGAGTAACTGGCTCAAGGTCACCAAGTTGGCTTCTGCAGCTAAGGTAGGCTAGAACTCAAATTTCCCCACTCCTAGTCCAGCACTTTAAACACTAGACCAAACTAGTTCTCTAATTCAGTACTTAGAAAGCAAAATGTGAACAATCATTGTGCATTCATTTTACTGCTCTTATTAGTTCTCTTATGCAGCTGATTGAGGATGCATATCTGAAAAAGTTCAAGTATATTCATTTATCAAATGCATATCTGAGCATTTAGCTGTCCTCCATGTTTTGTTGGTGCTGATTCAAAAGGCCAAATAATTAATGGTACCTGAAGCAACTCTGTTGATCAATAGAATACAGGTTAACATGTTCATAATGAAGAGAGCCTACATTTTCTGCTATCTGTACTGTTACTTTTTAAGTACTTTACCATCACCCTTCATCATCATTGCAAATCATTTAGAAGATGTGGATTGAGTGGGCATGCTCTGTAACTACCCCTTTTTGTGGAAATTTTACCAAAAGTGTTGTACAACTTGGTATTATCGTTGATTTGTCCCTAATTTTTGTGGTAGCAACTATCACTGGACATAATGAATTCACCATTCTCTCTCCAAAAACATTAGAGTTAGGTACATCAGACATGTTATCAAGGCAGAAAATTATGTATTTCAGGTTTATCATGGTAGTTATATTGGATCTAGCACCATGTGATAAAGGGTGGGTGGTAGGTTTAAACTCTTAATTTGTTTTGGGATTCTATATCTGGGATATGGCAGTTTTGATAGAATTGCAAAAATTTTGCTATGGACAATATGTCACTCCAGATAATATCCAGCTTGTACTATGTGCAGCTGACTTCAAGTATAAAACATAAAGGTTAATACAGGCATGAATGGTAAACTTGGGCTCTTGTGAAATATAGATATTACTTCACTTCACAGTGGATACTCATCAGATGAGAGAAACTTGCTTAATAGCTTGTTTCTGAAAGATTACTTTGACTGAAAGACAGAAGAGAACACCTTAGAGGTAGATACCAAATAGAGATACCAAAATTTTAGAAAGACTTCTGTGCAACAGGAAAACAAATGAAGCACATGGATTCTTTTAAACAAAATGCTTCAGGGCAGTTCTGTGTGTCATTGATCATTGTCAGTGCTGGACGTTAGAAAGAGTAGCATGAATTGCTATAATGCAAGTATAACAAACTTCTTGAGCAACAACCCTAATCAAACTTTTGGCTAGGCTGCCAGTAACTTTATTAATTTAATTATCAAATACATGGAGATCGAGACCAGAGGATCCTAAATGGGGGGGGGGGGCGGCTGATGAGCAAATTTGGAATTTTGAGAACATACTGCATCTGTTCTTACAAAATAACTTCTGGAAGCATTCACAAAATGGCTGTCATGGAAACATACCAGTTAGAAAGCAAGGAATTGACCAGAATGCCTCTTGCCACTCCCTCTAGCCCATTCTTCCATAGGATGGTTTCTACTACCCCACTCTATTTCTGTCCTTTTTCTTGGCAGGTGGTGGATATACTGCAAAAGTTTGGGAACTTTGGGACCCAGGAGCATTCTTGGAAATAAGAGTTTACACTAGAGGTTCTTGCTTTGTTTTGCAGCATGCCAGCTTCCCTCCTTTTTTAAATTAAAAGGGTTTATTTTAAAGTAAACCAGTGAGATGGGGCAGGAAATCTAGGCGATATCAAGGGAGATATTTGCAGGTATAGTACACTGGCACTCTGGGTGTCACATCAGGAACTTAAGATCTAAATGCATTGTTCTAAGATTTGTTATTTGTGATCATGGAAAAATCAAGGCTGCAATAATACCTGGAAATAAGTATTTTCTGCAGTAAATACACTTCAGAGTCAATGTTCTCACTTCAGCTTGAGCTGATACAAGAATACAGATACACTGCCAGTCCCAAAAAGAAAAAAAATACACCTTTCAAAAAACTCAGAGAATTCTGTGGCTGTTCATTACTGGCTGTACTTCATAAATGCACACAAAAGGAAATACATTTAAGGGTGTCTCAGGCAATCCCCTGAATTCTTAAAACAGCCAACAGTTTTCCTTGTACCTGGCTGGCTGGCTGGCTGGCTGGCTAGAGTGTATCATTATTGTGCAATTATCAGTAATCACCTGAGTTTTTGGCCTGGATACTCAATTGCATAAGACCTCCCACGTGCCTTTTCGGCTCATCCATACCATTTATTAAGCAGGCATTGCACTGTACATTTGTTTCACTTGCCCCATAACTTTCATTAGAGTCTGCCATGACTGAAGCCAAGCTGATTGACTGTTTGCTGCTGCTGAAAACTTTGTCACAGAAACCAGGAATTATAGACATTTCAGAGACTTAGTTGCATTGAGCTTGCAGGATCCATCATGTTCTGGTTTTTACCTTTACCTTCCAAGTGATGCCCTCTCACTTGTCTGCCTTTGATAACTGCTTTTTTCTCTCCTTCACACAGTAACTTTAAAAATAGCATTCCAGTTTTGTACTCAACCAAAGCAACATCTTGCGGTTAGCTGAAAGAACCGTAATGGCACTTGCAGTGTTCTCCAATCTCGTATGTCCTGTGTCCTCAATCTAATGCCTGTGGGCACCTCCCTTGGCACCTACAGACTCTATTGGATTTATTGTATATATTTTAATAAAAAAGAAATGGAAAGCTAGCATGGACTGTCTGGCCCCTTTATGTACTCCAGAAACATACATAGAAAATAAAATAAATAGGAGACCACAGCTTGATGTTGTGTTTGGAAGCATGCCAAACTGCCCTTCCCCCCTCCCCCAGTTTGGAGGGTGGAACAACTTTACCAGTTTGTCTTCCAATTAATGGCTTTTTGTGCATAGATATGCCCACCTTGAGTGGGGCATGTCATGTTCTCAAATATGCTCTATCACCTGATACTGTATATACAGAAGAGGACACCCAGGAACTGGAATCAAAGAGCCCTGTTCGTGCAAAATACAAAATCTTGCCCCAGTTTCCCTTCATGCAAATTATTTCCTCCCCAGATCCTTTTCTGAGGTTGGCTGAGATAAGAAGCTATAAGGAAGTAAATAATAATTCCCTACACTTATCTGAAAAACTGAAGTACTTTGGCCACATAATGAGAGAACAGGATACCCTGGAGAAGATGCTGATGCTAGGGAAAGTGGAAGGCAAAAGGAAGAGGGGCCGACCAAGGGCAAGATGGATGGATGATATTCTGGGGGTGATGGACTTGACCGTAGGGGAGCTGGGGGTGGCGACGGCCGACAGGAAGCTCTGGCGTGGGCTGGTCCATGAAGTCACGAAGAGTCGGAAGCAACTGAATGAATAAACAACAAAACACCCATCTGACAAATTCGTTCCAAAAATAAGACTATCCACTGTGACATAATAGGGATTTACTGCCATTATGTTTTGTTTGGTGCTAAAGTTTATTATTTAAAAAACACAATGCACTTGTATCTATCTTATCAAGTTCTGCTCCAGATTCCTTGGCCATCTGAGGCTCAGTGGGTGGTAATAGGAGTATGGCCTTTTTGGTAGCCATACCCATGCAGACTACCTTGGGATCAGCTCCATTTAAAGTATGCTAAGAGTGTTTTCTTTCTTCTGTATCTTTATATTTGAGGTTATGATTACATTTTTTTACAGTTATTTTCTGTATTTGGGCATTAGGATATCAATTACTTCAATTAATTGTATAAGGAAAGATTCAAGGGAAACACAATGCTGGCAGATAATACATATCCTGTCAGAAAAATTGACATACATGGTTTGGCAAAAATATGAAGTCTGTTTATACAATAACTTCAAAAGAGCACTGATGGTAGCCAACCCCCAATAGGAGATGACACTAAAAAAATGGTATAGCTGTAAGCCACCTTGTTTTTTTTTTAAATAAAAGATATTTGATTTAATATAAATGATTTGATTAATACCTTGTTTCATATTTCCAAATATAAAATAGCTTATAACTCACTTTGTCTTGTTGAACTTATTTTCTTCCTGCAATAAGATTGCACCGTTATAAGAAGTGAAGTAAAGCCTACCCTTACACACATTGCAAAAGTCTAGATCCAGATTTAGCTTCTTTTTTTTAAAAAAAAAAACTATGTTGACCTAACCACTGATAAGGAATTAAAAATTGGTCTAGTATATTCTAGAAGTACATTTCAAAATGCAGGGCTTTTTTTCCCCATTATGTCAAATGATCAACGTGAAATGTACTTTGTCTTCAAGGAATGTCCTAGAACTGAGTTTCCCAAGCCTTTCCTCCAGACCTTTGTTTCTTTTTCAAAACACTTTAAATCACTTCGGTATTCTCTGAAAAAATTCACTGTAGGTTTGTGGACACAGATGTGCCCTTTGCTCCCAGTCTTCAGTCAATGCAATTTCTCAGCTAGGATGAGAAAAGAGAAATAAGCATCTTTTGAATACAATAATGGCATTTCTGCTTATCACTATGCCTTAATCCCCTAAGGGATGATTTAAAATACAGTGCCTTAAAAGAAAGCGAAGCCCTGAGTTTTGGTAAACGAAAGACAATAAGCTGCTTGTCTGGACTGTTGGTATGTGTTGTTTGCCAACATCTGAATTAGTCTTTCTTCAACAAAGGTGGGCAAGGAAAAAGATGATTGAGCAATATGGTCAACATTTTGGAACTGTTCTGTTTATAACATAATTCCCAGGGTCTTTTTCCTCTTTCCCCCCCCTCCCTTTTTTTACTGTTATACTTGTCAATATTGAGCTTATGATATCTCTTAAATGCTGTTTTGTTGATTAGTTTAGCATAATAAGATAATACTTAAAAATAAACACAATCCATTTCACATTTTTAATTGCTACATGAGGCAAACATAACCCTGAACAGCTTCAAAGGCTACCAACACTGATGATGGAAACCAGTATTGATAAATAAAAATATACTTAAAATTATAAATGGCAGGCAGATTTCTCTATCCTTCTTTTATTAGGCTCTTTAAGGAAAAATAATAGAGCAACTAGCACATTTGATCGAGAATCACTCTGCTTCCAAGTAATCTCGTGTGGGGCGTGAGGAGGGGTAACCAACCCTGGGGGTGGTTAGCATCCTGAAGATGCTCCTGTAAATTAAATTAAGAACTTTTAAAACATCTATATCTTGGATTATATATATTTTATTTAAGAACATTGTTTTTATTGTATTTTGATGAGTATTAATTCTGGTTTTATTGTAAACTGCCCAGAGACGCTCTTTGAGTGAGATGGGCAGTGACAAAATTTGAAATATAAATAAACAAACAAATAAATAAATAAATAGGCAACAGATGAGTTAAACCAATTTCTCTTTTCCAGCTTTCCTACTGGGCACTATAATGAACAAAATCACTCTGTCCCTACCCATGTTGATCAGAAATAGATTTTAAAATGATATTGTATAAGTAATGGTACCTATAACAAAACACTGCATATGGAAGTCTGTCTTTCATAGTTCTAGTCATCCATGCCCTTCTTCAGGAAACTTAGTTTCATTCCACATCCAATCTGGTTTTCTGTCCCCTCTCTCCAACAGTCAGCCAGCATTCATGGCCTCCAAGCATTTGTTGTTGTTGTTGTTCAGTCGTTTAGTCGTGTCCAACTCTTCGTGACCTCATGGACCATAGCACGCCAGGCCTTCCTGTCCTCCACTGAACATTCCAAGCATACACGGCTTCATTAAACTGTGATTGTGGTTCTTTTCAATGAAAAGCTTCCCGCCCTCCATAGGATCTTTGTAGTTCCATAAACCTTGGGATTCCTGTAATCTTGTCAATACCTCCCTCCTTATGTATAGATGGTGCACTTTTGGATGGATAAGCAATATTTGCACCTGAATATCGGGGGGGGGGAAGCAAAATGATTAATTCACCTTCCCAGATTTGGTGTCCTCCAGATGTTTAGGATTAACTCCCATAATTTTCAGCCCAAATCCATGCTGTCTGGGTGTTAGGGGAATTAAAGTATTATGCACCTGAACAGCATTAGAAGCCTGGATTAAGTACTTGTGTTTTCATGCCTCTTGTTATAAACTATCACCATCATGTTATATAAGTAAGCATTCTACCTGTTACCTAATATAAGCAAGTCAAAAACCTCATCGTTCCTAGGCAGCTACTTTCATGTTACAGATTATAAGTTAACACATCACAGTACAGTAATTAAAAGACACCCTTGGTTTACTTCTTCATACTCATCTAGAAGTTTGGTCTAAAAGGAAAAATACATTGTCTTGTACTCTGTCAATGAGTTACCCTGGATTCCGAGTAAGAATCCTCACCCAACAGGCTTTATTTCATCAATCTGCTGCTGCCATACAAAGATTTTAGTTATGGTTGCCTGACCTTTGCTTCAGTTTGATGAGCACTTGAAGTAAAATCCTGGAGTGTGACAGAAGAGATGTCAAAACCACCCCTTGGTGCTGGCACAGGCTGTGTAGATGAAAGGAGCACAACAACAAAGCTACCCTGTCAAGAACAGCAAGCTGCAAGTTAATAGGTGAATCTTTTCACAATATGAGCCGGATGTGTCATCCAGCAGCCATACAGAACAAAAGGCACATAACCCACTTTGTAAATAATAAATTGCAGTAGGACTACATGGACTATTGTGTGCTATGCTTTTATGTACTATGCTTTGTTCTCTTGAACATGGGCTACGGCCCATTTCTAGGGAGATGCGAAGGCAGCGATTGAAATTAAGAGTCCCCTGCCATGACTTACGTATTAATCCTTCTCTTGCCTTTTATTTTTCCACTGTATAATTCCAGCTTTAACCTTCCCTCATCATCACCATGTACCTGTTTCCATGTGTACTGGTAAATACAAAATGGCACCTTCCTGAAAATTAGAATCCATAAAGAGTCTTCAGGTAGCTTAAAATGGTGGGAAAATATTGCAGTCATACCAACAATTCATGTCTTGCTGTATAAGGACATGAAAAGGGGGCGGAGGCTCGCAGAGACTTCCTGAGTAACTTCCTGAAAAGAGAACTCTGTGAGATCACTTCTTTCTTCCTCCCTCTCTCTCTCTCATCATTCATTTGAAGTGAAAGCACGTGAATGTCTGAGCTCTGCAGCCCAGACATCATGTTCAAGCTTAGATATTCTATTTTTGTAACTTAGTATGTTTTATTTATTTATTTATTTATTTTTCAACTTCTATCACCACACCATCTCCCCCAAAGGGGACTCTGGGCAGTTTACAAACACGACAGTTAAAATTTATAAAAATAACTAATATAAAAGCATACAAACATTACAATTACTAATAAGTTAATTATAAAATCCAATAGGTGATATGATGGTATTTTAAAAGGGCTCTATGGCACCAGCCACCCCCAGGAGGCACTATTCCCATTCCCATCCCAAGCGAGGCGGCAAAACCAGGTCTTTAAGTTCTTCCGGAAGGACAGGAGCGACGGGGCCTGCCTCATCTCTGGGGGCAGAGTGTTCCACAGGGCAGGTGCCACTGCTGAGAAGGCCCATCTTCTGGACCCCGCCAAGTGAAACGGGGTCCGAAGCATGCCCTCTCTGCATAATCGTTTTAAACCTGCCTTGACTCTACTACTGCAACTGCTGTTTTTGAGACCTAAATGATGTGAGCAAACATTACTTTTATTTCTTCACAAAACTGTGTGATTGTTGTTTTAAGAGGGATAAAAGGGGTAATACCAGGAAAATCCAGTCTGCTTCCCAGCATCCTGGATTATTGTTTTCTAGAAGGTTAAACCAACCTTGTCTCAAGCTTCCAACTTTTATGCTGCTAGGGATGGTACTCTGCTAATCTCACTCACGTGAGAAAGGAAGGATAATAACTAAACAATATATCCTAGTATTTAATCTCATCCCCAAGAAGGGTTATGGGCCCAGAAGAGACGAAACTTGAAGTATTTTAGTGGATGTCGCTGGATTTTCTTAAGAGAGAAGAAAGATTCAAAGTGGACATGGTGACTTCCATTGTCTCCATTGTGAAAGAATTAAGCCCCACCTTTCCCTCGCAGAGCAGTAGCTAGGCAGAGAAGATCTTAGATATTTTTTTTCATTGGAGATTTAAGTTTTTG
Organism: Charina bottae; assembly: GCA_023362775.1. NCBI lineage: Eukaryota > Metazoa > Chordata > Lepidosauria > Squamata > Charinaidae > Charina > Charina bottae. The sequence continues at coordinate 3,171,147 of JALMGJ010000022.1, forward strand.
GTTTTGAATTTTTGGACATTTTTCAAATTTTTGATTTTTGAGATGGCCAATCAGAATCAAATTGATGAGGGAAGCCTCAAGCTACCCAGACTAGAAGAGAACAATTTTATCCAATGGAAAAAGCGCCTGGAAGCTATATTTGATCTTAAAGATATCTTGGATTGTATTGAAAAAGAGAAGCCTACTGGCACTACAGAAGAAGCCCAAGCTTCAATCAAGATATGGGAAAACCAGAATAAGTTAGCAGTAGCTATAATTCTGAGTAGTATTTTGGATGTGCAGATGGTTCACGTTAAGAAGGGGAATACTGCAGCCCAGATCCTTGAGAATTTGGAATTGTCATATGGATTTGCAAGTAAACGCTCTCACCGTGCCTGGGTGAGAGACTTACTTAAGTTGAAACTTGTGTCCAAAGCAGACTGTAACAGTCATGTGACAGAATTCCTAACAATTATTGAAAAACTAGAACTCTCAGAATACCCAATGCAGGAAGAACAGAAAGTTTGTTATTTCCTGGGATCACTAGGACCTAAGTTTGAGACTTTTGCAACTCTTATGGATGGGAAGACAGACTTAACTCTAAGAAAAGTAATTGCCCATCTGAAAGAAGAGTGTGTGGAAAGGAGACAAGAATCTCCAACCAGGACTGTAAAAGCCAATGATTCAAACTATGTGTCTAAATTCCAAGTGAGGGCCAAAGCCACACCTAAGAAAATTGTGTGCTTCAATTGTAATAAGGAAGGGCACATGGCTAAAACTTGCAAAGTCCAAAAGTCACAAAATTTCCCTGCATTTAAGCGGCCAAACAAAAAGAAAGAGAAAAATGAGGGAAGTTTTGTCTTACAAGAAAAGAGTTTAACTGCTAACAGTTGTGATACCAAGTCAAACAAATGGATAATAGATTCTGGAGCCTCAAGTCATTTCACTCATGAAAAAGAATTCTTTGAGGACATTGAAAGTATTGACCCATCACAAGGTGGCAGTATTCAAATTGCAGATGGCAAAATCATAAAAGCACATGGCGCAGGGTCAGGAGTCCTGAAATGTAAAATAGGTTGTGAGACATAAGAGAATCCCATACAACGGGTCTTGTATACTCCAGAACTGACCTGCAATATGCTTAGTGTCTCTACTCTGGCCAGAAAAGGTTTCAGTATATTATTTGAAAATGATGTGTGCCAGGTGTCTAAAGATGGGAAATTGTATGCTGAAGCAAATCTAATACATGGTGTGTATGATATTAACCTTTCAAAACCCCAATCAGCTAAAGTGGCGCACTCAAACCAGAAGGATGAGACGGATCCAGAACTTTGGCACAGGAGACTTGGACACAGAGACATCAATGCCATAGTGGATTTGCAGCGCAAGGAGCTTGCAAGAGGAATAAAGGTAGCACTAAACGCTTCACCAACAACAAAGTGTGTAAGTTGTATCACAGAGAAAAGTGTCAAACCTTCTTTTCCACCGTGTACTGAACAGAGAAGTACCAAAGTGCTTGATATAGTTTACAGTGATGTGTGTGGTCCACTGAATGTTCCCTCAGTTGGGAAAAATAAGTACATTTTAATATTTCTTGATGATTTTTCAAGGTATTGTGTTGTGTATTTTCTCAAAGAAAAGAGTCAAACACAAGAAATGTTCAAGAAGTACCTTGCCATGGTAAGCAACAAGTTCCAGAGAAAGCTATTGGCTCTCGTGACTGACAACGGTGGTGAGTACTGTTCACATGAAATGGAAACCCTCCTGGAAGAGGAAGGAATTGAGCATGTGAAAAATGTCCCCTACACACCACAGCAAAACTCAATTGCAGAGAGAAAGTTCAGATCCATTATGGAGATGACAAGATGCATGTTAAAAGACGCATCTCTACCCCAGCGCATGTGGGGAGACGCAGCAGCCACTGCGGTGTATCTCCAAAACAGATTGCCAACCAAAGGAGCTACACGCACACCTTTTGAACTTTGGCATGGGAGAACTCCCAATCTGTCACACATTCGTGTATTTGGAAGCCTTGCCTATAGTTATATTCCCAAAGAAAATAGGCACAAGTTAGACTCCACAGCACAAAAGGGCATCCTTGTGGGCTATGCCACTGGAGGAAAAGGCTACAGAGTTATGGATCTTGAAACGGGACAATTCAGCTCGAAACACGTAGTTTATTTTGATGAGCACAGCAAAGTTGACAAAAGAGGAAGTGTTGTAGATTTTTCTGAGCAATCAGAGAAAGAAACACAAGATCTCATATACTTTCCACCACAAATGTGTAACTGTCCAGATCTGCCTTCCGCAGCCATAACACCATCTACAGGGCATCAACAGGAAGAAGACGCAGAGGACCAGACTCTCAGCAGCACCACCAGAGATGAAGAGGAACAGTCTGATGCGGAGATGCCTGCATTGGAGGATGATGAGGAAGCTGATGTGGAACCAGAACCACAGGTCAGACGCTCATCGAGATCCAACAGAGGTGTCCCACCACTATGACTGTCCTACCTTGCAGGGTCGGTGCAACCCCTAGAGCCTTCCAACTGGGAAGTGATAGAGGAGATGCAAGCCACTGAAGCCCATCTCTGGAAGGATGCTGCGCAGGAGGAAATGAATGCACTGCACCAGAACAAGACCTGGACACTTACCCAGCTGCCTCCAGGAAAGAAGGCTATTGGAAGTAAGTGGGTCTTTAAGGTGAAACAAGATGCAGAAGGGAAAGTACAGCGCTACTAAGCAAGACTTGTAGCACAGGGATTCAGTCAACAGTATGGAGAAGACTATGATGCCACTTTTGCTCCAGTAGTCAGATACACCACCATCAGAACGCTTTTAAGCATAGCAGCTTCAAAGCAAATGCAAGTGAGGCACATAGACATAAAAACTGCATTTTTACATGGAGAAATCTCGCAGGAGATTTATATGAAGCAACCCAAAGGTTTTGTCAAGCCAAATGAAGCGCATTTAGTATGCAGACTTCAGAAGGGGCTTTATGGACTAAAACAGGGCACTAGGGCATGGAATGAAAAGCTACACGCCATGCTAACACAGTTGGGGTACGAACAAGGCCATGCAGACAAGTGTTTGTACTCAAAATGTAATAATGGACAATTTTCCTACATTCTGACATTTGTTGATGACCTGATAATTGCAACTATAAATGATAGAGACTACTCCCAAGTAGTAAAGCATCTAAGCCAAGATGTGGAAGTCAAAGAACTAGGAAAAGTGCATTATTATCTAGGAGTTCAAATAGAGAGAGGAGAAGATGGTTCTTTTCTTCTAAGCCAAAAGCAGAATGTCACTGAACTAATTGACAGCCTGCAGATGCAAGAAGCGCACCCAGTTGCCACACCTATGACTACTGATTTCTAAAGCAGAGCTTTCCAAACTGTGTGTCGTGACACAAAAGTGTGTTGCCACACACAATCTGGTGTGTCGCCACACAACCCGGAAGCGCTGATCATCATCAGCGCTTCCGGGTTTTCCCGCGGCGACACACCAACGGCGGTGCGCAAAAAACGAAAGCGGCAGCAGCGCGTCTGGGTTTTTGCGCGCTGCCGCAACGGCAGCACTTCCGGGTTTTCCCATGGCGACACACCAACGGCGGTTGGTGTGTCGCCGTGGGAAAACTTTGGAAAGCCCTGTTCTAAAGAATCAAGAGGAGTCAGAACCTTTTCCTGACAACAACAAATACAGGTCAGCAATAGGAAAACTTTTGTACCTGACCACAACGTGTAGGCCAGACAGCAAATGCAGTGGGGATTCTAAGCAGAAAAGTGAATGCTCCCACTGAACGTGACTGGACAGCTGTTAAGAGAGTTGTCAGATATCTGAAAGGTACCATGGACTGTAAATTAAAGTTACCAGCTGACAGCGATCCTGAACTGGTAGGTTACACGGACGCTGATTGGGCTGGGGATGCAAAAGACTATAAATCCACAGGTGGTTATGTCCTTATGTTTGCAAATGGTCCCATTTCTTGGGGCAGTTATAAACAGAATTGTATATCTTTGTCTTCTACAGAGTCCGAATACATTGCAGCTACAGAAGCATGCAGAGAAACGGCCTGGCTCGACCAACTGACCAAAGACTTTGGGTTAGTGCGCGAGAAGCCCGTTCATCTCATGGAGGACTACCAGAGTTGCCTGAAGTTGACAGTGAGAAGTTCCATGTGAGAACAAAGCACATCGGAGTGAAGTACCGCTTCGTGCGTGAGGCCATTCAAGATGGACTTGTGGACTTGGCTTATTGCCATACCAAAGAGATGACTGCGGACATTCTCACCAAGCCTCTATCGAGAGACAGTTTCCAGAACCTTCGAGTCAAAATGGGACTCTTAATTAAACGTTTGCATGAACTTGTTTTGTATGCCTGAGAAGGGGTTTGTGGGAAAATATTGCAGTCATACCAACAATTCATGTCTTGCTGTATAAGGACATGAAAAGGGGGCGGAGGCTCGCAGAGACTTCATGAGTAACTTCCTGAAAAGAGAACTCTGTGAGATCACTTCCTTCTTCCTCCCTCTCTCTCTCATCATTCATTTGAAGTGAAAGCACGTGAATGTCTGAGCTCTGCAGCCCAGACATCATGTTCAAGCTTAGATATTCTATTTTTGTAACTTAGTATGTTTTAAACCTGCCTTGACTCTACTACTGCAACTGCTGTTTTTGAGACCTAAATGATGTGAGTAAACATTACTTTTATTTCTTCACAAAACTGTGTGATTGTTGTTTTAAGAGGGATAAAAGGGGTAATACCAGGAAAATCCAGTCTGCTTCCCAGCATCCTGGATTATTGTTTTCTAGAAGGTTAAACCAACCTTGTCTCAAGCTCCCAACTTTTATGCTGCTAGGGATGGTACTCTGCTAATCTCACTCACGTGAGAAAGAAAGGATAATAACTAAACAATATATCCTCTCCTAGTATTTAATATCATCCCCAAGAAAAACTAACAGTTTGATTGTGGCACAAACTGACATGGACTAGAATCTACTTCCTCAAATGCACAAAAATCTTATGTCATTTACACTAATACAGTACTTGCATATGGGGGCCTTGAGATATGATTTCCCTGGATTTTATCACTAACCTACCATGTGTCAAGGATCTCAATGTTATCCTAGTAGTAGCTGATGTTTTCTTTAACATAGCCCAACTTCATTCCCTCTCGAGGCCTCACTCCCACCCTGAAACAGCCCCTTTGTGACAGTTTGTCCCCAGTCTGATAAGGATTCAAGAGATGATTTGGAAAGCACATTCCTCAGTTCTCTGAGAAACAGGGAGGTAACCTGAAGTTTCAGAGAAGTGACAGCTGAAAGAAATAGAAGTTATTTCTGCCCTAAAGAGACTAAAAGATAAATTGGATTCTAAAATGAAAGTAATCCAGTTACTTAACTTTTTGAAACATTACCCTTCATCCTTTCAGTCAACAAGAACTCAGTGTAAATTTTACATTCAGCTATCAAGAACAAAACCTGTTTATCCAACACATTTTTCAGGTGATTTACCAACCATTTGACTTCCAACAGAGGCCTAGAATTCACATCATGTTTCTGGGGAGCCCAGCTATTTGTTGTTCAGTCGTTTAGTCGTGTCCGACTCTTCGTGACCTCATGGACCATAGCATGCCAGGCCTTTCTGTCCTCCACTGTCTCCCGGAGTTTACTCAAATTCATGTTTATTTATTTATTTATTTATTTATCTTATTTATACCCCGCCTATCCCCTCCCTACTGGAGGACTCTAGGCGGCTTACATGTAATTCATATCTATATTATACAATCAATCATTACAATGTTTTACGCGCGCGATGGGAAGGAGGTAAGGGAACCGGCTATTCAGCTGCAGGCATCGGACTACATGTCCCAGGATGCCTCGCTTCGCGCCGGCTGCTGACGTCCAGGAAGTTGTTGATTTGGATCCGTCGTTCTCCGCCGCCATTATCGGGGTTCCCAGATCTTCTTCGGTTCGAGGAGGACGACCCTCCGCTGGACGCCGGCAAATTGACCCACGAAGTGGTACCCATTTATCTACTCGCATATGCTTTCGATCTGCTGGGTGGGCAGAAGCTGGAGCTAGTGGCGGGAGCTCACCCCGCCCCACGGTTTCGAACTGCCGACCTTGTGGTCGGCAGACTACCGGCTCAGCGGTTTAACCTGCTGAGCCACCGCGCTCCTTTGTTCATTACATCTACATTCATTACATTAGATGCTATCTAACCATCTCATCCTCTGCCGTCCGCTTCTCCTTTTGCCTTCAGTCTTTCCCAGCATCGGGGGTCTTTTCCAGTGAGTCCTCTCTTCTCATTAGGTGGCCAAAGTATCTGAGCTTCAGCTTCACTATCTGTCCTTCCAATGAGCAGTCTGGGTTGATTTCCTTTAGGATTGACTGATTTGACCACCTTGCAGTCCAAGGGACTCTCAAGAGTCTTCTCCAGCACCACAGCTCGAAAGCATCAATTCTTCGGTGCTCAGCCTTCCTTATGGTCCAACTCTCACAGCCATACATTACTACTGGGAAAACCATAGCTTTAACTATACGGACCTTTGTCGGCAAGGTGATGTCTCTGCTTTTTAATATGCTGTCTAGGTTTGCCATAGCTTTCCTCCCAAGGAGGAAGTGTCTTTTAATTTCATGGCTGCAGTCACCGTCTGCGGTGATCTTGGAGCCCAAGAAAATAAAATCTGTCACTGCTTCCATTTCTTCCCCTTCTATTTGCCAGGAGGTGATGGGACCAGATGCCATGATCTGAGTTTTTTTAATGTTGAGTTTCAAGCCAGCTTTTGCACTCTCCTCTTTCACCCTCATCAAGAGGCTCTTTAGTTCCTCTTCACTTTCTGCCATTAGGGTGGTATCGTCTGCATATCTGAGGTTGTTGATATTTCTCCCAGCAATCTTAACTCCGGCTTGTGATTCATCCAGCCCAACATTTCTCATGATGTACTCTGCATATAAGTTAAATAAGCAGGGTGATAATATACAGCCTTGTCGTACTCCTTTCCCAATTTTGTACCAATCGGTTGTTCCATGTCCGGTTCTAACTGTTGCTTCTTGACCCGCATACAGGTTTCTCAGGAGACAAGTAAGGTGGTCTGGTACTCCCATCTCTTTAAGAATTTGCCACAGTTTGTTGTGATCCACACAATCAAAGGCTTTAGCGTAGTCAATGAAGCAGAAGTAGATGTTTTTCTGGAACTCTCTTGCTTTTTTCATGATCCAGCGAATGTTGGCAATCTGATCTCTAGTTCCTCTGCCTCTTCGAAACCCAGCTTGCACTTCTGGTAGTTCTCGGTTCACATACTGCTGAAGCCTAGCTTGTAGGATTTTGAGCATAACCTTGCTAGCATGTGAAATGAGCGCAATTGCACGGTAGTTTGAGCATTCTTTGGCATTGCCTTTCTTTGCAATTGGAACATAAACTGACCTTTTCCAATCCTGTGGCCACTGTTGAGTTTTCCAAATTTGTTGGCATATTGAGTGCAGCACTTTAACAGCATCATCTTTTAGGATTTTAAATAGCTCAGCTGGGATACTGTCTTCTCCACTAGCTTTGTTGTTAGTAATGCTTCCTAAGGCCCACTTGACTTCACTCTCTAGGATGTCCGGCTCAAGGTCAGTGACCACACCATCGTATTTATCAGGGACATTAAAATCTTTCTTGTATAGTTCTTCTGTGTATTCTTGCCACCTCTTCTTAATCTCTTCTGCTTCTGTTAGGTCCCTGCCTTTTTTGTCCTTTATCATGCCCATCTTTGCACAAAAGGTTCCCTTGTTATCTCCAATTTTCTTGAAGAGATCTCTAGTCTTCCCCATTCTATTGTTTTCTTTGATTTCTTTGCATTGTTCATTTAAGAAGGCTTTCTTATCTCTCCTTGCTATTCTCTGGAAATCTGCATTCAGTTGGTTATATCTTTCCCTTTCTCCCTTGCCTTTTGCTTTCCTTCTTTCCTCAGCTATTTGTAAAGCCTCATCAGACACCCACTTTGCTTTCTTGCATTTCTTTTTCTTTGGGATGGTTTGAGTTGCTGCCTCCTGTACAATGTTACGAACCTCCATCCATAGTTCTTCAGGCACTCTGTCTACCAGATCTAATCCTTTAAATCTATTCCTCACCTCCACTGTATATTCATAAGGGATATGATTTAGGTCATACCTGAGTGGTCTAGTGGTTTCCCCTATGGTCTTCAATTTAAGCCTAAATTTTGCGATAAGAAGCTCATGATCTGAGCTCCAGGTCTTGTTTTTGCTGATTGTATAGAGCTTCTCCATCTTTGGCTGCAAAGTATATAATCAATCTGATTTCGGTATTGACCATCTGGTGATGTCCATGTGTAGAGTCGTCTCTTGTGTTGTTAGAAAAGAGTGTTTGCTATGACCAGCGTGTTCTCTTGACAAAACTCTATTAGCCTTTGCCCTGCTTCATTTTGTACTCCAAGGCCGAACTTGCCTGTTATTCCTGTTATTTCTTGCTTCCTACTTTAGCATTATATTATTAACAGCTATAGATATTGGTTAATTAAGCTCTACTGGATGGAGAAACTGAGAAGACAAATTGGTATGGTATTTTTATTGTAATGGCCAGTCTGGTTTCAGGTCCTTTGCTTCTAATTAATTTATTTATATTTCAAATTTCATCACCACCCATCTCCCTCAAAGAGGGACTCTGGGCGGTTTACAATAAAACTAAAAATAAATACAGATTAAAGTACAATAAAAACAGTACCTCTTAAATAAAAATATCAATATAAAATATAAAATCCAAGATGGAGATATTAAAAGTTCTTAATTTACCATTATGTCCTCCCTTTTAGTTGAAATCAATTCGCCAAATTTGGATTTTATATTTATTTATATTATGCTAATTAAATTGTAATTTTATATTTGTATTTTAAACTTGATTTTATTGTAAACCGCCCAGAGTCCCCTGCTGGGGGAGATGGGCGGTCATATAAATTAAATAAATAAATAAATAAATAAATAAATAAATAATAATAATAATAATTTCATGATTCATGAATACACGGGGCCCTCTTTAGGGCACTAACCACCCCCATGGTTGATTACCCCCTTCCCGTCCCAAGCGAGATGGCAGAGCCAGGCCTTTACCCCTTTCCGGAAGGCCAGGAGAGATGGGGTCTGCCTCACCTCTGGGGGAAGAGTGTTCCATAGGGCGGGGGCCACGGCAGAGAAGGCTTTCTTCCTGGGCCCCGCCAATTGAAAATCTCTCATGGACGGGGTCCGTAACATGCCTTCTCTGCCTGACCAAGTAGGACGGGTCGATGTAATGGTTGTGAGATGGTCCCTCAGGTAACCTGGACCCATGCCATGTAGGGCTTTAAAGGTGATAACCAACACCTTGAATTGGACCCGGAAGCAAATTGGCACCCAATGCAGCTCCCGCAGCAAAGGTGTTACGTGTGCCATCCTTGGGGCACCCAAGACTGCTCGCACAGCCGCATTCTGGACCAGCTGTAGCTTCCGGATACTCTTCAAGGGTAGCCCCATGTAGAGCACATTGCAATAGTCTATACTGGAGATGACTAGGGCATGAGTGACTGACTGGAGGGCTTCCTGATCCAGGAAGGGGCATAACTGGTACACAACATGAAGTTGAGCAAAGGATGTCCTGGTCACAACTGCGACCTGCTTTTCGAGTAGGAGTCGTGAGTCCAGGAGGACCCCAGATTCCGCACCGGGTCTGTCTGGGGCAGTGCAACCCCATCCAGAACCAAAGAAGGTAAATTCCCAGATACAGAGGAGCCCCCAACCCACAGCCACTCCGTCTTAACAGGGGTCAGCTGAAGCCTGTTGTTCCCCATCCAGACCCCTGCAGCCTCCAGGCACCAAGAGAGGGTGGTCACAGCATCACTTACTGTACATCACCCGGGATGGAGATGTATAATTGGGTATCATCTGCATATTGATGATACCTCATCCCATGGCGATAGATGATCTCACCCAGTGGTTTCATGTAGATGTTAAAAAGGAGCAGGAAGAGTGTCGAACCCTGCAGCACCCCACAAAGGAGGGGTTGTACAATAAAAATTCCGCAGCTGCCAGCAATTCTAACACTGAGAAAGAAGGCAACTTGGTATAGGGGAGAGATGGACAGTTTGATGACCAAGGAGAGAAGTGTAGAAACAGATTTTTTCATTGCCTCACAACCTCCCAGATCAAGGGTCGGAAATGGCGGCTCGCGAGCCAGATCTGGCTCTCTGGCCCCTCGGCTCTGGCTCTCTCTCTCTGTCTGCCGCCCAACATCCGGAAAGCCGGTCTCCGGAAGCAGCAGGCTTGGCGCGAACCCTGGGGAAGAAACAGAGACGCTGACTGGTGGAGGCTCAGAAGGAAGGACGCCTCCACCAATCAGCGTCTCTGTTTCTTCCCCAGGGTTCGCGCTGGGGCCCTCCGAGCAGTCGCTGGCTCCGGGTCGCGGGGATTCCGTCATGGGCACCCGCCAGATGTGGGGAGAGGCCGGGAACGGACGGATGTGACGGTAGGCGCAGGAGCGGGACTCCCCGCCTCGCCCCTGCACGGCCGCCCGGCTCTGCCTGGCCTCAACGCCCGAACGTGGCGAGGGAGAAGGGAAGAGGCGAGCCGCCGTTGGCACAATCGACCCGGGGGCTTCCCGGAGCTTTTTTTAAACTTCTAATTAGGATTCGTGGTGTGATAATCACCCTGAGCTCCAAAAGTGGCTCTCCCGAAAAAATCCGAGAGGCAGAAGGGGGCGGGGCAACGCTGCGTCCCGGCACGTGACTTACGGGGGGAGGGGATTCGCCCTGCCCCGCGAACAGAGAACGAGCAAGGAATCCAAAGCGCAACAGGCGCCGTCCTCGCCGGGCTCCGGGTCTAGCAAAACTTCCCCGGCGCGCTTCCAGCCTCGGAATCCTTACCGGGGGAAGGGATCCCCGGGAAAGTGAAAGCAAGGACCCACTTCGACTGCCCGGGAAGGCCCCGCCAGAGAAGGGGGCGGTGATGCTCGAGGCTCCCCCTGGAAGGCAAACGCGGGGGGAATTGGGTTTCCTGCTGCTTCGCGAGCTCCGCCAACGGGGACCCAGGAGTGCCCGAGGCACAACGGGAACGTCCCGTTCCGAGCAGCCGCCCCCCGCTCCGACTTGACTTGGATCGGTGGGGGTCGTGTGGGTAACGGAGAGCGGTGCAGGCAAAAGGAGGAGGCGGCGGAGGCAGCGAAGAGGCCACGGGCGCCGAAAGCAGCAGCCGGAGGCTCGTCTGGCCCCGCGGCGCGCCAAGGGCGAAGAGCCGCCTGCTCTCCCCCTTGGCCGCCTCCGGTCGCTACAGCCTTGCTTGGCTCCCCCGAGCAAGGAGAGTACGCCGAACGGCGGGGTGGGGGGATTGACGGGCAGCTCGGCCCGCGCGCTTCGCCCAGACATGTCACCAGCAGCAGCAGCAGCTCCCAAGGTGAACCTGAACGAGAAGGGCAACGTCCCCTCTTTGCAGGTGAGGCTGCTCTGGCTACTCTTCGGTAGAGCGTGGCGGGCGAAGGAAAGCCCTGGTGGGATTGGGGCTCCGTTTGGGATGCGGCACGTCTTGGCAGAGAACCGGCCACCCATCCCAGCAGTGTGGGGAAAGGCGGGCCACAGAGGGCTGCCGGCTAAGGTTGTGTCCCAAGCTCCGTGAGCCCCCCGACCCTTCCACGCGATTGGCCCAGCTCCCATCCACGGGGCTGCTCCGCCTTCGCCCCGAGGTCTCCTGGGAAGCCCGTCCCGCTGCACTAAGGGGGCTTGGACCCAGGACCCCGGGCGCAGGACTGCACCTCTTTGCCCAACCTGTTGGCAAGGCCCCCGGGAAGCACAGCCCTCCGCAACAAGCCGCACAGCCCACTTTCCCTCCCCGCCTTGAGAGGCCACGCAGGTCCCGTTCTCCCCCGACCCTCCCAAAATCCAGATTCACCCTTCCACTGCCCCAATAAGCCACGTGATTGGCTCCTGCCCGCAAACCCCGCCCCCTTCCAGGTGATTGGCCCCTGCCCGCAAACCCCGCCCCCTGGCTCTCGAGCATTTCAAAATGTGCACGAGCATGTCAAAATGGCTCCCGGCATAAAAAGTTTGCCGACCCCTGTCCCAGATAGAAAGAAACTGTGCCACCTGGAAAAAAAAATTCTGAAATTGTGGCTGCCTCACCAGCTATTACCAAAGAATAGGATTTAGAGGTGGAGGGGGAAGGGGGGGTTCAAATCACCATGAAGCAAGGAGGAGAAACATCCCCCTTCCATAGCACTGTTGGGTCAAGAAGGAGCGGGAGTTCCTGTTTCTTTCAGACACACAGAAAGGGAAGGGTTATCGAATGGAGGATAGTTGAAAGTTAACTGCTTTTCAGAGCAGAGATGTCAGTTCTGTCAACAACCAACAGTCAACCAGCTTTAAGGCCACAAAATGCCCATCAAACTGTGGGAAGGGTAGGAAAAAGAACTGCTACAATTAAACTGTAAGAAGGCATTGCATGTTCATGTTGACAGAATGCAATTCAAGTATTTCAGGGGCTTCATCTTAGGATGCAATAAAATGTCTACATCTAGCCTTCATCTCAGTATGAGCCTAGGAGTCTAGTCAAGCATTGCCAAGCTTGTTTTGGAACTACTCAGCAAGCCTATCACTTTTCTTTTAGAATGTATCATTTTTGCTTTTAATGTGACAATTTGGAAATTGAGAAATAGAGTGTGTAGCAACAGGGAATGGCTTGTAAATGAACTAGCCTACCACATTTTCAACTGCTCTCTACAGTACTTAATACATTTGTTTTATTTATTCAATTTCCACCTGCCAAATGATTCTGGGCAGCTTACAAAAGGATTAGAAATAACAAAGTAGAAACAAAAAAAAAATCACAACAATAAAAGCAACCATGCCAGGGCAAGATAGATGACCATACACATATAGTGGGTTCACACAACATCCAAGCCCAGTGTCCATAGGAAAAGCCAGGCTTTCAGGAGCCTCCTAAGGGACAGCAGGGTTGGGGCCATACAAATCTCAGGGCAGAGGAATAGGAGATGCTATTGAAAAGAGGAGGCATTACAACAGAGATGAGATTGCTTAATTGATGGGACTTGGATGGCCAACCCGGTCCTATCTTACAGAGTGGGCTGCATGGTATTAAAACTATTGCTACTGCAAATGCCTAAGGAGACACCTTCTCAGCTGAATTTCACCTAGAAATACAAGAATAGAAGTACTGTATCAGCCTTCCCCAATTTGGATTTTCCAAATAGTCTGGGATTGTAATTCTCAGAAATACAACCACTATGGTGTGAAAGGACAGGCTGTAGGAAGATTACAGGAACCTGGGATCACCTTCCTCCCCTGTACTTCAAACCTCTCTCAGCGTAAGGACGGCAGTGAGACTGTTAAAAACCCTTTGTTTGGAACAGCTGGGGGTGGGAGAGGAGAAGGAGAGAGGAAGGAGCGAGGAGGAGGCGAGGGAGAGAGCAGAATGTGAATGAAGAGCTGGTGTATGTTTGGAGTTTGCAGCTGGCAGCCAAAACAGGAGAAAGAAGCAACCAAGGGAAGAAAAAGGCGTTTCCCAAAGAGACGTGGAAGGTCTGGAGGAAAAGACAAGCAGCAGTGAAGTCTTGCAGCAAACGTCTGGAGAGGGGCAAGTGAGAAAGCTGCCCTCTTAAAGGGGCCTTGTGCAAGACATTGTAGCAGTAGTGTTAGTTTCTAATACTAATAATTATAGTTAGATAGCAATAGTGATAGCATAGTTAGCCTATTATATGTATTAGAGAAGGATAGGAATAGTTACATAGTCTAGGTCTAGTAGGAATATAGGTTAGTGAGAAACAAACTAGGATTGTATTAAGTAGACACATAGATAGCTAGAGCACACTTTTTTACTGTAAATAATTGTTTATGAGTAAACTAAAAAAAACCCCAACAAATAAGGGGAGAGACAAATCTTTATGTGTGCAGTGTTTTCTTGGGGGACTTCCTGTTGAGTTTGAATAAACACCCTTGGGTACAAAAGCGTGAGGTTTCGTGCACTTACCTGGATGCCGGCCGACATGCTGGACTCAGAGGAGGAGGAAGAGCCAATCACAGGAGACGGCAGGTTTGGCGCGAAACCAACCAGAGACCCAGAAACACTGATTGGCAGAGGCTCAGAAAGAAAGACGCCTCTGCCAATCAGCGCGCGCGAAAGGAGAGCAAAAAGGCGGGCTGAGCAACGTGAAGCCCGATTGGCCCCTGCTCTCCCAAGGCGCGAAAAACGGAATAAAAAGCCGGCGCAACTTACCTCAGCTGCCAGAGACAACCGTTCTAACCGCCCCACGCCAAAGCCTCGAGACTCCGTGCCGGACCCTGCTACCGAGCCTTGTCCTGTTGCTGCCCCGGATTTCGCTCTAGAGCCCTGCCTTGCCGCCGCGCCAGACCCTGATCCCACGCCTTGCCACCGTCGCCGCACCAAGCCTCAGAACCAAGCCTTACCTTGCAGCCGTGCCAAGCCTCGTGCCCGAACCTCCTCCAGTCGCCACGCCTCCGTCCTTGTTCCCTGCGGAAGAAGCCAGTGTCGGGGTAAGCACCACCGCCTTGCCTGCTCCTCTCCCGACTGCCCGAACCACCGATTCCCTGTTGCTCCTGTACCCTCTCTGCTCCTTCCTGTCTGGCCAGGAGTATCCACGGAACTCGTTGCTATCCAGCCTGTAGAAGAAGAAGAGGACTGTGTAAACTGGGCGGCTTGTGTATCTGTGTAAATAAAGTTATTTCAGTGACGCTTCCGTGTCTTAGTCGGAACAGGACAAAAAGAACCCGTGACATATGGGTAACAGCCTCTGCAGCTTGGAAATAGAGGAACTGTAATCCTATTCTATATGGAGGGCCCTCTATATGAGAAAGGTTATACCAAACAACCATTATTTCCTCTAACTGGGAAATTTTTTTCCATGCATGAAAGATTCGGTTGTTTGCTATACTTTCCTGTATTTGGTTAAACTAAAAAGACAGAATGTCTATGAAGGTTCTCAGTCATCCAGGTGGAATTGTCTGTAGCTTGAATCATGTCAACTGGATTTCTATTTTCTCAGTGGAAACGTTTCGCTCCTTGGATAAGGAGCGAAACGTTTCCACTGAGAAAATAGAAATCCAGTTGACATGATTCAAGCTACAGATAAAAAGACAGAAGTTAAACAAAGAAGTGATAAAAAAGAAAATAAATGAACACTATATAAAGGAAGTAACAAAAAAAATCAATTAATTTGCATAAACTTGTTTACTTTTTCACAAATGTCAATAAAAAAGAATATAGAAAAAAATAATTTAGTGCTCTTTGAAACTTTGTGAAAATGTATGTAGGAAGTAAACAAGAGATTGATAAAAGATACATACCTTGCATTTTAGTGTAAAGTACTTCTCACAGAAGTGCACAATAAAATAATAAAATAATAATGAAATCAAAATTAATAATTAAAAACAGTACTGTATGAACCACAGGCCTGCTACAGTCCTAAATTATAGGCCAAGGTTGGGTCTAGCTGAAGTCCTACAATTACGGAATTTAATGGACAACAGCAGGAAGACATTCTACAAGTAGGGAAATTATCTTTTTCTTGTACATGCTTCCTAACTGTTTTTGCTGATGGGCATACAATTAGGATCTCAATAAAAAAAATCCTTCCTATAACCTGGACTGAAATCATGTAAAAGTTTTGAAGGTCAATGCTGTTGGAATTATCAGGGGTCAACTCAGCATTGTCTCATAAGCATAAGGGGGGTCCTTCTAGTAAATGCAACTCTATTGTGCTTGTGGGATGTCACATGGGTCACCTGATTTCCACTTCCTTTCTCCTTCTTGAGTTTGGGGATCAACAATCTCCATTACTCTTTGGGTACACCTGCAAGCAGGAGGTGCTGCAGAATGCATCTCTCGTCCTTTCATCTCGCTTGCACACAGATCTACTATGAATCTACTTGTATCCAGTTCTACTGAATAAATGTAAGCTATCTCTATTTTTTCTTCATCTAACTACTATGTGAAGACTGAATTTATTTCTGAACATAATTAAGCGTAATGTGCAAGTCCCTTCTGGTTCACGCTTCTACTTTGCAAGATTGTTGTTAGCTGCTTGGAGTTCTTTTATTAACCTTCAAAACTCCATCAAATGCTAGTACTTTAAATTGGAGCTGGAAAGCTGCTGGCAACTAATTTAACTGATACGATATCGGGAGCGAATATTAGATTAAATCGGAGAACGCATCTTAGCTAGTACTAACCCCTGAGTTTCTGCTGAGCCCAGAAAAACTCATACTTGATTCTTTATGGATAACGTAATACCATCTAGAACCACTTGCAAACTTCTATCCAGAGTAGCTGGTTTTTCTACTTATGTACAGCCTTAACATGCTCTTGTTCATCCATTCTAAAAACTGCCTCCAGACGTTGATTGGTTCAAGAATTCCATAGCCTCCTTGGTATAAGTAGCTAGAAATGAAATTTAGAACTGAACGTTATATGCATCTCAGTATTGTCTCAGCTAAAATCTCTAGATGTAGTCTCTGAGCATTTTCATGTAGAAATTAAAAAGCACTTAAACAAGGTAGAACCCTACAGCACCCATTAACTGATTGCCATGGGGATCTGCAACTGTCCCTTTTGTGACTAATTACCTCTGAAAGAGCGAAACCACCATAACTTTTGTCCAACCTGGATAAATGGCCCAGAAGAATATAACTGTGAATTGTAATGAAGAGGAGAGACATTGTACTTCCATCCATTTGAAGCCTGTAAACCACAAGGGAGATCAAAGCTGTTTTCATTCCAAAACTGGATTGAAATAGGCCTAAATAATCAGAACTGCCTGGAATTGGAGTCCCCACACTCTCTAGCACAGAGCTTTCCAAACTGTGTGTCGGGACACGTTAGTGTGTCGGCTGCAGTGTCTGGGTGTGTCGCGGCTGCTGCTGCTGCCTCCTGGCTTCCACGCAGGTCCTAGTGCTTGCCTTGTGCCCTGCTGTAAGAGTGTGTTGCGAAATGATGCATGTCTAAAAAGTGTGTCACCAACATGAAAAGTTTGGAAAGCTCTGCTCTAGCAGCTTACTCAAGGAGGAATGTTTAGATACTGGATAGTAATTACCCTGAAGAATTGGGTCTACATTTAGTTTCGTTGAAGATTCAACACTGCCTCTTTCAAAGCAACAAGGATCGCACAACCACTCAAACTGTCTCCAAGGTCCATCTCTGAAATAAGAATGTCATATTTTTTGAGAGCTCCCAGATGAAAGATTCCTCCTAATTCGAGCAAGGAAAAATATTGTGTACCCTATTCCGTATGTGTCTAAATAAATGAATGAAACATTAGAAAATATAAGGTAGAGGTTACAAAAAGAATGAGACAGATGCTTTCACAATTCAAGCCTTATCTGAAACCACATCCTGTCTTTCTGATTCCTTTATCTTTTTCTGTGCCTCCGTTTCAAAGCAAACTGTGTTTTTCTCATTTTCTCTGGAGTTAGGTTCTATCAACAAATCCCATTTTAGGGAACAACACACTTGTTAATTCCTACCTACTTTTACCAGCCAATTTCTTTAAAAAGGATGGGCAGGGAGTGTTCCTAATTTAAGTACACCAAGGCCCCAGCAGTTCAAAAGGTTAACCATGGAGTTCTGCGTAACTAGCAAAGATTCTAGATCATTAGCATTAAGGGCCCAGCATAAGGATGGGATGGATACCTGGAGTATAAAATGAGCTTCTGAGGCAGAAGGTTATTTGAATCAAAAAGTAAAAATAGATTTTAAAAAGGTTAAAACTCTAATTTTCTTAACAAGTTTTACAGAATATAGGGAAACAAAATATACGATGACATTTCTGGCTTTAATGCTGTCTAGTTTCTGGGATTTGAAAACTCCCAAAGGCCTTAGTTTTTTTTTAAGTCACAAACATAATTTCAAAGTTCAAGCTATTCTTTAAAACACACAAACACACACACGTACACGTACATGTCCTAAGCCTGGTGGCATACTTTTCAATCAAGTAAAAGAATGGGCTTATCCTTTAAGAGTCCTCCTTGAACTCTTCTTAGACTGAGTTTGTTGAGGTTCTCCAGACAGACAGAATTAAGAATTAAACAGCTCTCTCCCTATACTATTTATACTATACTATTTATCTGAGACAAAATACCCACATGATAAATTTTAAAAAACTGAAGTGCTGGTATCTTCTAAAGTGAGAGGAAGCAAGATGATCAAAACTGGATAATCGACGGGAGAAAAGCAAAATCTTCTTAGTCGTTATGAATTTAGATATTACTTAGCCCATAGGGCAGAGGTGGGCAAGGATTTGATGGTGGAGGCACATACCGACCTACCTACCTACCTACCTACCTACCTACCTATCAAATTTAGACACTGCCCATCTCACTATGGAAGTAACTCTACTTAACATTTGTTGAGAGTATAGGGCTGCAGTGGGCTATGTCACACACATGAGCAGTTCCAAGATTTTCCATTTGTTTTGTGGGGTTGTGGAGGGGGGTGTGTGTGTGTGTGTGTGTGTGTATGTATGAAAGTCTATTTTGTGATATAAACTACTGTGTTCAAGTTTTTCCCACCTTAGCTTGGGAGTAAACCATGCCCCTGATTTTCAACAACTGAACTTGGAGAGAATTCCAAAAGTAGGACCTGGGGCCTCACCTGCTATATTAGAACAAAGGCAGGATTTGGATGGAGGTGGGCAACTAGTTCCAAATTCATATGGAGAAAAAAATGTGATCTTTACAGAAAGATGCCATGTCCAGGTAAGAAACTAAAGCTTCTGACTTTTCAATATGGAGTTTGGGACCTTTGGAAGATGCTTTTTTTTAAAAAAAAAAATGCAGCTTAGGTTTTACATATCTCAAATCTGTGTTTGCATGTCTATGGCCAACAAAAACCAAACCCCAGACACAAAGCCTTACAAATTAGAGCAAGAACACCAGCCATGGACTTTTGCAGAGGATAGTCCTCTACTAGAAGGGCAGTCAGAGAACCGCCCTCTGTTTGAAGACAGTCTCAGTCAGGAAGTACTGCCTAGTCCAGGGGTCGACAAACTTTTTATGCCGGGAGCCATTTTGGCATGCTCGTGCACATTTTGAAATGCTCGAGAGCCAGGGGGCGGGGTTTGCGGGCGGGGGCCAATTGCGTGGAAGGGGGCGGGGTTTGTGGGCGGGAGCCAATCGCGTGGAAGGGGGCGGGGTTTACGGGCAGGAGCCAATCACATGGAAGGGAGCGGGGTTTGGGAGCAGCGCCGGCAAAGTAAAAGACTGCTATCCCTTTAAGGGACTGTTTCACGCCCAGCTGAGAGCGGGCAGTGCTCTAAAGCCGTATTTGGGGCGCCGTTTGGAGTGTGCACGGCCCCCCCAACCAGGCAGGCAGACTGCAGGTGGCAGAGGCGGCAAGGGGGGAGCCCCGGGACGCTTTGGGGTGACTTTCTTCGCCCCCCCACCTTCTCCGAAGCACAGAAGCCCCGGCGTTTGGGAGCAGCGCCGGCAAAGTAAAAGTGTGATATCCCTTTAAGGGACTGTTTCACGCCCAGCTGAAAGCAGGCAGCTTATCCCAGTGCTCCAAAGCCGTCTTTGGGGCGCCATTTGGAGTGTGCACGGCCCCCCCCCCAAACAGGCAGGCAGCCTGCAGGTGGCAGAGGCGGCCAAGGGGAGAGCAGGCGGCTCTTCGCCCTGCGCCGCCCTGCCGCTCGCGTCCCGGCCCGCGCCCTCGCCTGGATGCCGCGGGCAAGCGCCATCTCCAGCCGCAGCAGCCCCTGCAGCCGCTCCTGCGCCGCCTCCGACAGCGCCGCGTCCCAGGCCAGCAGCGCCTCCCTTCAGCGCCGGGCCTCGCTCAGTGCGAGAGCCAGGGGGCGGGGTTTGCGGGCGGGGGCCAATCGCGTGGAAGGGGCGGGGGTGAGTTCAGCTGCGGAAGAGCCACACTCAAGGGGCCAAAGAGCCGCATCTGGCTCGCGAGCCGCCATTTCCGACCCTTGGCCTAGTCCAAGGGTGGTTTTAGAGTAGCAAATCATTAAACAGTGACAAAGGGCCTTGAAGAGGCACAAGGATCACTGGTCCTCCCCACCATAGTGACGTGCCCTGTATTTCTACTGTAGTTACTCATTGATGCATAGGAATATTTTTTGTAGACCTGTTTCCTCTCTGCTTTGTTCTTTTGGGGCTGCATAAGTGGCTCTTTCACTGGGGAGAAAGATCTGGACAAATTTTATCCAGGAATTCCTGCTTGGTGAAGAATTGTCAACATCCAACAGTCTTCCTCAACCTGGTACCATCCAGTTTCTTTCAAGAAGTTGGAGGTGGCGTTTGTAGAGGGTCCATGTTTCACAGGCATACAGAAGGGTTGGTAGTACAATGGCTTTGTAAACAAGCATTTTGGTCTCCCTGCGAATGTCCCGATCCTCAAACACTCTACGCTTCATTCGGGAGAAAGCTACACTCGCAGAGCTCAGGCGATGCTGACTCATGAGTGTTTCAATTGGAGGTCATCCTTTATTAATGGCGCTATGGACTTTGAAGAAGCACAAGTACAGGGAGAAAAGGAGAAAAGAGCTAAAAGGAAGGCACGTCAGGCAAACCCTCATCATGACCGTCTCCCACCCGGAAACCTATGCCCTCATTGTGGGAGGTTGTGCGGATCCAGAATTGGCCTTTATAGCCACTTACGGATCCACCGTTAAAATTTTACCTTTGGAAGACAATCTTACTCGGCTACGAGTGATCGCCAATGACCATCCAGTTACTCAATAATGTTTTCTGATCATCAAGACAAGAAAAAGGTATTGCTATCAAGTATTGCTGTAGTTCAACGATCGGAACTACTGTACATTTGGAATATGATGACCCTCTGTTAGGGTAGTTCCACAGAGAATAAAGTGATCACATATACATTACTAATAATAGACAGTGTTTATATATTATAATTTAACAATTAAAATAAAAATGCATGAGGGATTGCTTTGGCTGCAAAGTGGACAGAGAAGAAAGAGGAACTGACACATTGAAAGGCCTGTTCAGAGATGCTGTGATCAGAATGAAAGGACACCAAACCATTCATTAAAAGGCCTGTAGCTAAGAAATAGCCTCTATTAAAACAAAGAGGCAAACAAGGAGAAAAGAATAATTAGAGGGCCAAAATACCGCTTAACAGACTAGTACTGACACTGTGTTTTAAGATCAATTCAGAAAAAGCCAGTGTGGTGTACTTAGTGTACTTAAGGTTCAAGTCCACTGTGTAAACTCAGTGGGTGACTTTGGACAATCACTTTCTCTTAGGTCAAACTATTTTTCAAGTTCTTGTTCTGGAGATAAAATAAAAGGAAATCCCATGATTTCCTGGGGATAAAGCAGGATATATGCACCTAGTACATGCATATATTAAAAGAATATGAGGAGAATACCAAAAACCATAAGTTGTAGAGGTCTGACAGTGATGTTACCTGGATCTTCCATAAAAACTGAATAAATCAATTGTGTCAGTTCTGGATGAAAGTGTAAAAGGAGCCAAAATCAGAAGCCAAGAAAGTCCAGCCAAGGCACAAGAGCACACCTGCAGCCTTATGTAACATATTTGAGTATCAGATTACAGTTACATTTATGAGTTGCTCCTAAAATTAGTCCAGCTGGAATGGCAGCATAACACAAGGCAGCAAAAACCGAGCACATTGTAGGTGTCAATCTGCCATTTCATTGCTTCTGAGACTAAGTCACTGCTGATTCCCCAATATTTGGTATGAGTTTGTTCACAGTGTTTATGGCACTTTTGCCATCCAAGACTCCATCTTTTTTCTCTCTCTGCTCCCACCCTTTCTTTTAATGATGCTCTGGATGCTAGCACCATATATACTTCTTATTACTGCAATGCTATTATTTTGCAATTTTTTATTTGTTTAATAATATTTTAATAGTATTGTATGTATTGCTTAATGGTTTGCTTTGGGTTTTGTTTTATTTTTCTTTTAGCTGCTTTAATTCAGCATACAAACTGCCTTGGGAATTCTAGCTGGCCAGTACTGGAAAAGCATTATAGCTACAGTGACCATACATCCTTTATTATAAAGGACAGTCCTTTATTTCAGAAAGCTGTCCTTTATTTGTTTTTCAAAAACTCACTTTTGTCCTTCATTTTGGTAATTTAACTTTTGTGGCTGTTGTGGGTCTTCCGGGCTGTGTGGCCGTGTTCTGGAACTTGTGGTTCCTAACGTTTTGCCAGCATCTGCGGCCGGCATCTTCAGAGGGCAGGAGCACAGACAGAAGCGAACTCTCTGTACCCAGGTAGAGTGGCAATGTTTATTTTCTATTTATAGAGCTAAGTTATAGGAGATTAGGTAAATTATAGGAGATTAGATTTCCTAATATTAGATTAGGAAATTTAACTTTTATTCAACAAATGGTACCACTTAATGCACAATCTTTCACATTTATGTGAAAAATATGGAAATCGAATTGACTTTTAAAAATACATTTACATATACTGTTTGATTTTAGATATTTTTATTAGAATATGCATTTTTGTAAAGTTTTTCTTGGTTTTGCTCTTGAATTTTCCTTTGTAAAGCAGAGTTACGAACATAAACAATTATTTTTTTTATCCTTATGAACCTCTTTCAGATTTACCCCTTTTTCAGGTTTGTCCTTTCTTTTTTCCAAGAAAATATGGTCACCGTAATTATAGCTCATCTAATAAATATACTGTAAATTAACCTCCACAGTAGGTAAATATTTAATTACTACATCAAATAAATGGGAGCTTTGTCCTATATATACTTTAAAAATGTTCAAGGAATGGGTTAAACTTACCATGCACTTTATACAGAGAAATGCCAAGCATCAGGCAATTCTGGCATACATTTTTATTTCCGTGTGCTAAGACAATAAGTACAGGAACTCATACACTCAGTGAATGAGACGAAAATTATTTTCCTGGAGGTGGAGACCAGACAGAAACTTCACGGTAGCATCTTGAATGCTACTGTACAATGGAAGATTAATCACAATGTTGAGACAAAGAGTGCGTTTGTTAAAACAGACATAGAGAGTTCTAGCAATAGGATCATTGGAGGTATTTCAAGATAGCAAAGCAAATCTGCCCATTTCAGTTTCATTCACATTCATAGGCTCATATCATTCCTATTTTTTTGCATCAGTTTGCAAATTCAGCCAAGGCAGGCATGAAAATTTATAAACATTATCACTTATATGTCTCCTGATATACATAGTTGTGAGCACTTTACCTGATGTGCACTCTTCCCCAGCTAAAATTATTATACACAACAACGTGAAATCACAGCTGCCAATTTTTTAGCTGGTGTTGGACTTCATTTGCATCGAGTTCTTGAGTTTTTTCTAGTGTTGACCTTCATTCGCATCGAGTTCTTCCCAAGAACCTAGGATGTCGTAATGTATCGGCATAGTAGATGTGCGGATCCAAGCAGTGTGGCCTTTTGTAATTGACAGATAGAAATTTTCATTATTATTATTATTATTATTATTATTATTATTATTATTATTATTATTATTATTATTTATCCTGTCTTTTTTTAATATATGTTTGGTCATCTGAAGGCAGCAAACATACCTAATACTCCAGCCTCCTATTTTCCCCACAACAACAACCCTATGAGGTGGGCTGGGCTGAGAGAGAGTGACTGGCCCAAGGTCACCCAGCCGGCTTTCATGCTGAAGGAAGGCCTGGAACTCACAGTCTCCTGGTTTCTAGGCCAGCACCTTAACCACCATACCAAACTGGGTCAATATATTATTTGTTTACACATAATTATGCATAATGTATTACTATTATTTAATGTATGTTTTCTTCCTTGACTTTTTCCTTGTAGTGCACATTATTTCCTTAATAAGCACATTCTGTCTATATTTTAATTGCAAATCCTGTCATAAAATCCTGTGAGTTTTGATGCCCAATCATGTTACAAGTTCAAGAAAGGTAAATTCACTGGAAGGATGCAGGAACATATTTTGACTGACCAGCACCATCAGGGAGCAAAACTTTGCCCTCAGCTTGAATGATACCCTCTGCATAGTGTTAGATGGGGCCTCAACCACTTCCCAATGTGACAAGAGCTCTCATCCAACAAATCCTGGCCCAGCTTAATTTTGTGGAACCGGGCCTGTTAGTGGTTAGCCTATTGCAGAGCTTTCCAAACTTTTCATGTTGGTGACACACTTTTTAGACATGCATCATTTCGTGACACACTCTTACAGCAAGGCACAAGGCAGGCACTAGGACCTGTGCAGAATCCTGGCAGGGCAGGTTTGGAGGCAGCAAGGCACAAGGCAGGCACTAGGACCTGGGTGGAAGCCAGGAGGCAGCAGCAGCAGCGACACACCCAGACACTGCAGCCGACACACTAACGTGTCCCAACACACAGTTTGGAAAGCTCTGGCCTATTGGCTGGAGTGTCATTGGCATGTTTCTCTATCTATCCCTATCCCCTAGGAAAATATTACTAGTGTTGATTATCTTTCTATAATGGTGGAAGCATTGTAAAGTGTACCACTGAAATATCCATTACTTGACTCTGCACATACAACACTTGGGAATAAGGCATACAAGGAGTTGCCCCCTGGGTAGAAAGGAACCTGTAGCTTTGAATGGCTTTATTCCAATGTTACTCTAATTCCAGGCTTATCTTCAGAGCATGACCATAATTTGGGGAGCTTGAATCACTGCATCCATAGGAGAGCTCCCATCTTACCTGAATTCAGCACTGGATTTTATATGTGTGTACCTTTTTCCAGTTCTGGGAATCATGCAGATGAAACAGGCCTTGCACAATATTTCAGTTGAGCTAGATGTGGCCTTTAATGCCAGCATCATTTTGATTTAAGATCTTGTCTTAAAAAACTCAAGATGACTTGTCCTCCTTGGTTGAAGTGGTGCTACAAAATGTAGTGCCTTAGATCTGCTGACCGCAGTCCAGAGGTTTCAGTCTTTGTCATGGACCAGCCCACCCTTGTAACGCGGACAAGAATGGTAAAACTGAACAAGAGGCTCAACTTATTAAGAAAGCCATACTGATCTTCTGCAAGGGTGGGGGGCAAATATCATAACCAGCCCCTGGGATTGGTCTTGGCTAATTTCCTGGTTACCCAGTCTTTGTTGGAGATCCTGGCAAATCCAGCATGCCTCATCAGCATATGGATGGCTGCTCTAGGATGCAAGCTCTCCATGCTTTTGAGGAAGCTGTTTGTGGCCACTCCCACTTCCTCTTTCTCTCTCTCCTTGGACTGGGAGCAAGCACATGGCTGTGTGCTGCTCCATTCTAGGCCATGGATGGGACTAGGAGATTTTTCCCCCTTTCTACACGCATCTCTTGCAGCAAGCAGGGCAAGAGGTATTAAGTTTAGGGAAACAAAGAAGAAATGGAACATTGATGGTTGTTGTGGGTTTTCCGGGCTGTGTGGCCGTGTTCTGTCAGTTTTGGTTCCTAACGTTTTGCCAGTAGCTGTGGCTGGCATCTTCAGAGGACAGGAGCACAGCTAGAAGATTCTCTCTGTGCCCAAGTGGAGGGTATGTGTTCCTGCTGGTGTTTATAGCTGCTGAGAGGGTGTGTGTCTTCTGTGGGTCATTTACATTAGGAGAGGGTTATTTGCGGTGATTAGGGGGTGTGGAGCTGTCGTGTGTAGGATTAGCACATCTATTGTGTGAGTTGTTTGTATATTTCTGTGGTTGAATAGAGTTCGTTGACCTTTTGCAAGCTCTGTTTTTCAGGACTGGCAGCCAGGTTTTGCTGATCTTTAGGCTTTCTTCTTTTTTATTGAAACTGTGTTGGTGTTTATGTATTTCAATGGCCACAACAACCATCGGATTCCAGCCATGAAAGCCTTCGACTATACAAATGGAACATCATTTATCTACCAAAAATGCTGTACCTGGAATGAATAAACATAAGGACTCTTTTGTACTTACTTTTCATACCTGCCATGTCTAAGTGCTTGTTTCTTTATGCTAAGGTGGGCTAAAGGTGTAAGATTAACCTAGATCTCTCTAATATGCTCATGAGCTCTGTTTTTAAACAATGTTCTTTTTCTGTACATGAGCTTAGCAGCTCTGCTCCATTTCAGTAGTTCTAACAGACTGCTCAGTGGGCTTCAGTCTCGAGGCACGGAGGAGGAGGATTTTGCAGAGAATTCTGGTGATCTTGTGTGTAATAATGGCTTTCTATCTGGTGTTCCAATGTGGGAAACATTTGTGTTTAAAGCTTTATAGTAAGGAGAGACAGGAACATTGAAGCAAGAGTTTGGGGGAATGTACTGTATACGAGAGAGAAGACCTTGTAGCTGGGACCATTGGTGGATCTAACCAAGGCGCAAGGCACTCTGAAGTCCAAGTGGGGGGAGGGGGAATGGCTGTAGTTAGTATGGTCGAGGCCATGTGCACCCTCCCCTTTCCCCTCTCTCCTCCCAAGTGCAGCTGCAGTTGCTCACACTGAGAGAAAAACAAAACTGTAGCTGGGCCAGAGACAAAAGCAAGGACGAGTGATAAGGAAGCAGGATGAGTTACATTATAATCCTGATGGTTTAATCTCCTGTTGCTTATTCAGATATGGTGCAAAAGGACAGGAGACTTAACCACAGTAACCCTTCCACACACATGTAACGGTTCAGCTAAAATCTTAATACAGTCCAACTTTACCTCACTTAATGTAATTGAAGATCAGCTGGGGCTTTCCTTTCTTGCGCTGAGAACATGGTTTTCTTTGGGACTCTTGCCCAGGATGGCCTGTAAACAGCACTGCTGGCCCAGCCCAGATACTACTAGGAATGCTGATCTTCTTCAGGCAAAAACATAGGCAGGATCATCTAAGCAGAGTTTCTGACAAAAAAGAGGGCAAATGCTGGCTCAAGAAGTCTCCACTGTGCCTTTGTTCCACATTATAATCATTTTAAAAGATTTTTATCATAATCACACAGGGTTCTGAATGGCTAGTAATCTGTTCCAATAATGCTTAACCAGTATACTTCCGAGGCCCCAATGTACACTTCATCTTTGTCACCAGCTAGGCTCATTGTGCCACTTGACGGTGGTACATCTAAAATGCTTTGTTTTTTATTTCAAAGAAGTAGCAGCTTGCGTGCTACAAAAGATATTCTTTGAAAATCAAAACGGCTACAATTGAGTCTTTCATTTGGAGGGGTGCTCAGTTGCCCAGAAAAAAGGAAAAGGTACCTTGGGGTGGTAAGGAGAAGCTGGTGGGCTAGAAGGGGTGACTTTTACTTACTGTTAAATAGTAGGCCTGTGACTGGGCATGCCTGTCAAATCAATTTGTCTAGTGGTTAAGGCACCGGGCTGGAATCCAGGAGTCTGTGAGTTCTAGTCCAGCCTGAAGCATGAAAACCAGCTGGGTGACTTTCCCCCTCACTCAGCCCAACTCACCTCACAGGGTTGTTGTTGTGGGGAAAATAGGAGGAGGAAGGAGTACGAGGTATGTTCGCCGCCTTGAGTTATTTATAAAAGTAATAAAGGCAGGATTAAAAAATCTTAAAAAAACAAACAAACCATTTTGTTAGAGTGAAAATGCCAACCTCTTGAGTGCCTACAACAGTTCTTTCCAAAGTGCCGCTGTTGGAGACACACTAACGGCGGCAGCGGCGGCATGGGGGGGGGGGGGGTGTGTGGCGGCGGCATGCACGGCGGCGGCCTCGCTAAAACGCAGAAGCGCTGATGGCGCGCCGCTGCCATCGTTGCTGCCGCCGCCGCCACACACACTGCCACTGCTGCACGCACCCCCACGCGTGCGCCTATGCACTGCCGCTTCGCGACACACTAAACTGTGTGTTGCGACACACTAAAGTGTTGCGACACACAGTTTGGAAAGCTATGGCCTACAACATGCTCTCAGATTGAGGGAGAATTCAAACCCCAGTGCAATTGGGCTCACACAGTGTTACTTTCTGGTAGTTTCTAGAGCAAACAGATTATGAAGGGAATACACTGTAAAGAGGGGTTTTTTTTCATTTTCTCCTCCCTATGTTAGAGGCCTTGAAACAAAGGAGAGCTTATTGCTTGAACCTTCATGAGACCACAAGTCTGTTAGTGAAAAAGCAATGCAATATGGAGACATTCAATGAACAAACCAATCCAGTCTACATCGGAGACTTTTAAATGCAGGTATTACCACAAGAACCCTCCGATTACTCATTCACCAGGTTGAAAAGAAAGCAGAGACATTTATTTTATGTTCCCCTCATTCAGTCGTTTTGCTGTTATATGTCTCCCTTCAAAAAAAAAAAATCCTGCTGTATCTGTGGGCTTTGCAATACAGCTTTGTCTGTATCTAAGAGCCTGTGGTGATGTGTTGGTTTTGGATTTTAAAGGGTCATCTCAAAGTTTTCCTTGCTCTGTCCTCATCCTGCCCACTTGTCACACTCAAATGCATGCATGTAACTAGGTATGTAATATGTATTGCCAACAGCATTCTATTTTCCATAATCCACTTCAGAATTTTGGCAGAATGGAATAAATTCGTTTTGTTCTCTGCTAAAGCTGAGCAGAGCAGAGCTAGGTGGCACTGCTCATCCTAGTAATAGTTATCCCTAGTAATGAATAAAGCAAAGGGTGAAATTTGCATTTTAATTCAACAAAAGCAAGTTGATGCTGTTCAATAACGGCCAACATCAAGAACTTGCAAATTACACCAGTGGTGTCCATAGAGGGGACAAAGGAGTAGAATGGTGAAAGCGCCATTGCTCCAATACAATGCAAGCCCCACCCCCTTTGTACATGGACAGTATTGTGATGTCATGCATCTAACAAAAGGGCAGAGCTCTGTACATGGCCCTGAATTACACTGTAATCAGATCACAGCATATTGAAACTTTTGTGTATTTATAGCATGCTGATCTATTTCCTAACCATTATTTTTTTCTGACTGGTTTATGTAGCACCTGAAGACCTCAGGGGCATATCTGTTGAAGTAATTATTCCCCCCCCCTTTTTTTTTTTTTTTTGAAGTTGAGGGTTTTCTTTTTAAAAAAAATACAAAATGTATATGTACCTGTTAAGGATTTTCATTTTTAAAAAGTAGAAAACCACACTTGTGAAAATCAGCCGTTTGGCTGCCAAATTTCAGTGACATGATTTGTGTATTACAAAATATACCCCGAGATACTATAAGCAGTCCACAGATAGCCTAGACTAGAGTCTCCACTGCGATATAGAAAGATTGATAAGCAGAAACTTTTGATCTTCAAGGGCAAGAAGCCTTTCATTTACTTTTGCTGAGCTCTGACCTAATTACATTGCTAGAAGCAAGACTTACTGATATCATAGCAACTTGGGAACTTGCAAGGGTGTGATTGTTGTGCCTCTGTTTAATCAAGTAGGACATACTGCACAATTGTCTTCACTTCTGCAGACTCCAGAATGCTGAGGACAGTAAACACTTTGCATCCATCAGTGGATTCATGTAATAAAATCACTCCATCTATGCTGGGCCCCCAAGTTATAGCAACTTCTGAGTAAAAAAAAAACAACCTCTTCTGTGTAGAGGAGGAGATCCTTATTTGCAGTACGTGCTGTATGCATTTGTCAGGCCATTTTTAAAAAAAAAAAAAAAACTAAGCTGTTGGTATGAGGGGAAATAAACTTAGCCATCATCTTCCCACATATCCACTCCCATTGAATGTTGGTGATGATGGTATGACCCAAAGTGCTGCAGCCAACAGCTGCAAGAATAGTTATAGATTGAAGAGTAGAACATCTGTGTGTGTGGTGGGGGGTGATGGTGGGGACCGGAGTGGTTTATTTGAGCCCAGAAACTGAGTGGCCAGGTGACGCAAGGGATGAGGGCACCCTGCTAATGCCCCTGGAGATACCACATCAGAAGCCTCAACCCTCTGCTCTTTTTATTTCCATGTCCATTGGCTGTCAGAGGCACAGACAGCAAAGAAGCGACTCTCCTCCTCCTCCTCCTCCTCCTCCTCCTCCTCCTCCTGCGTTCTGCTCTCCTCTAATCAGAAGGCTGATACTCTAAGGCTCTTCAATTCTGCCTGCTTCCTATGGGAAAATTACATCCTTCCTTCTTTTCCTTGTCCTACCACAAGGATAGAAACCTCAGAGATGGAGTATGTAACCGTATCTTTTTTCACAGTATGTAACTTACCTGATATTTATTTATTTATTTATTTATTTATTTATTTATTCATTCATTCATTCATTCATTCATTCATTCATTCATTCCAACTTATATCACCGCCCATCTCCCCCCACAGAGGTATACTTACTTATTCTTTAGGACTTCTTGCCTTTAATACTCTGAGTGGGCTTGGTTCTATTTAATGGGAACTCTGCTAAAGATACCGTAGTTCCCACTGAGTGAAGATTCCAAGCAGGGCAGCCTTGTTATAATCAGGGGAAACTGGCAGTGTGGTACAGGATTCTGAAACTGCCCGGAAGATTAAGGTCATATTCACTTACAAGGTTGTCTCTGAAATCTACTAAAGAGCTCCACATAGAGGCAAGGAAGGCAAGACCCTTCACAAATGGGAAAATGCTCGACTAGACCCTAGTCTAGTTGCTACTCACTGATAGTCCAGGTGTAGAGCCCCCCATCCCCAGATGTAAATATTTGGCTTTAAAACAAACCTCAAAATTTGCCATCCTACTTAAATTGGCACCCCAGTCAACTGTTTAGCGCTCTCTCTCTCTCTCTCTCTCTCTCTTTTAAAGAATTTTATTAAGTTTCAATACAAAGATAAAAGCTATGAAAAAACAAAAACTACAAGAAAAAGAACTAAAAAGGTGTGAAAACGCAAGATAATTTTTTTCCCCAAAATTACAGAAAGATGTGACTTCTGACTTTTAACAGCACGGATATACAAAAAAATTCCATAATCAATCTCTTACTCTATATTGAATTAAAACCACATTATTTCTATAAATCATTCCACTTTAGCACATTATAAAAATCACTAAGTACAGTTACTCCCTCCCCTTATATTAAAATAAAGAAAAAAAAATCATATAAACCTCCTAAACAACTTCCCCCCCCAAAAGATAACACTTATTTAATTATTCCCTTCCTACTACTATTCTATACATTTCTGTCTACTATAATAAAAATCAAACTAAAAAGCACATAAGTTGTCTGCCATTAGACTTAACAGTACAACAGTTTTAATAATCTTAATCTTAATAAACCCAAAAAAAAAAAACAATTCAAAACAGTAGCCTTAAACATCAGTCAAATCCTAAAAGCGATCCAGGTAAACATTCTTTAACCCTTATCCCACTTCAAAATAAACCAGAGCATTTACATATCCCCACAATGTGCACAGAGCTTTTCTCTTGAAAAAATCAAACAGCTCAACTGCCCCCCTCAAAAATTCCAACTTCTCTTCAGAAAACCTCCCATACATAATGACCCCTTCTTTTTCATGACATTTCACCAGAAAGTCAGTTTCACTTATTGCTTGTAGATCCCTCTCTCCCTTAAATTTCTCCAACTCCACTATCCAATCTTCATTCAGTATCTCAATAGAAATCCCGATCTCATTCTTAGAAGAAACATTTCTATCACTGTTGGATTCCTCAATTTCATCCACTACATCCCCAACCAGATGACACATTTTAGACCTCATATTTTCCACGATGTCCTGAATCTCTTGTATAAAAGCTTGGTAGGAGTCAGAAAAAATCTGTTTAAAATCTTGGTGGAAGTCAGAAAAAATCTGTTTAAAATCTTCCATGTCTCACGCCCCCTAGGAGCTTAACCAGCAAAAGTCAAAGATATAGAAAAGTTCCGGAATGTATTTACACAAGCGAAAGTGAGATAAGCAGACAGTTCCCAAGGGAAAGTAGAAACAGAAAGCTGAAGGTTCAAATCAACCAATTCAACGTGTAGGAAAATGCTCATATCTTCAAATTTAGTACAAAAATAATAACAGGAAGACAACTGTTTACTCTCAATCCTCCTTTATATTTGGAAGGAAAACAAATTCCAAAACTTAAAAAAGAATTTTTAAAAAAAAGTAATCCCAAAAATAATGATAAGCACCAAGAGAACCAGCTTCTCCTCACTGTAAAAAGCCTCTCTTGGGGTACGCATACTTAAATATATATATATAAATTTGGTGATTTAGAAATGGGGTGGCTGGTCTTAGTGTCCCTTTAAGGCTAAAGCGCGGCTTGGAAAATGACGATGGCCCAGCCTCCCAGCTAGCTCTTACCAGTCGAATGTGAAATGCTGTTTGCGATCTTCTGGCTACAAGCAGCCATCCAGAGGACAGATGAGGTGATTCCAGGTGTTTTCCTTTATCCAGAGAATACTCCTGGGCTTCAGGAAAACCTGCCTGAGCCCCCAAAACATTGCCGCATTGTCAGCTCCGCCCACAAGCACAGCTGCTCAGTCCGCCATGTCCCCACCGGAAGTCCAACTGTTTAGTTCTCTCATATGAACAAGGCACCACCACCGTGCATTTTCCTTGCTTCTGAAGCTCTGTATCCATATGTGCTCAAAGGTTCAGCTGAATTGCTTCGAGGCACTTGAAATCTTCTGAGTTAGTTGCTAGCTTGACAACAATACTGTCACTTTAAATAGGAAGGTTCATTGAAAATGCTGGGTTTTTTGTTTGGTATCTCAGAGACCACCGGAGGGTGTATCTGCTGTTTGACCCAAAAGGTTGGCTATAGCACAATATTGGAAAAATACAGAACCTCCATCATTAGATCTCTGGTAAGAAAAATTATGGAAAATTGTTGTTCTGGAAAAAATGTTATATAAAAGATGGTAGGTGTTGGGATACAACAAAAAAGTTACCTTTGATTCAATTTGGGAAAGAGCCATCCTTTTTGCAAAACATAATAGGCCAAATTCTTCTTCCTTTTTACCCCCGTCTTTACAAACATTGTTGTTAGAATCTTGATTTGTTCTTAGATCTTTTTAATATGTTTGTTTTTAAATAAAGATAAATTAAAACGAACTCAGATCAGGATAGCCTAAATATATTATCAAGAGTGATACGTAGGAGTGTAGAGATGGCTATACAATTGCTCACTGGAAATAAGAATAAGGATAACAAGAAGAAGGAATTGTGTGGGTGGAGCATGGCCTCTTAAAAAAGAAATTGTGGACTTTCTCACCAAGGACACAACGGTTTATCAAATAAGCCAAGTAAACAATACTGTATGATGGTAAAAGTAACAAAGAATAAAACATGCAAAAAGAGATAAACATACAGTATACCATAGAAGGAACTTGAGTAACTACTTTTACCCAGTAAAACATGGGAAAAGGTAATAACTTATTTGAGTTGGGAGGACAGGATTGTTTAGTTGTTGAATTTAGTTGTTGAATTACAGTTCTAGGTATATTGTAACACCTCCATTGCTTAATATTAATTGGCAAAGTGCTGTGCGACCTCACTACCCTCAAACAAAGAAAGAAGCATTTGACTGCACCACCACCCCCAATATCTAAATTAGCCACATATTGCTGTTTTAATGAGTGATACCTACAAAGGACAATCTTGCATAAATGCTAATGAGAAAACAAAACAGAATATACATTCCGGTTATACAGATGGTCATGTCAAAGCAGCCTAATCTGGAAGAGGTGTCTGTTCAGCCTGCCAAGCCAAGAAGTTATATTGTGACCCATTTCAGTGGAAGATCTAAATTTAGGGTCATTTGCACCCATGTGCTATAGGCACTGCAGGACTGAATTTCCATGAAGTCACCCCCCTTGGGCCGCTGTTTGCTTGCTTTTTAAATTCTTTGTTTATCTTCCTTTTCTTAAACTCTGCATTTTTAGTTTTGGCGCTAATGCATTTCTGGTTCAACAAAAAGTAAAACAACAAAAAACAAAACTTCATAGCAATGTTATTTAGAACATTACTTGCTCCAGTTGCTTTATATAGAAAACTTAAGAATTTAGACATGTGTTACTGATCTACCAAATGTTTGACTAATGCTCTTTTACTGAATTAATATTTCTCTAAACAAAATACATAGCTTAGTTGATTGATCATTAGTGCACAGTTTAAGTCATTGGGTCACGAGCCCAACAGCATTCTTGTCTACCTTCCTAACCGTCCAGCCCTTTAAAACGATAGTGGTGCTACAACTAACACCAGAGATCTTCTTTCTCTGGCCGGTGGCTTTGATTCCAGAGTCCCAAAGCAACTAGCAGTTGAAGCAGAGCAGCATGTTCTTTCTGGCAGGACAGAAGGGGCAGGTCCCCTGCAGCTGCTTCTTCTCTGGAGGCCTGTCTGGCCTTCCCCATCCTGGGAAGCCAGGAATTTAGCTGGACTGTAACCCTTGGTCCCTTGGTAATGACGGAGGCCTGTGTGTTTGCTCCCACTTGCTTCTGCTCTGAAATCTCAGGACAGCTATAGCATGCACAGGGAGTAGAAGGAAACAATTACTCAGTACACACATAACAGTATTGTGTTGTTTAAAATATTTAAAGTATTCATTTTTTTGCAAATTTAGATTTAAAAATTGGCAATCAGTATCTAATTCTTTATTGTCTGTGTTGACAGAGTGAAATCATTGCTCCCAATCGCACATAGGAATGTAATCTGAACTGTAGGGATTGAAATGTTGGCATTGCATCTAAGAGAAGTAGGTCCAAGTCCACCCTCAGCCACAGAAATACACTGGGTAATTTTGGGCCAGTTACTGTTTGTATCTCAACCTTTCTCACAGAGTTGTTGCTATGGGAATAAAATTAGGGGAGATCCCCTAATTTGTACCACCCTGAGTTTTTGGAGGAAAAGTGAAATATAAATGCAATCAATCAAAGTCTCAGAATTAACTTATAACTACACTGGAGTTTCCTGTTGTCACAGAAGTCTTTTAGCTAAAAGAGAAGCCACAAGTTGAAGAACTTAATAGAGGAGAAACACAGTGTCTCACCTACAGCTTCCAAGCCCAACCAGAAACTGCAAAGTTGAGTTTTGATTGGAAGTTTTGGCCCTGCTCTCTCCATCCAGGTATGTAGGCATGTTGGAGACCACAGGCAACCCTCTCATTCTTGCAGTAGATGTATCTAAGGGATCTTTCCCTTGCATTCAAGAGGGGGTTCAAGCATTAATAAGTACTTCAACCAATTCTTCCAAGGTATGGTCAAGGCTGAGAAACTATAATTGTGTAATTATGGTCAACACATAACTCCTTGAATGAACGCCTTCTGAGCAACAACAACAGCAAAAGAAAACTATGTATGAAAAAAGGTAAGAAACCTTTGTAAGAAAAACAATGAAGCCAGTGCAATACTTTATAATTATTTGAACCCAGGGACTTAGAAAGCAATCCCTCATGAAACTTTATAAAAATGAATTATGCCACAATCAAAATAAGTAGCTTGGGAAGAAATTAATTTGGTTTGGTCCATGCACCACCAGGAATTTGAAAGAACCATTTTCAGGGCACTTAAAATCCAAGGTCTATGTGAAATGCGTCATGGGTGGAGGCACTGAAGCATCAAAAATAATTTATACTGTGAAATAACAAAACAGTTAATTACTGGTACCAGCTAACCTGTTTCTTGACAAAAGTATCAGCATACGTAAGCAAATGGCATTCCTGGAAGTTCAAAAGGGATTAAGAGGTATCAGCATGGAAGTACTACCCATTACATTAGCATCTTAGAGATATCATGCATGGACTAAAGAGTAGCTGGAGGACAGCGCTCTTATGCAATTACAATAGTTGTAATGGGACAATAACAAATCATGTGTCCCTATTTTTAAATTCTGCTAGCATATCCACCTTGTGTTGCTTTGATCTGCTAAATCTCTTGTTCTTCTGGCAATAGATAAGTGAATAAAGTTGATGAAATAGCAGCTTTAATTTCTTCATCAAAGAACTCCATCTATTGTCTGATTACCTAATTAAATACTGAATGCATTTTAAAACTATAAGGAAAGCATGCAGAAAATGATAATCTGGAATTATTTCTAACCCTTTACCATAGCAGTGTCCATAGAAGGCACCTGTATTTTCTTTTGTGTAACAAAATGTGTTGTGTCTGTGTGTGTTTCTTCATTCCCTCATGTTACATCTATATGTATTTACTATATGTATTGGTGGATTGGGTAATGCAGTATGGACTGCATATGCTCCACTCAGGGACAATGTTTTTTTCTGGGGGCCCCACATTATAGTACAGCCTGCTATCTTATCAGAAAGCTGTGAAACATAACTTTTTTTCTAGGGGCTAATTATCAACACTATTGAGATCTTGATGCTTGTTTACTTGCTTTTATTGTTTAGAACTCAGCCATGTTTAGCATCCAGCTAGACAGCTGATATGATTCAGACTAGTTGGTTGTTTTTTCACCCTTGCCATGTTCCATATGTTTCAAAGATACATATTTCCTCCTCTCAGTATTACAACTCCTTAGGTTACTTTGTCAAAGCAAACATTTTGCCTCCTCCACAATTCACATCAGTAGACAGTAAACTGGATTGTGCAAGGCCCAAACCATAAACGTACATGCACACACAAAGATATTTTTCTGGGTCAGTTGGGGAGATAAAATTCGCACATTTAAAAAAAAAAATGTGTATTATATCATGAATACTTTGAAGTAGTTTAGTTTTATATTACGGTATTTTAAGAGAAAGATACTGATTTAGAAAGAACGTTTAATGAATATGTATGCAAATGGAAACATTCCCTTTTAATAACTGTTTGACAGGGCTGTGCAGTGCTTCATATTCAAAGGCAAAAAGGTGCTTCAGAGCACAGTTACAGCACCTCTCTGTAACCCTTTAAACCAAATGCATCTTTTCCCATGATCATAGCCATGCAATCCCAGGAAAGCCACAGCTGGTTTAAAAAGTCACAGATCGGGTACTATACAAGGGGCCCCACATGCTGAATCTGTATTGTTGCCCAGCCCTAATTAAGTACTAACGTTCATTCTTAGAAGGACAAGTAACAGGAATAGTTGAGTCTGGGATGAAATGCCTTCTGTATTTTCTAATGCAGATCAAAAAATGCAGTAAGTGGATTCCAACTTGACAGCATCTTACAAAAGACCATATAACTGATATCGGCAGGCAAACCATCCAAACTGAACAAACATGTCTAACCACTTCTCATTTGGAATCTGATGTGAAGGATGTACTAACATTTAATCGCTCTGCTGCTCAGGCATTTCTTCAAGCCTGCCCTTTATGAATCCAGAATGATAATTAAGCAGATAAAGGTTTGTGTTCTCCAGCCAGAAAACCATACCTTATTATATTAATTATATTTCATTTTTGTGTAACAATTGAGCCAGCAAATAAAAGATGGTTGCAAAATGGAATCAGAAGCTATTTATTTCCCTGCAAGAGTCTGCCACGCCCCTAATCACTGAATCTCAAAAGAATCTGTCATCACAACACAAAAAAAGGTCTCATATGCAGTCACTTAAAGAATTAGCATCCTCTTAGAATCATTAGCATCCTATCCTCATCAAGAGGCAATGGCCCTCCAAACTGAATTTAAAAATTCAATAATATGAACAAAATGGTTCCATTGTGTTCTAATTATGTATGTATGTTTTTGCAGATTATTGCTGTAAATCCAGGTTTAAATCTCAGCAAAAAAAAATCCTCACTAAATGAAGACCCAGGTTTCAAGTCAGACCCACTTAGTGCTGGTTGACTGCAGTATGTCTCTTGTTTACTAGAAGACTTAATTGAGAATCAATTAGCATAGATATGAGCAGTCAGTCTATGGCCTTAGGACCCCATTTGGCTCCTGAGTCCTATTTTTGTGATCCCCCGAGTCAATTTCAGACTGCGTCATTAAATTTCATTGGTACAACTGCCAAAAATCAGTGGTGGCATGATCTCCCAGCACGCAGAAGTGAGAGGTGCACACAAATGGCTTAACGTATTTTTTTAACCCTCCCAAGTTCCATCTGTGTTATGCAACCCTAAATCCCTGCATTATTTCCCAATGACTGCAGTCCTCCTCCCCCCCCCAAAAAACAAATTACTGTAAACGTAATCCCAGCCACCCAAAATATGTCCATTCCCGATAAAAGAATTAGTTACACATTTGGTAGTGTGGTTATTACTCTGGGTGACCATTGAATATTTGTGTCTTTCACTGTATCCCTACAATACATATGAATTTCAATCATTTATAATAGTATGAGCCATTTTTCCCTTCAGTGCCATTAGAAATGTCTAAAGCAAGGAGTCTATTTTGCAAATAGCACTATGAAACAATTAGCACTTCCTTTAATTCACTAAAGAATTCACATGCTAGATTAATACCATAATATACCTTTGAGACAAAGGGCTCATCAGAGTAAACTGCTTCCTCTTACAACAACCACTAAAGCAACTGAAATCCTTTCAGAAATGCCTAGAAAAGTTATGTATTTTAGGCACATTTAACTATCAGGGATGTGTGGGACAGGAGAAACAGGTGATGCTCACCAGTATTGCTATAATTACACCTCTGCTGCTTTTTATGGCATTAATGCTTCAGTAAGAGCATTTTTAAAAGATCTGCTATTCTTCATCATGGAACATCTAGATTACTTGAAAATTTTATATTCTGTTAGTTTAGGGGTTTTTTTAAATCTGGATTTTAAAAAAAATATGAATATTGAATAAAATAATATTGTAACTTTGCATAGAATGCTAAGGCAATCTAAATTCAATGAAATCTCAGTTTAACAGATCCCATTTAGCAGACTTTGGATGCAACAGAGCAATTTTCACCCAGACATTCCCTTAAATTTCAGACAACTCCATTGCATCTGATGTAGCCTGGATGAGGCAGTTCAACTTAATTTTACGTAAATTTTACATCACTTGTGGTAATTTGTATCATTTATGTCAGTTTACATTATTTGTAAATTCAGTGAGATTAATTCTCAAAGAAATGTGTTTAAGACTGCAACTTTCCTAATGTTGGTTCAGTAATGCCCTATGTTTCTGTGCAATTTAACCATCAACCTCCAACCCTTAGAAGATGGGAGGGGGTAATAGGTAAAATTAGTTTTTAATAGTAAACTATTACAACAGGAATAGTAAACTATTAAAACATTAAACCTTCCAATAAAAGATAAAGGCTATATTAAAACTAAGTAGTAGTAGTAGTAGTATGCAAAGGTTTTTCTGTAATTAAGATGTCCAATTTCATAATTCTGCTAACTTCAGATTATGTCAATAGTAAAACTAAAATAGATTTAAAAAGCACTTTCATTAATTGCACAGCCAAGAATCTAGGGCACATGGCCAGCCATGTCTTAAAGTATCTTACACTAATTAGCTTTTCTTTCTGCCTTTCTTTCACTCTCATTTCTTACATTAGCCTAGCTTCTTTGCCATGAGTGCTTCCTATATTCTTTGTTTCTGATTACCAAACACATTATTTATTCATGCAACAAGATGATACTTCTTATTAAACCAATTAAGTCATATTGCACTACTTTTGATCACTGAAGCTCATAAAGTAGAAATGAAAGGCTTTGCCTAAAGCTTGTTTCTTTATGAAGGAGCTCTTTGTATCTGATAAAATAGTATATTCAGTGAAAGAGAATGTTGACTACTGTGCTGTTCCCTACCACTACCCAATTATGCTAATAATATCCCATTCTTGCTGATGTTATTACCTATCATATTGTCAAAATAGACTATAAAGTGAGCTACTTAGTATTTTATATACTGTAGATTTGGAGGGATGGGGAAGAGGAGGGAATGCATGCATGTGCAATACCTACGGCACACTTGCATTTGTTAACAATGGAATAAAACTACTAATGATGGTGATTATATATTACAACCATTGTAAGAGCTCACATGTCTTTCAATACCAGTTGCTGGGAAACAAGAGAGGAAGGATGACACGGCACTTGTCATGAGCTTTCTATAGAAAATTAACTGGCTGCTCTGGGAGCAGACACTGGACTGCACAGGCCATTTATTTGAACCAGCATATTTTTTCTTATCTACATGAATATATCCAAGAATTGTAAATAGCCATGTTGAACTTTTAAGGGGAAAAAATCCACCCCCACCCCCCACAGGAAGTAAATGCAGACTTTTGAAGCCTCCAGAATGCAACATCAAGCTGGACAAAAGCTGGGGGTAGTGGAGTTGGCACCAAATCTGCAGTTTGTAACCATTTTAAAATGGAGCATTGCAGCTGTGCAAATGTAAATAAAGTCACCTTATTACATATTGCTGAATATAATTGGGCCAAATAAGGAGCAACAACAATCTAGGACTTGCTCAGTTCTGACCCCAAGTGAGCACTCAACCCATGTGACCTGCCCATTCTCTTGGGATTGGAGCAGCACAGAAATTGTGTAAAACAAATTCATTAAAGAGCTGTACTATATTTTAGATTAGAACGGTTGTAAACTAAAGAGTCAGGACAAGATTACAACCAACATATTCTACAAATACTTCCATACTCCCCTTTGTATCATCCGGCTTGTTGAAGAGTTCTTAAGAACTAGGAATGGGCAAAATTCACTGAGTCACAACAGGAACCTTCTGAAGAAATCCAAAACATTTTCGGTCTCAATCATGCTGAACTGCCTCTGGACCACGCTGTTCTGTGGCAGTTCAAGAGTTTCCACAAGCAGATCCTTCAAACGGGAAGCAGTTCAAGAAGTCCCTGACATAGTCCAGCCTCAAAAGAGGCCTGTTTTATCATGAATACTATGTCCAGAACACCATGAACTGCTTTGGATGAGATTCTTCAAAAATCTGCCTATTTACCCCCAGAACAGCATAATCCAGAGATACAGCAGTCTGAAGGGAGAGCATTTTAGACTTCTCCAAAATGTTCCATTCCCGAATCAATGAGTTTTGCACATCCCTATAAAGAATTCAAAAGACTATTGAAAGCTGTATGACATTGTATTTCCTCCTGATAAAAACATGACCATGTTGCATGTTTTAGATTTCATATATAATTTTTATTAAAAAATGTCTTTATTTATTACATCTTGATGTAGTGATTCTGGGTGGCTAACACCATATAAAAACACAATGCAAAATGAACATTAGAAAAACAACAATATATAAAATCTATAATGATAACTGAGGCAGAACCCAATCCACAATAGCAACATCTTGTGCAAACCCTTTATCATACTAGAAAACATCCCAAACAACCCCCCCTAATATATATATATATAGATAGATAGATATAGATAGATAGATAGATAGATAGAGAACGAACATGGGCCAAGGTTGCTTTTGTATGGTTAGATAAACACCAAGTGCATCTTTCTGTGCTATTTTTGTTGTTTATTCGTTCAGTCGTTTCCGACTCTTCGTGACTTCATGGACCAGCCCACGCCAGAGCTTCCTGTCGGCCGTCACCATCCCCAGATCCCACATGGTTGAGTCTGTCACCTCCAGAATATCATCCATCCATCTTGCCCTTGGTCGGCCCCTCTTCCTTTTGCCTTCCACTTTCCCTAGCATCAGCTTCTTCTCCAAAGTATCCTGTCTTCTCATTATGTGGCCAAAGTACTTCAGTTTTGCCTTTAATATCATTCCCTCAAGTGAGCAGTCTGGCTTGATTTCCTGGAGTATGGACTGGTTTGATCTTCTTGCAGTCCAAGGCACTCTCACAATTTTCCTCCAACACCACAGTTCAAAAGCATCTATCTTCCTTCGCTCAGCCTTCCTTATGGTCCAGCTCTTGCAGCCATAGGTTACTACAGGGAATACCATTGCTTTAACTATGCGGACCTTTGTTGTCAGTGTGATGTCTCTGCTCTTAACTATTTTATCAAGATTTGCCATTGCTCTCCTCCCAAGAAGTAGACGTCTTCTGATTTCCTGGCTGCAGTCAGCGTCTGCAGTAATCTTTGCGCCTAGAAATACAAAGTCTGTCACTGCCTCCACTTTTTCTCCCTCTATTTGCCAGTTATCAATCAAGCTGGTTGCCATAATCTTGGTTTTTTTGAGGTTTAACTGCAACCCAGCTTTTGCACTTTCTTCTTTCACCTTCGTCATAAGGCTCCTCAGCTCCTCCTCGCTTTCAGCCATCAAAGTGGTATCATCTGCATATCTAAGATTGTTAATGTTTCTTCCAGCGATTTTAACTCCAGCCTTGGATTCCTCAAGCCCAGCACGTCGCATGATGTGTTCTGCGTACAGGTTGAATAGGTAGGGTGAGAGTATACAGCCCTGACGTACTCCTTTCCCAATCTTAAACCAGTCCGTTGTTCCGTGCTCTGTTCTTACCGTTGCTACTTGGTCGTTATACAGATTCCTCAGGAGGCAGACAAGATGACTTGGTATCCCCATACCACCAAGAACTTGCCACAATTTGTTATGATCCACACAGTCAAAGGCTTTAGAATAGTCAATAAAACAGAAATAGATGTTTTTCTGAAACTCCCTGGCTTTCTCCATTATCCAGCGGATATTGGCAATTTGGTCTCTAGTTCCTCTGCCTTTTCTAAACCCAGCTTGTACATCTGGCAATTCTCGCTCCATGAATTGCTGGAGTCTACCTTGCAAGATCTTGAGCATTACCTTACTGGCATGTGAAATAAGTGCCACTGTTCGATAGTTTGAACATTCTTTAGTGCTTCCCTTTTTTGGTATGGGGATATAAGTTGATTTTTTCCAATCTGATGGCCATTCTTGTGTTTTCCAAATTTGCTGGCATATGGCATGCATCACCTTAACAGCATCATCTTGCAAGATTTTAAACAGTTCAGCTGGGATACCGTCGTCTCCTGCTGCCTTGTTATCAGCAATGCTTCTTAAGGCCCATTCAACCTCACTCTTCAGGATGTCTGGCTCTAACTCACTGACCACACCGTCAAAGCTATCTCCGATATTATTATCCTTCCTATACAGATCTTCTGTATATTCTTGCCACCTTTTCTTGATCTCTTCTGCTTCTGTTAGGTCCTTACCATCTTTGTTTTTGATCATACCCATTTTTGCCTGGAATTTACCTCCGATGTTTCTAATTTTCTGGAAGAGGTCTCTTGTCCTTCCTATTCTATTGTCTTCTTCCACTTCCGCACATTGCTTGTTTAAAAATAATTCCTTATCTCTTCTGGCTAACCTCTGGAATTTTGCATTTAATTGGGCATATCTCCCCCTATCACTGTTGCCTTTTGCTTTCCTTCTTTCTTGGGCTACTTCCAGTGTCTCAGCAGACAGCCAACTTGCCTTCTTGGTTTTCTTTTTCTTTGGGACGTTTTTTGTTGCCACCTCCTGAACAATGTTGCGAACTTCTGTCCATAGTTCTTCCGGGACCCTATCTACTAAATCTAGTCCCTTAAATCTATTCTTCACCTCCACTGCATATTCCTTAGGAATATTAGTGAGCTCATATCTAACTGATCTCTGGGTCTTCCCTATTCTCTTTAGTCTGATTCTAAATTTTGCAATAAGAAGTTCGTGATCTGAACTACAGTCAGCTCCAGGTCTTGTTTTTACCGACTGTATAGATGTCCGCCACCTTTGGCTGCAAAGGATGTAGTCAATCTGATTTCGGTGTCGACCATCTGGTGAAGTCCATGTATAAAGTCGTCTTTTAGGTTGTTGGAAGAGAGTGTTTGTTATGCACAGTGAGTTGTCTTGGCAAAATTCTATCAGCCTATGTCCTGCTTCATTTTGTTCTCCCAAACCATGCTTGCCTGTAATTCCAGGTGTCGTCTGACTACCCACCTTAGCATTCCAGTCTCCTGTAATGAAAATAACATCTCTTTTTGGTGTATTATCCAGTAGGTGCTGCAGATCCTCATAGAACTGATCTACTTCTGCTTCTTCAGCATCTGTGGTTGGGGCGTATATTTGGATCACTGTGATGTTAAATGGCTTACCCTGAATTCGAATTGAGATCATTCTATCGTTTTTTGGATTGTATCCAAGCACTGCTTTAGCCACTTTATTATTAATTATGAAGGCTACTCCATTTCTTCTGTGGTCCTCTTGTCCACAGTAGTAGATCTGGTGGTCATCTGATGTGAAGTGGCCCATCCCAGTCCATTTCAGTTCACTGACACCTAAAATGTCTATATTTAATCTTGACATCTCACCAATAACCACATCCAATTTGCCCTGGCTCATAGATCTTACATTCCAGGTTCCTATGGTGTGTTGATCTT
Source organism: Charina bottae (assembly GCA_023362775.1). Lineage (NCBI taxonomy): Eukaryota > Metazoa > Chordata > Lepidosauria > Squamata > Charinaidae > Charina > Charina bottae. The sequence continues at coordinate 3,215,185 of JALMGJ010000022.1, forward strand.
TAGAACATCGGATTCGTCGTTCACCACCAGCACCGTCGGCCGCTAGCCGTCCTTTCGGCTTTGAGCTAGCTGCGTCATCACATCTGGGGCTAGTTGAACGTATCCTCTGTTCCTCCCCAGTAGCATTTTGACCATCTTCCGACCTGGGAGTCCCATCTTCCGATGGTATACCGACATATCTCTGGTTGTACTGATCCATTTAGTTTTCACGGCAAGAATACTGGGGTGGGTTGCCATTACCTTCCCCAGGGATCGTATTTAGTCTGACCTCTCTGCCACGACCTTCCCGTCTTGGGTGTCCCTTCACGGTTTAGCTCATGGTTTCATTGAAGTGCTCAAGCTCCAGCACCACGACAAGGTAACGATCTCCTTTGCTGGAGTTTCTGTGCTATATAACATCAAAATTCATTGTGGGAAGGGGAGAAGGGAACATAAGCCACAGCAGTAGTTAAAATGTTGGGCTAATGCCAGGAAAGTCAAGTCCACCCTTAGCTATGAAAACACACTGGGTGACTTTGGGTCGGTCACTCTTTCTCAGGCCAAACTACCTTAGAGGGTTGTTGTTATAGTAAAGGTAAAGGTACCCCCCGCACATTTGTGCAGTCGTGTCCGACTCTAGGGGCCGGTGCTCATCTCCGTTTGTTAGCTGAAGAGCCAGCGTTGTCCAAAGACGCTTCCATGGTCATGTGGCCGCATGACACACATGGAACACTGTTACCCACCCACCGAAGTGGTACCTATTCATCTACTTGCATTTGCATGCTTTCAAATTGCTAGGTTGGCAAGAGCTGGAGCTAGTGCGGGAGCTCACTCCGCACGCAGGGCTAGGGATTCGAACCTCCGAACTTGCGATCTTCCGATCGACAAGCCTGGCGTCTTACCCGCTGAGCCACCACACCCCTTCACGCCCCTTTTTTTGTTGTTATAGGGGCTGGCTATAAATCTCTACGCACATCCTGTGATTAGATAGCCAGGCAGTAAATGAAATGCAGGGTAAAAATTGCTTAATGTGTTACAGAATGGTAGAAGAAAGTCTGGTAAATGGTTGGGAAGCTTGAATAGAGAAAGAATCAGGAAAGTACACAAGTCATAAACCACTCCTCTCCCTCACTGGCTCCACCAAAGCTCATCAAACCTTTCTACAAACCTAGCAAAGAACATAATGCAGAGGCAAAACCTCAACATCACTCCCACAAAGCACTGTGATTGACAGAGGTCTACCTTTTATACACAAGGAATGTTTTTTTAGAGGCTGTCAAACCACTCAACTCCTCTTCTCACTTGGATGATAAAAGCAAAAGCAAACTAATGATTTTGGTTTGTTTTTTTTTGTGCAAACAGACTTACCTGTCTTTCTGCAACCCAGCAAAGCACAGGAATTCTTTCAACATTTAATGACGATGCAGATTTTGTTTTGGTCCTGGTTTGCCTGAATAATACAATTTTTTTTCTAAAGGGCACATTTCACAATCAATGGAATCCAATGCACATTATTAGTTAATACATAAAAAACAATTTAAAACAATTTTTTAAAACCATACTGGAAGTAGCAGGGTAAATAATAATAATAATAATAATAATAATAATCTACATACTAATTAAAACTCTCCTGTTTGTCTGTTTGCAACCTTCAGTTGGGTGAAATGGTGCATCATAGGACAACAATTTTTGAATCAATGTACCTATAACTTAAAGAATGCCTCCAAAATCCAAGACCCATTACTCCCGTAGGATTGAAATTTGGAAAAGTTGTGTCCACTTCAGCACTGCTGTGCTGCCACAGTCATGTGACTGTCACTTCCAACACTCCCTGCCAGCTTCCCACAAGTAAGTGGGGAAGCTGATAGGAAGTGTGAACTCTTCTGAGTTCTGAGGTGATGATGGCACCATATACCTCAGGGATTGAAATTTGGCAAAGCTGGCAGGAAGTGTGAACTCTTCTGAGGAGATGATGGTACCATACAGCATTGTGATAAAAAACAAGACAAAAAAATAAAAAAATAAAAAAATAAATTAAATTAAAATTAAAATTAAAAAATTGTCAATTTAATTATGCCATAAGAGAGGGGGCGTGGTGGCTCAGTGTGTAAGACGCCAGGCTTGTTGATCAGAAGATCGCAAGTTTGGAGGTTCGAATCCCTAGCCCCGTGTGACGGAGTGAGCTCCCGCACTCGCCCCAGCTCTTTCCAACCTAGCAATTCGAAAGCATGCAAATGCAAGTAGATGAATAGGTACCACTTCGGTGGGTAGGTAACAGCGTTCCACGTGCGTCATGCCGGCCACATGACCGTGGAAGCGTCTTCGGACAACGCTGGCTCTTCGGCTAACAAACGGAGATGAGCACCGGCCTAGAGTCGGACACGACTGCACAAATGTGCGGGGGGAACCTTTACATTTTAAGAGAGGGGGACGTCATGGTCAACAAATGACACCAAACATCGTCAGGAAGCTGCAGGGAGGAGAGAACAAGAATCGGATGAGGCCAGGGCTGCTGGACTCCAGGATCAAACAGTCACCTAGAAGCACAGAAGGCGAAGAGAGGAAGAGACAAAGGAGCAGAGAAATGCACGTCTCCAGGATCAGAGACAAAGAACAAATAGATATGAACAAATGGAGGATGAAAGGGCTGTACGTCTCCAGAATGACAACAAAAGTCACAGAATGAGGGCACAAGAGGAGGAGGAAAGGGAAGATCAACTCAACAATATGTGGCAAACAATAATTACTGCAAGTGTTTCTCAACATGACAGTACCCGCCTTCCACAACAAGATCTCAACAGAGAAAGAGCAAGGGAAAATGCATGATTTGTGTCATATTTCTGCTGATGTTGGTGCGATGGCCAAAGTCTGGCCTCACTGTTGTGCCTTCCTATTCCCTGGAGAAACTACCAATTTCTGCTGTATGAAGGAAAAGGTCAGGATAGGCAATTTGCAACCTCTACCTAATGAACTCCTCAATTTATACAGCAATGATGAACCTATTGCAAACAAGTTTAGGAAGAACATCAGACAATACAACTGCCTCTTCCAAATGACATCCTTTGGTGACATCCTTTGGTTCTCTTGCTACAAATCTTTCTTCTTTAATAAAATGATGTTTCTTCTTTAATTTTCAAAGCAAACCAATAGCAATCTGCCTGTGGTCATTCTGTTTCTCTGTTTAGGTAAGGAAATACTTCTGAAATGATGACCCAACAGGTCACAGGTTGAATAATTAATAATAATAATAATAATAATAATAATAATAATGATGATGATGCACATAAACTCTAGAATGTAACAAAGGCAGTGTAGAAGTAGACAGTTTAACAAACAGGAACTCTTCCAACATTCCCTGAGTCATTCAGTTTTCATTGGTTAGTAGACTGTATATTTTTATTGTTGTGAATTTTTAAACTTGAGAGCTGTTGAATCATAGCACTGAGGACACACAGCTTTCACACGCAAAGGCCAGGAAATAAGCCCCACACCTACTCCAGCTTGTTCCCTGCCCACTTTCTTTTACTGGAAGAAAAACAACCACATTTTAACTCTGAACAGAATACAGGAAGGAAAAGGGACCAGCCTTACGTTGCCATAAAACACTATCACCACTATTAGCATAATATAAACATGGGCTGGGTTAAGAATCCAATTCCTTTCAGAGCTTGGACTTCTCCATATTATCTGGTTTACTAACCCAAAACAAAAATATGTATAATACGACCTTTTGAGGGTTTTTCTTTGCCTTGCCAAAAAAACCTTGTTATGTGTAGGAGTACTTGAAGCTTGCTTGCTTGCTTGATTTATTAAATTTATATGGTCGCCCATCTCACAAAAGTGACTCTGGGTGACATACAACAATTAAGTAAAACAATAAATATATAAAAACAGTCATTATTAAAAATATAAAAGAGTCATTATTAAAATATTAAAATATAATACAATATATAAGTGAAGGCAGTGACAGACTTTGTATTTCTAGGCGCAAAGATTACTGCAGATGCTGACTGCAGCCAGGAAATCAGAAGATGTCTACTTCTTGGGAGGAGAGCAATGACAAATCTTGATAAAATAGTTAAGAGCAGAGACATCACACTGACAACAAAGGTCCGCATAGTTAAAGCAATGGTATTCCCCGTAGTAACCTATGGCTGCGAGAGCTGGACCATAAGGAAGGCTGAGCGAAGGTAGATAGATGCTTTTGAACTGTGGTGTTGGAGAAAAATTCTGAGAGTGCCTTGGACTGCAAGATCAAACCAGTCCATACTCCAGGAAATAAAGCCAGACTGCTCACTTGAGGGAATGATATTAAAGGCAAAACTGAAGTACTTTGGCCACATAATGAGAAGACAGGATACCCTGGAGAAGATGCTGGGGAAGGTGGAAGGCAAAAGGAAGAGGGACCGACCAAGGGCAAGATGGATGGATGATATTCTGGAGGTGACGGACTCGACTGTGGGGGAGCTGGGGGTGGCGACGGCCAACAGGAAGCTCTGGCGTGGGCTAGTCCATGAAGTCATGAAGAGTCGGAAGCGACTGAATGAATAAACAACAAAAATACAATATTCAAGTTTTGTCCCCTCCTGCTTCTGAAAGGCAGTTCAACAGCTGCTGAACTCAATTTTTAACTAAACTCTTAAATTATCTTACTCTTCAGCTATTGAACACCAAGAGAAAAACATTCAAGCTCAAATTTTAACTGCTTTCCCTAAATGAACAGGCAGCGCCTCCCAATACAGTATGCCTAGTGTAGTGAACGGATAGTACAGTCAAGACTCTCTTGGCTGGTGTAGACTGGAACCTTTCAGAGAGATATGGCCAAGCCTTTGGGTCCAAGCCAGCATTTTATGGGAGGTGCCTTTAGATGCCCGCATGCATTTCTTCAGCTACAAACATCTCCTTCCCTCACTCGCATGCACTCTGCCCATCTGTTGTTACAACAGTTTCCTGACATGCAAAGTCAAACCGGATTATTAAAAACTAACACTCTCTATGCCTTTGTCATTTCACATTTTGAACTTTAATTATAGATCATCAGGCCTACAGGAATAAAAGGGAGTCTGCTTCTGCTGCCCTGGGGGAAAACACACTGATAAATGTGGAGTCCTTGGTGCTCTCTGAGTCTTGTTGTTTTCTTGCAGACATTTCATTGACAGGCTAGGCAAAGTTTTTCGCACTGAAGATGTTGCCTAGCCTGGCAATGAAACGTCTGCAAGAAAACAAGGCTCAGAGAGCACCAAGGACTCCACAGTTCAACCCTGAGCTACAAATATTCTCTTTGATTGGTACACTGATAAATTCCATTTGGTGATAAAAGGCTAATGTATAATGTAAAAGTACAAGCAACACAACAAGCACCTGTAATGAATACCCTCACCACTGCCATTCACAAAGAGTCACTATGATAGTCTTTGTGCACTGCTGCCCTGTCATCTGCCAGGCTCTGGACGGGCTTGGAAGATCTGACCACAGAGCCCTGGTTTTCAGCCCTGCAGTCCAGCCTTATTTGTGCTCCTGTGACAAGCTGAGAAAGCACAGCTTTCCTATAATTTTTCAGAGGTGCCTAAAATACAGAATTTGAGATATGAACCCATTCACAACAACCAATCTGTTTCCAAATAGTCAAAACTATTAGAGAGAGAGAGAGAGAGCGAGAAAACCAACACATTTGAATATATGCAAGTTGGTTTAATATTATTCTAAGGCATGCTTTACTAAATATACAATTGGCTGGGTTCACACATCATGCTAAAGCAGTGCTTTCCAAACTGCCGCCGTTGGCGACTCACCAACGGCGGCCGCAGCAGCGTGCGCGGCGGCGGGGACGTGCTTGGCGGCGGCATGGGGGGGATGTGGTGGTGTGCACGGCGGCGGGAGCCGCCGCCAAAACACAGAAGCACTGATGGCGCGTCACTGCCACCATGCACACCACCGCCGCACACGCCCCCGCGCCGCCGTGCACGCCCCTGCCGCTGCTTCCGGGTTGTGTTGCGACACACTAAACTGTGTGTCGCGACACACTAAAGTGTCGCGACACACAGTTTGGAAAGCTATGTGCTAAAAGCATAACCTTAATGATCATGGGGTTCACTGAATATTTTAAGCCAGAACATCTCCTCTCCAGGAGGCATTGATAGGAACGAAGATTTTCCCATGCAACTAGAGCTGACTGCAGAACAGGATTTCCAGAGGACGAGATTGGCAGCTCTGATTGCCCTTCATCCCCAGCGTAGGATGTGTTCAAACGGGTCTAACTCGATCCAGATCATCCTGACTATCCGGCAGCCCTTGCCCTGTTTCTCCTAGGGCAAACGGGGCAAGGGCTGGCTGCCCTATTAACAGAAAAGGGAAAGATCCAGGGAAATACCTCGCCGTTGGAAGGACGGGAGCTTTCCTTTTACCCACTTGGAAGATACAAACGGTCACTTCTAGGAATAGAAGTTAAAATAAGCCTGCCTGCAATCTAAAGAGTGTTAACTTGAATCCAACGGACTTCTTTGAGAGAAATTATGGTTAGAAAAGAAATACTATTCATGTGAATTTCCTAAGCTTCCTATAGGGGCCTAAAGTGCATCGTTCCAAAAGGTCTTCGCCTTTTCCGGACAACTCCTTTCTTCCCGCTGCCGACGCCGACAGGAGGGGAAATTCCCCACGCCGAGCACACCCGTCTCGTCCCCGGGAAGCTGCGCAACCTCTGGCCGCAACATCTCGAGGGCGCTCCGTGTCCTGGTTTGGCTTCACTGCTACGGCTCTGTGCAGTCGCGTGACCACTTTTGCCCAGTTTAGGAACAACTCCCGAAAAGGCAGCGAGGGGCATGTGAAGAGGTCGCAAGGCTACCATTAAGGCACTAAGCCTTTTTCTACATGCGTTAAATATATTCTGTGACTGAAAGGTTGGAAAAGCAAATAGATAACCAAACAGAGTCCAACTGCCCTTCCGTCTTCAAAGTCGCCACCCTTGGAGCTCAGCGGCCCCGATTCTACTTATTGGCTGTAACCCCGCCAATACACGAAACGCGACGCGCTTCCTCTCCCTCAGCACCGCCGCCCGCGCACCGCCTTCCAGACCCAAGAAAGAGTTGGGAACCGAAGGTCTCTTTACCGCCGCGGAGTGATACATTCAGAGGGACGGATTACTTCCGTCTTGTGCGAGATTGCTCTAAATTCCTGCGCAGCTGCCAAGATCCGCCCAGGCGCATCTTCGTCAGCGCGTGCGCAATTTGCCCTTGCGGTCAACTATATACATAGCGATCCGACTGAGCCTCTCAGAGCGGATCTGGCAGGTGAGGGCTGATGGGGAAGAGGAGTGGGGGGAGGCCAGCTTCGCCGCCTTGATTTCGGGGACCGGTAGCCGCGGGAGGAGGAGGAGGAGGCGGCGGCGGCGGCTTCTCCTCGCCTTGACCTTGCGCAAGTCCGCCTGTGGAGGGACTTGGCGCAGCCGGGAGCGGGGCGGCCGGTGTTTTCTCCGCCGCTTTGAATCTTAGCGGCGGTGGCGGAAGAGGGCCGTGGAGGGCTCTGTCCCCGGGAGGGAACCTCACCCTGCTCGCCCTTGTCTCTCGCCTGAAGGAAAGTGGCGCCACAGAGAATGGCGGTCTTTGTGCCAGAAATCCCGAACGATCCGGCCTTGCTGCGTCCGAGGGAGGAGGGGCATCTCGGGTCTGCTTGGTTGAAGCCTCTCTACATTTAGGAACGGATTTTTAGACGCTTATCGATCAGTTGAGAGCCAGTTTGGTGGTGTGGTTAAAGGCACCAGGCAAGAAACTGGAAATCTGTTTCTAGTCCTGCCTTGGGCACAAAGCCATCTGGGTGACTTTGGGCCAGTCACTCTCTCTCAGCCCTGGGAATAAGGCAGTGGCAAGCCGTTTCTGAAAATCTTGCCAAGAAAACTGCAGGGACTTGGCCAGGCAGTCACCAGGAGTCAAGACTGACTTGAAGGCAGTCAATACAATCAATGAATGAATGAATACAATCAATCTTAGGGAACCAGAGTTGAGTTTTGTGTCCTCCCCCAATTCTCCTCCTTCCTTCAGCTCTTTTTCTATCTTAAGATTATGCTATAAAATAAGGCTTTGCAGTATTTCATGATCTCAGAAACTCTGCTTCTGAGATCATGAAATACTGCAAGCGCTTATTTTGTGGCATAACTTTAGGTAAACTTCTGCCAATAGATGAAAAATTAATTTCAAGCTTAAGTTGTATTCAGATAACTCAGTGTGGGGCAAACTACTTAGCAAAAATTTTGTTACATTTTCCATTATACCACATCTTTGTATTCAAAGAGCAGTGCAGGAAAAATGTAATTCTGAATTTTTATGTCAGTATTTCTAGGATATTTGTGTAGCTCAGTGTGGTCTGATTATATGCGGTGGTGCTAAATTAGCTAACTTAACTTGCTGCAATTGTGAAAAGATTGCTTCACACATAGAAAAATTTTGGCAAAGAAGGGCTTTTTCACAAGAATTAACCTGCAGATACGTGGTGTTGGCTGTAATGTGTCCCATGTTGTATATATAAAAGCTTCAAATGGATCCAAAGCTCGGAGTTATACATTTGTGAATTTTTGTGTTACAGTACTTTTTCTAAATATGATAAACTGTATATGTAAAAACCTAGCCTTTAACTTGAAAGTAAACAATTATGTACATTTTTGTTTGCATTTTAGGCTATACTTTTGAGGGGCAGTTTTATTTTCTGCTTTCAGCCAGACTTCTGAAAAACCTTGAAAATGGAAACCGTTATTCGTCGTTGCCCATTCCTGTCAAGAGTATCCCAGGCTTTCTTGCAGAAAGCTGGCAAATCCCTTCTGTTCTATGCTCAGAATTGCCCCAAAATGATGGAAGTTGGGACCAAGCCTGCTACACGGGCTATAAGTACTTCAGCAACTCACTGCCAGCAAACTGAAGAATCCACTTCTGCCAGTGAGAGTAAGTCTTGACTTGTTAAATTGACTAATTTGATCTGCCATGACCAAAAACCTTTTTCCTCAAATGTGGAAAATGTGCTTGTAGACATCTGTTCAGCAAGTCAGTCCATTTAGAAGTAATCTGGAACATAAGGACTGCATTGAAGAATGCTGCACTTTATTTCTCAATTGATAGCTTGGTAATAATTCTGAAAATATTTAACAAACATTTCAAATGTTAAGCTTAAGTGAGAATTTTTGGGAAAGCCAACAGCCTTTCTGAACTTTGAACACCATTCCCATTAAAGGCCAAAGTATACTGTAACTGTCCCTCCAGCAGAAACTAAGAACAGAGGTGAAGAAGAGCATAAAGCTTGGTACATAGCATGGAAAGGAAGTTGAATTGTACAGGGCAGTATGTTGTAGCTACCTCAAATGAAAAAAGACCTGTTTGTAATGTGTCTTACTTTTATTGTAGAAAATACTTTCAAAATACTTTCAACTGTTTTTAGGCACTACTGAAGTAAACCTCGAGTGCATTAAACACTTTTAAGACTTCTAAAGCCAGCTGATAGGAAGGAAACTTCTGGAAGCTGTAACTTCAGCATTTACATAGTATTGCATTGTTTGAATTTTATAGTACGTTTATTCTTGAAAAAAAATCACATAATATAGTGGGGTTCACTCCCAAATTATAAGTAGATATAATTACCAAAGAATTTTCTTCAGAGCAAACAGAGAGTTTACAGTGTTAGCATGCAAAAGGTTCTGAATATTTGTTGGCTACAATTGTATGCATTGCATTATAGTTCATCTGAATTTTTTAAAGTTATTAAAAATGCAAATATTCAGTGAAATGAAATTGTGTGTTCAATAAACAAGTACTGTTAATCAAACAGTAGATATTGTAAATAGAAGTATTAGGGAAGTAAAGTAATGGACAGCATAGTACTTTGTAATGGTCTGTAAGGTGTAGAGTTTTGCTGGATAACTTAAGTCTGTTCCTTGGAGGGCTTTGAGTAGAAAATGTCTTCAATGCTAATAGTGTTTCAAGGAAATCAGTTTTTCCTTGTTGATACTTAAGGGGCCTTGAATAATGCAATGCACACAAGCTGTATTTAAGACACTAAAAGCATACATAAATACATGTTCCTATTACACTCTTCTTTTTGAGAGTAAGCAGTATTACACAAAGCCAGAGGCGTAAGAAATACCTGTTAAATGAGTGCTTCACATTTTCCTGTTCTGTATTGAAAACATTTGTGTGTTTTTTCATCCAGAGAACAAAAACTCTACAGATGTGGCTCAACAAAACATAAGCAGACCCCAACTTTCTGTAAGTGTCCCATCTGCTGGTAGCCCAAGTGCTAACCAAGCTACTGTGAGTAAATGCCCATTCTTGGCAGCTCAGGTGAATGAAGGAAACAACGTTTTCTGCAAAGCCAGCCGGGAACTCCAGGAGGATGTGGAAGAAATGCAAGCTGTAAGGAAAGGTATGTCCTCTTCTGAAATGATGAGTGTTTGTTTGTTTATACTGAGTACAAAATGCTAGTTGTGCTAAGCAGGTTTAAAGAGGAGAAATCATTAAACTTTTAAAATCAGATACAAATTTGCAAAATTCTTTGAACTGCAATTCTGGTTGAAGTCCCATGTTGTTTGTCTATTGCATAGCTTTCCAAACTGTGTCGCGACACATTAGTGTGTTGCGACAAAACCCGGAAGTGCTGATGGCGTGTTGCCGCCGCCCGTGCAGTGACAGTGTGCCATCAGCGCTTCCAGGTTTTAGCGCAAAACGAGGCCGCCGTTGGTGTGTCGCCAACGGCGGGAGTTTGGAAAGCACTGGTCTATTGATTCTACACCCTTGCCACTGGCTAATAATTGTAGTAAGCTTTGATTTCAAAATAATGATAGTTCTGAAAGGAGTTAAATATTTCTTATGTATTCTTGTAAGGAAGATGTTTTCTGTAAGTGCATTTATGAAATTAAAAGAAGGGGTTTTTTTTCTAATCACTTGTTTCTTAACATGCATTGTAATTCCCATTCCCTGTAGTATTAAAACTTGATGATGTTTCAGTGGAATGCTAACTGACCTTTTATTTGAGGAAATCCCCAGATTTTAAAGTATTACTGAGCTTTTTTTTTCTTTGTGGGAAACTGTAATCTTTTGTTAGCTAATATTTAACAGTCACCTAGATGAATTAATAAAGCTTCTTTATGACACTTTTTGAATGGCAATAGCCCAAAGTCAGAATGAGTTATATATCCCATAGGATAGGATGCTACCATCTACCATAACCTAAATGAAAGGCATTTAAAATAATTGTTGCCTGTGAGAATCTCTGTCATTGCTGGTACTTATCTAGGAGGCGGTACTTAATGGGAAAATAACATATGGAACTGTTCAATAATATTTTATTGTATATGAAATCTTTTTGAACAATTCAACAACTACTTGGGAAAGGTTTCTTAAATTGTTAATGTTACTATATTTTACTGTATAGAATTTACCAAAACACCAGAAAATACTGTTGAGGTTAATGCTGAGGTGGATGGTGAAAAACAAAATGGCTTGTTGAAGACATTCCAGGACATAATGTTGAAGCAGAGGCCAGAAGGAGTATCTCATCTGCTTCAGGAAAACTTGCCAAAATGTAAGAGTTAGCTTTGTTGAACAGTCTGATAGAAATCAAAACTTGCAGCTTTTAATGTTTTGCTAAATCTAAACAGAAGTAATATTTCAGCTCAGTACTTTCACTTTTTAGCTGTTTCGACTTTTCAATATGATCAGTTTTTTGAGAAAAAGATTGATGAGAAAAGAAAAGATCATACCTATCGTGTGTTTAAAACTGTGAATCGAAGAGCCCAGATTTTTCCCATGGCAGATGACTATTCAGAATCCTTAATCAACAAGAAAGAAGTGTCCGTCTGGTGCAGCAATGATTATCTTGGGATGAGTCGCCATCCTAGAGTTTGTGGAGCTGTTGTGTAAGTATTTTAAATTGAAAATAAAATGTTGGTTAATTAGTGTTGTGCAGAATCTTGCGCAATCATTTTTTAAGAAATTGACTAGATGACTTAATTGCTAGGTCCTCTTTGATTATCAGGTACTGTGTCGGTTAAATCTTGAGGATCCATCTTGTACCTAGCACTATCTTCCCCCCCCCCCCTTGGTCCTCAGAAGGCCCAGTGCAAAATAGAACAGCTATATTTATTTTATATAATAGCTATATTTTATTTATTTAAAAGATTTGTATGGCCACCCATCTTAAACACAACTGGGTGGCTCGCAAAAACAATAAAACCCAGTAACTATAAAATCATAAACCATAAAAAAAAACCAGCGCCTGAATCATCCCCTTCGGATGCCCCACAACCAACTCCAGATATCCTCATTCTATCCCAGCTCCTGGGTAAAAAGCCAGGTCTTGATGGCCTTCTGAAAGGCTAAGAGAGGGGGGGGGCTGCTGAACTGCCTGGGGGAGGGTGTTCCATAAGGTGGGCAGCCATGGAAAAGGCACTCTTCCAAGGCCCCACTAGGTGGCAGGATTTCAAGGAAGGGACCTGGAGCGTGCCCACCCTATCCAATCTGGTAGGACGGGCAGAAATCCTCAGGGAGAGACGGTCCTGCAAATATATTGCCATCCAACTGGTCATTCCCTTCAAATGTCAAGCTTTTGTATTGCCCTGCTTTTAAGAATACTACAACAGCTGCACAGATTTCTCTTCCAGTAATTCCTACAGAACTTATATTTAAACTTTGAAATCAGTTAGTCATGACTGCTTTGCATCTCATTGATTTCATTGGGTCAACTCTGAAGCATGACTAAGTGTGGATTCAGCCCTATGATCCACACTGGATTATTTGGTTAAATCCTGTTTCATTGCATTTCTTTTTTTAAAAGAAACATTTTTGACAGACTGTTTTTAGGCTTATTCATAAAATTGGTTAATTGATGATTAAGATTTGGGAACCTTGGATAAGATCTGAATGATAACTGAGGAAATAATTATCAGAAGTAGCGTAAACCCAATTTGCGAGTATAAGGTCATCCCGAGTCGTTCTACTGCCGTTGTTGGGACCTTCCTCACAGGGAAACACTGAGACAACATGGTGCAGGAGCAGGAGGCACGAGAAATATTTCTGGAACCAGTAAATTCCATGTTGACCTGGAAAAAGAATTGGCTGATCTCCATGGAAAAGATGCTGCTCTGTTGTTCTCTTCCTGCTTTGTAGCAAATGATTCAACACTCTTCACATTAGCAAGGATGTTACCAAGTAAGATCTACTTTTTGCCCATTATTTTCCAAGAGAAATAGCTTTAAATAACTGTTCAGTAGCATTTTCTTCCACTATATAGCACAGATTCCCTTTTAAATGCAGTTGTTGCAAATTAGAATTGGCTCAAAATTGACTGGAGCTGGTAATTTTAGTTCATCAAGAGCAGATGGATAATTCCATACAGGTAGGACTTACAACCACAATAGGGACCAGGAAAAAAATGTCGTTAAGTGGTGCGGTCATTAAGTGAGGCATCATGTGACCACCCGATTCTACAACTTTTTTTTTTTTTGCTGCGGTCATTAAGCGAGATATCATGTGACCACAGCTTGTGATCTCCTGCCGGCTTCCCCATTGACTTTGCTGATCAGAAGCCGGCTGGGAGGTCAAAAATGGCAATCATGTGACTGCAGAATGCTGCAACTGTCATAAGTGTGAGAACCAGTCGTAAGTCACTTTTTTCAGTGCCATTGTAACTTCGGACAGTCACTAAATGAATGGTCATTTGCCAACTCTATCAGGAGCTACTTTTTAAAAACTAGTTGTGTAAGATAAATGCTCGCACATGTATTCCTACTTTTGATAAATTAAGAGTATTTTTCTTGCAAGATTCCCCTAAAATCCATACTGTCAAGAAAATATTCTGATTTTGATAGAGTCCATCATGCTAAGCTAGATTTCTAAAACAAGGCCTGGGTATCTTGTGATTCTTAGGTAAAATGTCATAGCAGGACCAAAGTATCTACAGAACATTCTTATCATCTCTGAAGAACTGCATCTCTGGCGTAAAATTTACCTTTTTCAATAATGTACCTACCTCAGCTGCCAGGGGTTTTTTTTCCTTCTTTTTTATGACAACTTGGATTTGTGTAATTGTTGCCCAAATACGGAAATTGAAATCCATGTTGATGAAGATAAGAGCAGTTTAGTAATATCTGGGTTGTGGCTTCAGTGTTGGAGGGAGTTGGAAGGGTTTTCTTGCCTTGTGACTTACTTTCTTTGATACAGGGCTGGTGGCATCCATGAAATTGCTGTTGTCACTGGGGCTGGAGTGTTGGTTGCCACTTGAATCATATGATTTCCAACTGGCTTAGTCAGTTGCCCCAGTTCTGTTTTTTAAATCAATAAATACCCTGGTAAAGAAGATCAGGGTGTAATGTTTTAAACTTTTGGTGGCACTTACTCTTACTTTCTCTCCCCTCCTCAGATTGTGAAATTTACTCTGATGCAGGAAACCATGCTTCCATGATTCAGGGGATTCGAAACAGTAGAGTGCCAAAGCATATATTTCGACATAATGATGTTGGTCACCTCAGAGAACTCCTGAAAAAATCGAATCCATCTATTCCAAAAATTGTTGCATTTGAAACTGTTCATTCAATGGATGGTATGTTTGATGTCAAAGGCACATGTTACTGATAAATAAGAGGATAATTAGGAAAAACAAAAATTTGATGATATATCAATATTACTTGGTTTTAGGTGCAGTTTGTCCATTGGAAGAGCTTTGTGAGGTGGCTCATGAGCACGGAGCAATTACATTTGTAGACGAAGTACATGCCGTTGGACTCTATGGAACACGTGGTGGTGGTATTGGAGACAGAGATGGAATAATGCATAAAATGGATATTATTTCTGGAACACTTGGTAAGTGTATTCATGTGTGCTGAACTCTAGTTTTTTGAAGGAGGACTAAAGAGTCATAAAACAGTGATTGATAATCACTAAATCTTCAGGGATAATTGATTTTGGGGTAGGCCTCACCACCCTGTCTTCATATTAATGTTTCTGAAAATATAATTAGCCTTACAGAAATCTGCTTTTCTTTTTAGATCTTTAAGGACAAATTTGATCCTTAAATTTGATGAGGGAGTTGTATAAAGACATTTGGTAGGAACAGAACTAGTAAATCCATCTAGTAGAAACCAGTATTTTCCACAGGTAAAATAACAGATTGAAAATCTTTAACGCAAACAAAGCATAGTTTGAACTAAGAGAAATGTTTTGTTCCTTTAAATTTAAAGGAACTATGAACTGACAGTTAGCATTATGTAATAGAGGGAGGACTCAACCCATTTGCTCTTATTTTGCAATTTAGAGATATTGGTTTACACAAAGTATGCTTTCCCAGTAGATTGCTTTACAAGTGGAGTGTTGTATGTTTGCATTCTTAGGATCTTGCACAAAAGGTGATAAGCAAATGAGAACATATACTAGAGATGACAAAACCTTATACAACAATTTCCTAATTTTGGTTTTAGATAACAAAGTCTAAGCCTGCATGCATTTCACTTAGTGAACAATTGCTGCCTTTGTATGGAGAGTTCACCCTGTACCAAAACGTCAGGTGAAAGCTTCATGTTACCTTTTTATTTTGAATGTAGTAAGGTTTATTTAAGGTGTTACTTTACAGTATGCACACATACCTTGAAATAGACAATGAGTTCAAAAATACCTAACTTGGTGGCAGTATTCTGATAAAGGTACCTCCTGCATGAGGATTTGATGCTAGAATAGTGCTGCTTAAGACATCAGTTTTCGTATTGTTTGTGTTGAGAGAAGCCAAGAACTAGGATAACTTTTACTTTTTTCTTTCTTTCTTTCAGGTAAAGCCTTTGGTTGTGTGGGAGGCTATATTGCCAGTACAAGGTCTTTAATAGACACTGTCCGTTCTTACGCTGCTGGCTTCATTTTTACCACTTCCTTGCCACCCATGCTTTTAGCTGGTGCATTAGAGTCTGTGAGAACGCTCAAAAGCCCAGAGGGGCAAGTCCTTCGTCGACAGCACCAGCGTAATGTTAAACTCATGAGGCAAATGCTGATGGATGCTGGGCTTCCTGTAGTGCATTGTCCCAGTCATATCATTCCTATCAGGGTAAATATTGAGCATGCTATGCTTTTACAACAAAGTCTGGAAATACCAGCAAGTTGTAGAATAGAGGAAAGACATGTCTTAAAGGTCATCACTTTTTTGCTTTTTGCTATACTTTCTGTATTGAACATTGTACATGCATAGCTAGTTCCATTGCATAAATGCATCAGAGTAGATGGTGAGAGGTGGGAAGAGATGCACAAACATACACAGGAGGGTGAAGACTGATACATAGAGTGGGATACAGGCATGCATATGGTGGAAGAGATGGATAGAGGAATGGGGAAGGATTCATTTATTTCCTAAACAACCAGAGGAGACAGTGCTACAGTAATAGTGCAGAAATGGACTGGAGGAGTAAACCTAATAACCCTTTCCAAGAATCATTGGGTGAGAACAGTTTTTGATGAAGTTCTTTTATCTCCAGACTTTTTATGGTAATGAAGAATTGTTTTGTTTTCAGGGCAAATGAATTGCTCCATTAACATGTCGTGGGGGAAAATGCCTCTGTATAACATGGTGATGGTTAACTGATATTTTGAGAGAATAGAAGGCTGTTGGCAGTTTGCATTTCTTAAGCCACTTGTACATGGTGAGCTGAGGGCTGTACTTTGTAAAGGATTACTTTGTCAGCTGGGGCCCAGTAGCGTGCCAATATAGTACCAAATAGAATGGGGCCACTTTTTTCTCCTGTCATTTTGGGGCATACCTTTTTTTCCCTCCAAGAATCATGCATCAAATGTTTAGCAATTTGTCACTAAATGTTGGTTCCCAAGAGTTCATACCACAAAAAGGAATTCAGGGAGTGCGTGAGGGCTCTGAATTGTCCTCCAGTGAATTACATATTGGGGCTGCATAACTGAAAGGATCCCCCTCTGATAATGTCAAGAGAAGTTGCATTCTCTTCCCCCAACTTCCTCTGGCTCTTGCCTTCTCTGCTTTCTCCATAACTGCTTTTCTATTGTCTCTATATAGTTCGTATCTCATTGACAAAGATTAGACACAGTTGGGTGAACTAAGCATTGTTCCATGTAATGGTTGGCTTTCTTACAGGAACACTGATGCTTGGTCAAAAGAAATTTTGTCTTCAGTCTTCAGCCTAGAAACTCATCTATAAACTCATTTTATTAACTTCAGGTTGCAGATGCTGCTAAAAATACTGAGATCTGTGATAAAATGATGAGCCAACATAGCATCTATGTCCAGGCAATAAATTATCCCACTGTGCCACGTGGAGAAGAGCTGCTGCGCATTGCCCCCACACCACATCATACTCCACAGATGATGAATTATTTTATTGGTGAGTGAACAGAATTGTAAAAGAGCAGCTTTAAGGTATTTCTTATTCTTGACAAGAACTTGAGCATCTGCATTGCTGAACACATCTTCATACGGAAAAAGGAAGTGCTGTGTTGTCTGCTTGTGTATGCAGTTTCTCAGCTGTACAAAAGCAGAACAGTATCACCTATTCAATTTCTATGATTAAACTAGGTTTATTTATTCATTCAATTTGTATGGCTGCCCATCTCAAATGTCATAACTCTAGGCAGGTAACAGTACATAAAAACAAGAAAAAACACAAGAAAATTACCAATAACATATATAGCAGCCAAGAAAAACCAACCAATGACAACAATACAAGGTTTGTTAGCCAAGTGCTTTTTATAACAAGAAGTAAAGGTCTAGCTTAGCTAATTTCATATTTCTGTAATTAAGACAATTTATTTATTTTTTATCCCGCCTTCATTATTTTTATAAATAACTTAAGGCAGCGAACATACCAAACACTCCTTCCTCCTCCTATTTTCCCCACAACAACAACCCTGTGAGGTGAGTTGGGCTGAGAGAGTATGCCTGGCCCAAAGTCACCCAGCCAGCTTTCATGCCTGAGGCAGGACTAGAACTCTCAGTCTCCTGGTTTCTAGCCCGTTGCCTTAACCACTAGACCAAACTGGCTCTCGGTACTTATCAGCAGTAATTATCAGTACTGCTTGGTTTCATTTTGGAAGGGCCTTTAGTCAATTATGCCTCCTCGTATAATTTGGCAACTTGTTCGTGAGTTGAGTCTCCAGATGACAGAATGTGGGTCTCCTGCCTCTCTACAGCAAGCCACAGGTGCCCAAAGCCTTCATAGCTCTGCACCAGAAATAATACAATATTGTGCTTTAGGGCTGTATAAAGCATTTGAAGGGGGCAAAGCATGTTAGCATGTTCTTAACCCTTCAATTTCTAGGGCAGTGCTTTCCAAAGTGCCGCCATTGGCGACACACCAACGGCGGCAAAGGCGGCGCACGCGCGTGCACGGCAGCGGCGCGGGGGGGTGCACGGCGGCGGCCTCACTAAAACGCGGAAGCGCTGATGGCGCACCGCTGCCGCCACCGCTTCGTGACACACTAAACTGTGTGTTGCGACACACTAAAGTGTCGTGACACATAGTTTGGAAAGCTATGTTCTAGGGAAAGAGTTTGGTAGATATAATGGATTTGGGAAATACCTTAAGCTTTTCTAGGAGATGCATAATACCACCCCCCACCGCACCTTTAATTGGTAATAGTACTTAAGCCTTTAAAAGCTCATCTATAGGTGCATTAGAGATCCAGTTTGGTGTAGTGGTTAAGGCATCACACTAGAAACCGGGAGACCGGGAGTTCTAGTCCTGCCTTAGGCACGAAGCCAGTCACTCTCTCTCAGCCCTAGGAAGCAGGCAATGGCAAACCACTTCTGAAAAACCTTGACAAGAAAACTGCAGGGACTAGTCCAGGCAGTCTCCAAGAATCAGACAAGATTGAACAGATAAAAAAAAAAGGTGCGTTGGCTCATTCAAAATTAAGGCAATTATTAAATCTATTACTGAAAGAACTAAACCAGTACTTTAGATTTTGCTGGATTTTTGTCATTCATATGTTTAACAAATTCAAGCTTACAGGTGAGGAAGAAGGTAAACGTCTTTAAATAATCAAATATGTTTTCCTTTTGTCTTGCAGAGAACTTGCTAAGTACCTGGGCGGAAGTGGGCCTAGAACGAAAGCCGCACTCCTCAGCAGAGTGCAACTTCTGTAGGCGACCCTTGCACTTCGAAGTAATGAGTGAAAGAGAAAGATCCTATTTCAGTGGAATGAGTAAACTTCTGTCAGCTACTGCTTGAAGCAAATTGTAGCTCCATCTATGTTTAGCTGTCAAATATTCAGATATATGTTGTAGCCTATTACTGCATTTTACTCCATAGTCTAAACAGAATTCTGGAAAATAAACTTTAAGATGGTGTTTACTAGTTCTTTATTTTAAAATGACCTTTCCCATTGCCATGTTTAAATACATCTAAAACACACGTTCTACTGGTTTTGAAACACAGGAATCCATGTTAATGAGTCCATTTGGTCTTTCATTCTTAGTAACATGCTGTCCTGACTTAAAAGTAAATATGAGATGAGAGGACTCGTACCTTTTCTTTGTTCCTTGTTAGAGACTGGCACAGGAGAATCTAAAGACAGGATGAAGAAGTCTGTAGAATCTTTATGGAATGGGGCAGAAGTTAATATAATTAGTTGTACGCACCCACACTTTGAGGGAGATGTGTGCTAACTTGTGGCAAGGGCTTAAGCGGGATGCAGGAGGCAATAACACTTATCTAAAACTCTGAAAGGAGAAAGATGGGTGAGGAACATTAGCTAGCCACTAAGGACTAGCAGGCTTTTCTTTGTACTTCCAAGTCATACATGGACACACGTTGAAAGCACATACTGAAGCCATATATCTGAGCTTTAAAGATTTCCAGGCAGTTTCCCATAATTCTTATGCTTGAGGTTCTAGATCAACAGAACAGGGAATGTGCCCTTGCTCATAAAAGATACCTTATCTCCATTTTGATATAAAATGTTAGTTTCACAAATTTGCTGTATTCATACCTATATGGCATGGCCTTGCTCATTAAGGGAAGGAGACTTTTATACTCACATTATTATTGCTTGTCCAGGAAATTACTAAATCCAAACCCATCATTACTACTTATAGTCTAGCAAATACAACTACAAGGATTGTAAAAGGGTAAAGGTAACAGTACCCCCCACACATTTGTGCAGTCGTGTCCGACTCTAGGGGCCGGTGCTCATCTCCGTTTGTTAGCCAAAGAGCCAGCGTTGTCCGAAGACGCTTCCACGGTCATGTGGCCGCATGACACGCGCGGAATGCTGTATCAAGGATTGTGCTGTCTTGCAAAAGAACAGCCAAAAATTGTACCTGTGGACAAATGAGGCGGATCTTCCAGTATCCACAACTCTTGCAAAAAGTTAAGTATTTTTCACAAAGCCATTACTCATTACAAAAAAATAAGCCGCCTTATTCCGAGAAAAGGAAGCACTCCTAATTATGCAGATAAAAAAGTACGTAGGTACACCCAATCCCTGAGTGTTCATTAGACAGACAAGTGTGTGTAGAATGGTTGAATAACTAAATGTTGCATAATAAATAAAAAGGACTTTACCCTAAGCTGTTTTAAACTGACGGGCCATTTTGATGCCCCACTAAGCTGTAAGCTTGGCTTTGTGATGGATCCACCTGTGCCCACCCAATTGTTCTGTCCCTGAGTGGATGTAGCTCATTAGCCTCCCCATCAAGTTACAGATAATGTGAAGTCTGAACCTAACATCCTGTCTTTACACGGAAGAAATAAGATCAATGAAGCCATAGTTTGGTTCTAAGAGAGCTGTACCTTGGTTGCTAGACCAGGCTCAATATGCTTGTTTCTATTTGGCAAAAAACATTCCGACCACACGTTTATTTTATCTGTGTACAGTATATATATTGCTATTCCAAAATATATTTGGACAACGCCTTTGTTACAAGCTTCGCTTCAATGAGTTCAGTGGAACTACATCAATATAAATGAAGTGTGTGAATATGCATGTGTACCTGTGCTTGCGTGCTTGCGTGCTTGCTTGCTTGCTTGCTTGTTTGCTTGCTTGCTTGCTTGCTTGCTTGCTTATCTATCTATCTATCTATCTATCTATCTATCTATCTATCTATCTCCGCCCAACTCCCCCAAGGGGGACTCTGGGCGGTTTACAACAGAATGTTGTATATGCATATGATTGCAGGCTTAACTATGTGGGGATACGTACCTCTTACATCACCAATAGAGAAAATCCTGTCTGATCCATTCTTTGAGGAATCCAATAGATTCAAAATAAAAATATTTTGATGGATTAATTTCAAAGAAGTGACTTTTTTAGAACTTGGATCCATTGATGTTCCATTATCAGGTATTCCAACTATAAGTCATAAATATCATTAATGTAAACTTTAAAAATTTGTTTTAATTTCTGATATAATTTTGAAGTCAGTTTAATTTCAGAAAGAGACTTGATCAGAAATAATAGCATCTCAGGCTTCTTGAGACAGCTAAGCATCTGGTCCATACTGAGAAACCAAAACACACTTAAGTTGATTATATTGACACTGCTGTGCATTAGGCAAAGAAAATTCTATCTGTAGTTGTTGAAAATCCTTAAAATGATCATGACAAAATAATTGATTTAAAGTAGCTATTCCAGGCTTTTCCCAGCCTTCCAATAGGAAGAACCTACAATAAACACAGCACAAGGCATAGTGGTCATACATACGTATGTGCTAACAACCTCATGAAACAAATTATCACCAAGGCAAAGAATCCTAGAGATGACTCTGCATGAAATACGCCCTGTGGATGGAAAGAGAACGCTTCGATAGAGATGCTGGAAAAGTGACAAAGGTTGGGGAGAAGGGGGGCTCAAGGGTAGGCACCTGCTTTACACTTAGAATATCCTGGGTAAAGAGCTGCCCAAAGGAAAAAGCCACTGCCATTTAGAGCAAATAAGGATGGGTTGAATGACAAACACCATTTTCCATTGATTTGCCTAAGTAACTAGTATCCTTTTGCCAACTGTATCATGCTCCACTTCCTTGTATCCCCACATCTGTCTGCTCACACCAAAGAAACACAGCCCCTTTTTGCTTCTGGCACGCAGATGTGCAGAACAGCCTTAAGTTACACAACCCACAGAAACTTTGCCTCTTCTTTATAGCACTAGGCGATTGCTAAACTGGGGAAGGAAGATGAGTTGTTCCTCCATAGTAAAATTCTGAAGTACCAATCAGAGAATATTTATAGCTCAGGTTTGAACTGTGGAGTCCTTGGTGCTCTCTGAGCCTTGTTGTTTTCTTGCAGATGTTTCATTACCAGGCTAGGCAACATCTTCAGTGCGAAAAGGGAGTGGGACTTGCTCTCTTTATATACCATGGCTTGTCCTGCTTGTTTTGGTGGGGGTGTTGTTCTCCCCTTAGGAGTTCCTTGATTGGGCTGTTGTTTGCTGCTTGGTTGATTGACTGAGTTAATAGTTCCTTGATTAGAGTACTATATTGTGCTGTTTGATTGTTCTTCTGGTGTTAGTCTTTGCATATCTGGGTGTTGATTGCTGGCAAGGAGGTGTTCTGGTCTTCTGGCTTTTCTATTGTCTCTTATCAATGGTATGTAAATGTTGTTTACCTCTATGTGTCTGTTGATGGTTGCTTTGTCTGAGTGCCAAGCTTCCAGGAATTCTCGAGCGTTTTTGGATTTGGCTTGGTTTAAGATGGTCACAGTTTCCCAGTTGAAAGTATGGTTGAGTCTGTCCATGTGTTGTGAGATTAAGGAGTTTTCATTGTGTCTTCTGACTGCTAGTTGGTGTTCGTGGATGCGTTCTTCTGCCAGTCTGTCCTACATAGTGGCTGTTACAATCCTTACACTGTATGTTGTAGATAACTCCTGATTTTTCTTCTTGGGCTACTGGGTCTTTTGGGTTACTTAAACGATGTTCTGAAGGGTTTTGGTTGGTTTATGTGCTATGGTGATGCCGTGTGGTTGTAACAGTCTATTAGTAGTTTCTGAGATGTTTCTGATGTATGGCAGTGTAATCTTTTTCATAGCTTCTGTTGGTTTTGCTGTGGTGGGTTGAGTGGTCAGGCACTTTTTGATAAAGTTGTGTGGGTATCCATTTTATTATTTATTTATTTATTTATTTATTTATTTATTTATTTATTTATTAAATTTATATGACTGCCTATCTCCCCCAATGGGAGATTTTGCTGGAAGATGCTATATAAGTGGTCTGTTTCCTTTTTCTGGTGTTCTGGGTTGCTGCAGTGCGTTTGTGCTCGTCTGAATAGTGTTCTTACACAGCTCCTCTTGTGGGAGGTAGGGTTATTGCTCTGGTAGTGGAGCACTTGGTTAGTGTGGGTAGATTTCCAGTAGACTTGTGTTTCTAGAATGCCCTCATTTCCTCTACTGATGAGGATGTCCAAGAAGGGTAGTGTGTTGTTGTTTTCTTCTTCCCTTGTGAATTTTATTCCTTTGAAGATGTTGATGGTTTCATGTGTTTCCTCTAGCTTTGTGTGTGTGTGTGTGTGTGTGTCAGAAGCACCGAGGTGCTTTTGTAGTGAAAGGATTTGCCAGTGACATCGCCGTCGCCCAGGGGACGCCCAAGGAGGCTCCTTTCACGTCCCTGTAATTTTTCCCACTGGAGTGGTACCTTATTTATCTACTCGCATTTGCATGCTTTTGAACTGCTAGGTTGGCAGAAGCTGGGACTGATTACCGGTAGCTCACTCGGGCACCTGGCTCACGCTCTGGGTTTCGAACTGCTGAGCTGTCAGCCTTAATGGCTTCTGACTCAGCGTCCTAACCACTGAGCCACCGCGGTCCCCTTTCCTCCAGTTGATCCTTTTTTATTATGTTTATATTTATGTTTATTATGTTATTATTTATTATTTATTATTTATTAGATATTTATTTATTATTTATTAGATATGCAAAGGTTAACACCAGGATTAGCACCAGAGGAACAATCAAACAGCACAATATACCCTAATCAAGGAACTATTAACTCAGTCAATCAACCAAGCAGCAAACAACAGCCCAATCAAGGAACTCCTAAGGGGAGAACAACACCCCCACCAACACAGGCAGGACAAGCCAGGGTATATAAACAGAGAGCAAGTCCCACTCCCTTTTCGCACTGAAGATGTTGCCTAGCCTGGCAATGAAACGTCTGCAAGAAAACAACAAGGCTCAGAGAGCACCAAGGACTCCACAATTCTAAAGTAGTTGACATTATGAGGTCTCACCTTTGAGTGCCTGCAACTTACATATACTCACAGTTCTGTGGGAAAGTATTTACACCCTTAGGATTTTCTGAATTCCTGCATTATCTTTGCCACTTAAAGTTATCATAGCTTTGTATGGGTCCTACTGATTTATAAAGGGAGTCTGAACAAATACCACTAAGGCTTCGTCCTTGTTTCATTTATTTCCTAAACAACGTGCATTGTCCCTCTGTGAAGAAGTAATTGCCCCCAACTCAGGAACTGGTTGTACCACTTTTAACTGCAATAATGACAACCAAACGCTTCCTGTAATCAGCTGTTTCTCACTAAACCATACAGGAACATTGGCCCATTTTTTCATGACAATCTGCTTCAACTCAGCAACATTTGAGATGTTTCTAGCATGAACTGCTTATTTCAGGTACTACCAGAACATTTTATGGAGCTTTGCTCTCGGACTTGGCCATTCCAAAAGACTGAATTTATTCATCTGATATATTGTAGACTTGTTTGTTTGGGATCTTTGTCTTGCTTAATGCCCCACGTAGGATTCAGCGGATGGGCAAATGGCCTGATACTGTCCTGTAAAATTCTCTGATACTGAAGATCATTCAGTGGCCTGTTAGAACCACTGAATGGAGCTTAACAGTGTGTAAACTCGTGGGCAGAAAAAGGAATATTGTTTAAAAACACAGCCTGTGAGCACATTAGAGAGATTCAGGTTCTTATTCTTACACTTTTAGCCCACCCAAGCATAAAGAAACACACACTTAGACATTGCAGGTACAAAGAGTAAGTACATAAGAGTTCTTACATTTATTCCGTCCAGGTACAGCCATTTCATTAGAAAATTGGTTTCAGTTCTTCTTTCTGTTCCCTAAACTATATACCTCTGGCCCTGTTTGCTGCCAGAGGCTGCGTGGAGAAAGGGGGAAAAGCCTCTGGAGTTGAGGCCTAGCACATGGCCTCTCCATGGAAGGAGCTAAGGCACGTGCGTCCTACCCCATCAGTGGAAGAATCAGAGAGAGAGAAGAGGAAGTGGGAGGGGCAACAAGCAGCTTTTTCTAGTAGCACAGAGTTTGCCTACTAGAGCAATCACCCATATGCTAATGAGGCATGCTTGATTTGCCAGATTCCAACAGATACAAAGTAGAATTTGTGCTTCCTTCAACTTTTTTCACATTTTCACACTGCATGTTGGATGATTTAATGAAATAATAAACCAAGCATCAAACTTTGGTGTTATTTGTTTACTCAGAGTTCCTTTATATATCAGAAGGACTTGCATGAAGCTTACATGAAAACATGCAAAAATAAAATCTGAAACAGGTTGAATATTTTTTTCCACAAAACTGCATATATAGGGAGAAGAATCAATTTGGATTGACTTAGTGTTCATACACATTAAGCCATAGTGTCCTTAATCTATGGACACTAGATTAAAGTGGATGGATTCATACAAAATGCTAGCTATAAACTACACTACCAGGGTTTTCACAATATACTATTATTTATTATTATTTATTTATTTATTTATTTATTTTCTATCCCACTTTTATTATTTTTATAAATAACTCAAGGCGGCGAGCATACCTAATACCCCTTCCTCCTCCTATTTTCCCCACAACAACCACCCTGTGAGGTGAGTTGGGCTGAGAGAGAGAGACTGGCCCAAGGTCACCCAGCCGGCTTTCATGCCTAAGGCGGGACTAGAACTCTCAGCCTGGTTTCCTATTGGCTCCTTCCCAGGGCTGAGAGAGAGAGACTGGCCCAAGGTCACCCAGCCGGCTTTCATGCCTAAGGCGGGACTAGAACTCTCAGCCTGGTTTCCTATTGGCTCCTTCCCAGGGCTGAGACAGAGAGACTGGCCCAAGGTCACCCAGCCGGCTTTCATGCCTAAGGCGGGACTAGAACTCTCAGCCTGGTTTCCTATTGGCTCCTTCCCAGGGCTGAGAGAGAGTGACTGGCCCAAAGTCACCCAGCCGGCTTTCATGCCTAAGGCGGGACTAGAACTCACAGACTTCTGGTTTCTAGCCTGTTGCCTTAACCACTAGACCAAACTAAACTACTAAACTACTAAATTACTAACTACTAAATTATAAACTGAACTACTAAATCCCCAACCAGCAAATCAGTTTGTTCTGTTGCATAAATCCATTCTCTTTCTGTACTAGGAATGGGCATCAAATTCATTCATTCCACTTCTAAGGCAGGGCAGGATAATTCAGAATAGATTTTCCAAGGGTGGAACAGATAGTTCTAGATTATGTTTTGAATCTGGGCCACTACAAAGCTGGGATTCTGATCTGTTTTTCCAGAGCTCTGGCATGCTGCAACTGGTATCACTGCAGCAACTATTTGGAAGACAGGCAGGCACTGTTTTATAAAATGCTGGGGAAGGGAGAGGAAGAATTGGATTTATTGATCAATCAGTTAATTCTCAGATTGATCAACTCACTCCAATTAAGCAACTCACCCCTGGTTATCTCGACATTCTGTCTTGTTGGATGGCAGGACTGAAGGTGGGAGGAGTGATTCTTGTTTGCTCCGTTGTGTTATTTCATTGCCACCCAGTTTTTCATCCCGAGTGTCTTCTGACCTGCTTTAGCTAACCTCTTTTGGATCAGAGTCTGCCCTGTGACTCCTGCCTCAGGGGATATGACTGATTTTGTTACCAGAATGGATGGCACCAGCATTTTTGGATTTTTAACGGGGGATTAAGGCATTTATTTTGCCCCAATAAAATGGGGGGGGGATCACCCATGTTGAGGGAGTTGAAGGGCTGCTGTGAGAGCTACATGAGCCTCTACAGAGTTAAAGCATTTTGCTTCTTAAGTCCCACCCACCCCCCCAAAGATAAAAATGTGGGTCTGAACATTTGGCATGCCACTCTGGGGGAAGCAGTTCTATGGGGAGACCCACTGGCTGAATGTTGCCTGTCCCTGAAGTAACCATTCTGGCCTGTTGTTTATTCGTTCAGTCGCTTCCGACTCTTCGTGACTTCATGGACCAGCCCCCGCCAGAGCTTCCTGTCGGTCGTCGCCACCCCCAGCTCCCCCACAGTCGAGTCCGTCACCTCCACAATATCATCCATCCAACTTGCCCTTGGTCGGCCCCTCTTCCTTTTGCCTTCCACTTTCCCTAGCTTCTTCTCCAGGGTATCCTGTCTTCTCATTATGTGGCCAAAGTACTTCAGTTTTGCCTTTAATATAATTCCCTCAAGTGAGCAGTCTGGCTTGATTTCCTGGAGTATGGACTGGTTTGATCTTCTTGCAGTCCAAGGCACTCTCAGAATTTTCCTCCAACACCACAGTTCAAAAGCATCTATCTTCCTTCGCTCAGCCTTCCTTATGGTCCAGCTCTCGCAGCCATAGGTTACTACGGGGTATACCATTGCTTTAACTATGCGGACCTTTGTTGTCAGTGTGATGTCTCTGCTCTTAACTATTTTATCGAGATTCATCCTGGCCTAGCTGTAGCTAATTCATTCTCATGAATAAGACCAATAGTTCATCTTCCAGTGTCTCAGCTAATAAACTCTCCTGCATTCCGGAAGGGACACACGCCACATTTGTGTGAAATTTGTAAGGGCATTCCCAAGAGAAAGAATCAGTATTGCTGCAATTCTTTTTCTGTTTTGCTATCCCACACCAAATTAAAGGAGCAAAGCTTGGAACTTGCTGCATTGTTGCCTATGAAATTTCCTCACACTTTACCCCCTGATAAAGATCTAGCTCTCCTATAAATTTCATCCTGGAAAATGAAAATGTTACAGCCCTCCTTCTCACACTGAACAATTGGCGAACAGAGTTCTGATTTTCGGAATCCGTTTTCTAGATTCAGAGACAGAGCTGGCTTAGCCAGTCTCCAGAGCAATCTGGAACAGACTGGGTCGTTTACAGAGCTCTGGATCCAGCCCTTCCATTCAAGAGGTTCAATTCACTCCACATCCCAGCATGATTACAGATCTAAATGATGAGGGATGGGATTCGGCACATTATTTATTGTTGCATCTTTATCCTACCATTTATCACTCAGGTGGTGCACATGGGCGGGTGCGGGGGGGGGGGGGAGAGGCAGGGAATCTCCCTTCATCTTTTCTCCAAAGCAGCAATCCAGTGAAGTAAGTTAGGCTGAGAGTGAGTGGTTCAAAATTATCTGAAATCTGTCACCGAATAACAGACTCAAATCTGTTCTTCCTGGTTTAAATCCAGCACTTCAACCATTAGAACAACTGGCACCTATACAAGTATCTATGCAAAAATACATATACACACATACATACATATACAGGGTCCCTCCTTGTGGGGGAGATGGGCGGGATATAAATATGATAAATAAAAATAAATAAATAAATAAATATTTACAAATACTGAATGGCTCTTTCTAAAAGCCCAGCCAGGCATCATCCTTTCCCCAAGCAATAGGTAGACATGCCCTCCAGCAAAAGTTCATAAGCCTCTGTGATAAACCCACACTGGCAAATGATAGCCGGGAATCTCCCTCCAGTCCTTGCATGCTTATCCTCTCATTGTTATTCCTTGTCTTTACTTCTTGAAAAGAGACATTTGTTTGCAAAATATGGCTGCAATCTCTTCGATTGGTACCAAATATGGCTCTGCCTTGAGGCTCAGGGAAGCCCTTCCCTAAGGGAGATGAATTGGGAGTGCCAAGGAAAACCAGCCAAACATTATTTAATTGCCTAACTGCCTGAAAGGAAAAAAAAAGATGCTTCGGAGCTTCTCTTTGCCAGACACCAAAAGGACTGAACTGGTCTGAGAAATCGTGCCCCTTGACTGCAAATGTCCGAGTGCTGCCTTACCTGCTTAGCCTTCTTGCAACGAAATACAGTACCTTATACTGTACCAGCCCTGAAAAACAGTAAGTCTGTATACCTATATAGGTGGAACTTTATTTATTCGTAATCAATAACATCTTAAAACAGGTTCTATAGCATTTGTGTAGTCATGGGCCCAACACCATTTGGCATATTTAATATGAAATATAAGACCCACCAGGCACATTTGTGAGTTTACAAAGATTAATAACCCTGATTGCCTGAGAACTACATATACTGCCTGAGTTTACCCACTGCACTAAACTATGGTTTGTTTTAACCATGGTTTCCTGAACAAGACACAATGGCTGGATTTAAAGACTGTGCTAAGCTAAACCTAAGAATGCTTCATTAAGGGCTAATATAGTATATGAACCTAGTACCTGTGTTGGATGCATAAGGAATCACTGGTTGCATTCATACAATATGCTGTCTTGAGTCATTTTAGGTCCAATGTATTGTGCAAACCCAGAAATCTGGGCATTCAGAGTCAAGAAAAGGGACCATTCTAGCCTCAATATGCATTGGGTCAATCTATAATCAAAGAACCTTCCTCTGGCCAGGCTGAATTGTGTGAATACAGAAACCCAGTCATTTCTGCAGTAATGGGCTGCACTGCCCAGTCAATTTTCCGAGGAAATGCAATTGGGAGGAAAAGCGGCTGAAAATACAAGCCACTACATTACAAAATCCACTGGCAGCCATAGAATTTACCATCCATGCACTGATTGGCAGCAACTCTCCAGCTATGCCAGATTTGCCCTTGCTGTACTTGGGCGCAGTGGGTAAACCCAAGCAGTGTGGGCGTGCATGGAGTTGATGCAACAAAGCCTTTCCAAAGCTCTCCTCGCCCGCAAGGACTTCTGGAGTACTGAAGGTACTGAGCAGCAGTTGAGGAAGTGATCAGGGACTCTGTATTGGCCCCCAAGGCAATCAGACCCATTGCCTAAGTAGATTTGCCACATTACCATTGCTCATCTAATACCACCTTCTAGGCTAGATATGAGAAAACTCTTTAAAGTTTCCATGAAGAAAGTATGGAAAATAAACAAAACAAAGTCTAAGAAAATTAACTAGATATTAACTAGAAACCAGGAGACTGTGAGTTCTAGTCCCGCCTTAGGCATGAAAGCCGGCTGGGTGACCTTGGGCCAGTCACTCTCTCTCAGCCCTGGGAAGGAGCCAATAGGAAACCAGGAGACTGAGAGTTCTAGTCCCGCCTTAGGCATGAAAGCCGGCTGGGTGACCTTGGGCCAGTCACTCTCTCTCAGCCCTGGGAAGGAGCCAATAGGAAACCAGGAGACTGAGAGTTCTAGTCCCGCCTTAGGCATGAAAGCCGGCTGGGTGACCTTGGGCCAGTCACACTCTCTCAGCCCAACCCACCTCACAGGGTGGTTGTTGTGGGGAAAAGAGGAGGAAGGAGGGGTATTAGGTATGTTCGCCGCCCTGAGTTATTTATAAAAATAATAAAGGCGGGATAAAAATTAAATAAATAAAATAAATAATAAATTTAAAATAGTGAAATAAAAATATATCCACTTTAAAGCAGTAACTTAAAATTATAGTGGAATGTTCAAATCTTTTTTTCAACCTGCTGCAATATTTTAGTCAGCAGATGGCAGTGACGAGTTATGACTGAAAAGAGCAATCTAAGGTCAGTTTTGAATAGCTGAGAGAATCTAAACTGCCCATCCCTACTGACTGAGTGGGAAAACTTCATGGTGGCTCTTTCCAGCACTCCTATCAGTATGGGAGAATTGATATAGAGCATATACAATCTTTTCTATATCTTGTCTGTACCTGCTCCTGAGGTAGGGACTAACTGCTACTAATTTTCACCGACGGAAGGAAGGAAGGAAGGAAGGAAGGAAGGAAGGAAGGAAGGAAGGAAGGAAGGAAGGAAGGAAGGAAGGAAGGATCTTTATTACAGGTCACAGACCCATCAAGCATATCTAAACAAAAACCAATGAAATACAATAAAAGGAGATACTACTTTATCACTACTTAACCAAATCAGTAACACACAAATTCTACCAGCTACAAATGCAGACTTAGTGACAGCTTGTGTTGTTTTACTAATTTTCATTCTGAAATCTAATCTTGGTAATTGAGCTTTATAGTCAATGTTAATAATATCTAAAATATCAGATAGGCTTTAAACCACAGATTGAAACAAAAGTAACACCCATTCTGCCTTAAGCTTGCTGCAAATTTGCTTTCTTTCCTTTTTTAAAGCAGATGAATGGAAATTGGTTGTTATATGAATAGCTAAACATCATCCTCATTCTCATTAAAGCATCCTGCTCTGATGATCAGTTTCTTATGTCTAATAAGGCATTTGGGAGAACTTTTTTTTCATCCTAGCGTTTTCCTGCAGGTGCAGGGTCTGGATCAACCAAATGTTGGTCTGTTGTTTGCAACAGGAATTGCCTGACCGGCTTGTCACCCGAGCCTGGCCTGACGTCAGGGCTGAGACAGAGTGACTGGCCCTACAGCAACCTTTTCCATCTTGGTGATGGTCAGTTCCTGTCATTTGTCATCCTGTATGGGATTGCTGGATTGGAAAAATGAGATTATTTCTACGGATTGGGCAAGACTGAGCTAGAATGTTATCAGCTTTGCTACTGAAATGTTATTATATGATTTTAGTTTATGTGCTTGAAAACAGGTTATTTCTAATACATGCATTGTTTCAAAATGTCACAGATACACACACAAAGATAAAATGGCTTGGTTTGCCCACCAAACTTGAATTGCTTATCAAATTAATCCATTTTCTGAATCCGCATAAGACAATGAATCATAAACTAAGCAAACAGTCTGGGTGGCCCAATACAGCAATGGGGGAAAGGGGAAATCAAGTTTCAAATTAACCAAATGTTGGTGTATTGTACTAATTTCCTACTAAGCTTTTAACTGGGACCTAAGCCCGTTAACTAAACACCACGGGGCGTGGTGGCTCAGCGGGTAAGACGCCAGGCTTGTTGATCGGAAGAAATCCCTAGCCCTGCGTGCAGAGTGAGCTCCTGCACTAGCTCCAGCTCTTGCCAACCTAGCAATTTGAAAGCATGCAAATGCAAGTAGATGAATAAGTACCACTTCGGTGGGTAGGTAACAGCGTTCCGCGCGTGTCATGCGGCCACATGACCGTGGAAGCGTCTTCGGACAACGCTGGCTCTTCGGCTAACAAACGGAGATGAGCACCGGCCCCTAGAGTCAGACACGACTGCACAAATGTGCGGGGGGTACCTTTACCTTTTTAAGCCCGTTGTGGCTTAGGTCCCATCATGGCATCTGGTCCCATCACTTCCTGCCAAATAGAAGGGGAAGAAATGGAAGCAGTGACAGATTTTATTTTCTTGGGCTCCAAGATCACCGCAGACGGTGACTGCAGCCATGAAATTAAAAGACGCTTGCTCCTTGGGAGGAAAGCTATGGCAAACCTAGACAGCATATTAAAAAGCAGAGACATCACCTTGCCGACAAAGGTCCTTTAATTAAAGCTATGGTTTTCCCAGTAGTAATGTATGGCTGTGAGAGTTGGACCATAAGGAAAGCTGAGCGTCAAAGAATTGATGCTTTCGAACTGTGGTGCTGGAGAAGACTCTTGAGAGTCTCTTGGACTGCAAGGAGGTCAAACCAGTCAATCCTAAAGGAAATCAACCCTGACTGCTCATTGGAAGGACAGATGCTGAAGCTGAAGCTCAAATACTTTGGCCACCTAATGCGAAGAGAGGACTCACTGGAAAAGACCCTGATGCTGGGAAAGACTGAAGGCAAAAAGATGAGATGGTTAGATAGCATCACCGATGTAATGAACATGAATTTGAGTAAACTCCAGGAGACAGTGGAGGACAGGAAGGCCTGGCATGCTATGGTCCATGGGGTCACGAAGAGTCGGACACGACTTAACGACTGAACAACAACAACAACAAGCCTGTTGTGCAAAGAGGGCCAAGAACTCTTGAGCGTTTCACTGGGAGACCTTCTGCATTCTTAACCCACTGGAGCTTTTGGTAAATGGCCACAATAATAATGTCATGTATTTTCATACATATTTTTAATTAAGCTACCCAGCTATATGACAAAAAACATTAAAGGACTTAATAGTGCATCAGTCGAAGAGAATAATAGTGCATCTACCCAACTTCTGGATTGCTGAGCTAACACGCCTAGCAGCTTATCCAGCATGACCTGTAACACTGAGGGATGCTGGGAACGGCCACTGAACAACCATTGGAAAGTGGCGGGGTCCACACGTCTGCTTTAAGAGCTTTGACAACTCTCCGGAGCAAGACTCTTTGGTTGCCCCTAGTCCTCGGGGAGCTGCCCCCAAAAGGCGAGCCCTCGTTGAAGGCGGTGCTGTGGGTTTCTCGCCTCCCTCCTTGCCCGCCCTCCTGCTTCAATCCGCGACCAGCGGGACATCGCGGGGCCGCCACACCTGGCGAGGCGAGGCGTACGCGTGCCAGCCCCGCGATGCCTCTTCCTGCTATGTCAGAGCTGAATCAGCGAGGGCGGTCATTTAGGGAGGCTTCAGAGCCAGGTGGGTCGGGGCACGGGGGCGTGGCCTGCAATAGCAGGGCGTGGCCAGCAGGTGACGGGGTGGTCGGAGGTAAGTGGAGTCGGCATGCCTAGGTTGACTTTGGCAAGCGGCGTGTGGTGCGAGGCGGGATGTCGGAATTAGGAGGGATGAACAGGCGGCAAAGGTAACTCGGCTTCCCTTCGGGCGCGTGGGGCGGTGTTTCCTCTCCTCCTCCTCCTCCTCCTCCTCCTTTTTGTTGGGTCGGGAAATCTCTCGTTCCTGTTGATCAGCCCCCAGCCCCGGTCTTCTCCTCCGAATTGGTCAATGACTTCTTTGTTAGCAGAAATTTCTCCACCATGCCCGCGTTTGTCCTCTTGGGGGTAGCTGGATCTTTTTGCAAGGTTCGGCGCGCAGCCGACAGTTTTACACAGGCTCGCTTTTGTGATGCTACTTTTTGAGAAGGGGTATCCATTGCTGCCTTCCTCGACGTGTCGGGCTACAGCTCCCATCGTTCTCAGCCCCCAGCATTGCCCTTGGCCAACTCATCTAGTGGGCACCAGGTAGAGGAAGCTGTGCCACGGCATCCTCCTGAGGGACGTAGACCCACGTCCTTCTGTGTTCCTGGTTGTTTTCTTCCAAGGGTCCCCAACTCTCTGTCTCTCCCCTTTTCACCTCCCCCTCCATTTCTGTCTAGGTCTGGGTCTAGGTCTAGGTCTGGGTGTGTGATTGTGTGATTGTGTATATGCAGCCAGGTCTTTCTTTAACCCAACTCTTGTTTCTCACCTTCGACCCTTTCCAAGTTCTTTGCTCTGCTGCTGCGGTTCCTGATCGATTCATCCAACCCCAAAGCCTGAGCAGCTCCCTCTGCCAACCTTTCCAAGAAGACATAATGTCATTGGGCCTGTGCGGTTCTGGGACAAGGGGTGGGGTGGGGGTTGTTTCTGTTGCTTCTGATGGGGTCCCCCTCCCTGTAGCTACTGGTGGTGGCTCTTCTCTAGCTTAAGCCATCCCAGTCAGGTCCCTTGGATTACAACACCCAAGATTCCTACCCAACTTGAAAAGGAGTTTTGGTTGGGAATGACAACAATTGTTTCAACACATCTGGAGGACATCTGGTTTGAGGAAGCTTCCTGAAACTGTTCTGCAATACAGTACCTGGTCTATTAGGTCATGAGTACGTTTGTTTGTTTTTTTACAAACTGGTGATGCTGTGTGGATGACACATGTCCCCACTGAAATACACTGGTGGTTACCAGATATTTGTAATATGCCCTTGTTTACTAACAATTGGTCACAGTGATGTTGTGAAGTATAATGTCTTTCCTCAGAGATTTTCTTTTTCTTTTTTCCATTGCTTACCCTGTGTCCTTGTTCAAGACCCCTTTGCTAAAACACTGCAAATGTCTGTGGGGAGATCACCATGCAGTAAGTGAACTGTCAGAAAGAGAAGGGAAAGTAGCTCTCCCAAAAGTTCAGCAGTACTTATCCTTTGGTGAAGTATGTGATGGCTTTGTTATTGGCTTTTGAGTGGAAATGGCTGACACATCATTAATTAACTTTGCCATTTTCCTGTTACACAAATTGATCCTAGTGTGACATTAGGAAACAAGGTCTCATCCAATACAACTAGCAGCTTGTTTCAGCTAACTTCAAAGCACTATTGCTAAGAGCACAAGGCTCCTGCTTTAAAAGAGGTGGACTAAGAATCTTTGTTGTGGATTCCAACATGGGCTGGACCTGTTCAGACAGTCATTGCACTTGATTCCTAAAGCAAGATATGGTGACAGTGGGAGGGAGGTCATGTTGTAGATCAGGGGTGGGCAACGTCAGGCCCGTGGGCCGTATAAGGCCCGCGAGGCTCCTGCCCGCAAACCCGCCCCTTCCACGCGATTGGCTCCCGCCTGCAAACCCGCCCCTTCCACACGATTGGCTCCCGCCCGCAAACCCCACCCCCCAGTGCTTGTGATTGGCTCCCGCCCGCAAACTCCGGCCCCCGGTCCACAGAAATCCCAGAAACCCCACCCCCCACCCGGTCCCCGGTTATAAATATCCAAATGGCCCTTGGCAGAAAAAAGGTTCCCCACCCCTGTTGTAGATAAACATGTTTGTCTGAATTCTGCCGGTGGGGATCAAACTTATTTTGGGAAGGGAAAAAATAGATTCTCCTTGTCCACTTTATCCACACCATGCATAATTTGGACACCTCAATCATGTCCCCTCTCATTCACCTCCTCCTAGACTAAAAAGCCCCAAATGCCACATTCTTTCCCCGTAGGGCACCTGCTCTGGCCCCTTGGTCATCTTAGTTGCCCTCTTCTGAACCTTCTCTAGCTCCACTATATCTTTTCTGAGGTGTGGCTACCAAAACTGCACATAATATTCCAGATGTGGTTGCACCATCGATTTACATAAGGGCATTATGATATTAGCACCTCTATTTTCAATACCATTATTCATTTATTTCTGAATAACCATAATTAAGTTTATATTATTTTCAGCATTATGGGATAGCCAAAGATTCAAAATTTGCAAGAATACTTGGCATCAAATGAAAGATGTGCAACTGGTCCACTTGAATCTCATGCTAATCGGGCTGATCTGGGAAGATTTGGGAGATGCTTACATCAAAGTAGGGTTTCTCCAAAGCTTTCCGAATACTTCAGAATCATCTTGAATTAACATTCTGGAGATACAGTGACGTTGATTATGTTCATAGAGCATGCTAAGCCAGGTTATTATAACACCTAGCATATTGTTTCAATTTAAAGTTTGGGTCAATCTGGGATTAACAGGGAGCACTTTAACCATACTTTTTATGCAAGATTAACTGAATCCCAATTTTCCATGCCCTTGAGATCTGAAAAAGTTGACTTGAAGGTAACCCTTCCAGCCTCCGGGTACAGAGCTAAGAGCAGCTGCAGAATGATTGTGTCAAGTTTATATCATAGCAGCTGCTCATCCTTTTCTGAACGCATGAGATCATGCAGATGTCAAGAGGTAAAGCTAGCTCAGGAGTGCAATGGCAAAAGCAGGCTCAACTGGATTGCCTTCCTTCTGCTTTTACACCTGTTAGTCTGGTAAAGGTGAAGCACCCTAAGATGAGTCCTGTCCCTGGGGACTACATAGACAACAATATGTTTCCTGTCAACAGTACAGAGTGTTTTGCCATAGGCTTCTTCTAGGAAGTTTTTCAACTTTCCAGCCTAATTTACAGCCCTGGTGTTCCCTGATGGTTTCCCACCCAAGTCCTAACTGTCCCGACCCATCTTCCATATTTTTTTTTAAAAAAAGAAATAAGTAACCCTTTCTAGTTTTATTCTAGATACCATCTGGGAGAAATACGTCTGTTCTAGGGGGATTTCAAACCTATTTCCAATTTTATCTACCTTTCTCTTTGAGAATGGCAGAGAGCATGACTCCTTCCCCATCAGTAATATCCACCCATGCCTGAAGTGGCAGAATGCTATACAGGCATAACATTGGCTAGTCCCTGCCTTCCCTCTATTGCATCTCTTCTAGTGTTGGTCCTGATTTTAGGTATGCAGGGTGTGCTAGCAAAGCCAATGGATAAACTCTCAAGTCTTGTTGCCCCCCCCCCCCGTTTCTGAATGCCACCATCTGGTGGGAAACCATTTGCCAATCACAGCAGTACAGTGATTGGTGGATGATTTTGGCAGATAGGTAGACCTGTTCAGTGCACTTCCACAGGAATGGAGTTTGGCAGAAGGGTTGACCCCAACAGAAGAGAATATCTTTAGCTCAGGGTTGAACTGTGGAGTCCTTGGTGCTCCCTGAACTTGGTTGTTCACTTGCAGACGTTTCATTACCTAACTAGGTGACATCATCAGTGCCCCCATGTAGGTTGAGACACCTGTCCCAAGCCAATTCTTCCCCAAGCCCGCTGAGTAGCAGGCTGGGGGAGTGTCACATGAATGAAGCAGGAGAGCCTGACTTTCCCAGTTTATCCCATCACCTCCCAGAGGCCCCTGGGCAGTTGATCCATGGGCTTCAGGAAGCAGCACACAGAAGGACAGTCCAGTTTGCGAGAGTGAGGCTCTCCCACCCACGTTCCAAGACAGAATGTTTGGAGGAGTGTGCCTAGGACGGGAAGGGAGGGGGCAGGCCTGGTTCCAGCCTGCAGTGGCCAACAGGTGTTGGGCTGATTTCACCCCCTACACGTCACCTCACTTTGACTCTGGGGTACTTGGTGCAAAGTGTCAATGGATTTTACATACCTTATGGCTGTGGCTGGGTGCTGTTGGTTTAAAGGGGAAAACATCCCTTGAATGCTGGGACAGTTGAGGAGGACTTAAGACTGACTCAATCTGAGAAGAAGATGGGGACGCAGCAAAAAAAACCAAAACAAAAAACCGAGGGCATGTGTGTCCCACGTTTACATGGAAGCCTGGGAAAGGCTGTTAGAAGGAGATTTATACCTTTGTTCCTTTTCTTCTTCAAACCACCCCCTACCTCCACCCATCCCATGTTGCACACAAGTACATACACATTTTATACATGCCTAGGGCAAATCTGTTTTTTTAAACACACAGATCTTCAGTGTCATATGTAGGTTAAGTCTTAAATAATCTTCAGTGTAGCAGCTGAAAAAATCACAGACATTTTTAAAAATAACATCATACTTTAACGTTTTTTCTACGCCAAGTCAATGTAAGCAATTTTAATCTGAATAAGAACAGGCTTAAATTCTGGCTATTACAATTTGTATGGTGGCTTAAGAGAGAGAAACCTCAAATTGCTGTAACTGTGTTCTTTTAGTGAGTAATGGAACAGCTTTTCTTTCAAGGCTGACTTTTCTCAAGCCACAAAAGGATGTTCAACCTGAATAATGGATTGGGGTGTTGGGATCCATGCAAACAGCTTTGTGGGTTCCTGCTGAAAAAAGTAATTTCTGCAATTCAATAAAATTAGTTAACCATCCATCAGAAGCAATCTGGTGTTGAAGTCTAGGTAAATTAGCAGACTGGGTAAAATGCTTTAGCATATGAGATAAATTCAACTGCTTCATTGTCAAAACAGATTTGCTTAGATAAATAAACATTAAATTACTATGACACTTCACTACACACACACACCATGTTTGTAGTTGCTGATATGCTGCAGAATCTCTATAAATCTGCATTAATGCGTTTTCATGTGAGTAGCTGGAAAGCCTGCTATTCAAAGGAATTATTGCCTTGAGCATGAAGAAGAATTATTACAGCAAGTTGCTGTCAAATGCATTCAAAGGCAGAATTAAACTAATTTACTATAACATAACTATAGTATATCTTTGCTGCCTAGGTGGAAATCAACACTGAGTGAATGCAAGGATAATATTCTAGACATAAATTAATTTGACCTGAAATCCAGCTGCAGTATGCTGTCATAACATCTGTAGATCCTTCTCTCCATTTCTTTGTGGAGTTTTTCACATGTTGTCATGAATTCACTGCTACCTTTTGTGAATTGTTTACTTCCATTTTTATCAAAGTACCATGTAGGACAATTAAAGATGCCAAAACAGTTCAGAAAAGGAGACTGATGAGTGGGGTCCAGTTGTACAAATTATTTTATTTTTTTAAGAAAGAAAAAGGGAACATAGTCATAGTTGAATCCTATAAACATAACCTCTTAATTCTTCAGTGATATGCTAACAGACTACAATGTAGGCATCTTTACTAATATAAAATTTAAAACTAAATGCAAAATTTGCTCTACAGACCTTGCCTCCCTGAGTGAAATGATTTCTTAAAATAACCTATTCCTGATAGAAATGTCAGGAATTAGGGGCAAAAGGAGGGTGTGTGTAAGAGAGAGAGAGAGAGATGAAGATAATATTTATATTTGCAAAATCTGATTTTGTCTTTATGGAAACATGTGGCAAATCTGGCTGATGTCCCCACTCCCACCCACCACCCCATTAATCTGTAACGGCTTGCTAGAGCTAGAAAAGCAAGTTCTAAACCTGTTTTTTAAGAAGTAATTCATTCTGAATTCAGTCAAAATGAATTCCCAGTAATAGTTCTTAGAATTATTGGTTGACTTTACTGGGTAAGAAAAAAATGGGGAAATGGGTGAGCTTGGGTGAAACTTGTTAATTATGACTCTTACTGTTTTAGAAAAAAAAGGAAGGGGGAATTGAAGACCCTGAAAATCCAGGATCTTGCCATTTCCCAGCATCTAAACACTGTGATAAATTAGCCATAGCATACAAATACTGGAGTTTAGTTTTTATGTTGGCTTTATGGACTGGGAACCAGCTGTTTGCTGTTACTTTATCAGGCTAAGTCTTTTTCTCTGCCTCTTTGATAATGAAGTGAAGATGGCGTGTAGCTATGCTGGAGTTCTCACAATTCCTTATCATTGACCATGCTAGCAAGGTCTAATGAAAGTTGCTCCAAAACATCTGGAGGGCATCAGATTGTCTTCTGCTGATAGTGGGACAATAATTGAGGTTTATTTTACTCTATTCGATTTGCATTTACTTAAAATATTTTTGTGTTCCCTTTGAAGAGGCTCCCAGGGCAAAAAAACGAAACAAAACAAAACCATAAAGAACTAGATTGGTAAAAGCTGGCAATTATAATAAAATAAAGCATCCCAATAAAACAAAGCCACTCTAATACACTAAAAATGAGAAAAACATTGCAATTCTATAAAATTGCAACTGAAAGAAAAAAGATTGCTGCAACTGCATGAGCTTATAGATGTAGTCAGTAAATTCCCCCCCCCCTCCACATTATCTTTCTTTGAAAGGTTGGGAAATTGAATGCTTTCACAGTCTTTATTATGCAATTAAGGAGTGTTAAATAGTTTTATCCATATTAAGCAAGCATATGCATGCAGGCTAATAACTGATTGCCAGACAACAGAAACGGTATCTCATAGTTTTCCCTAAATCATCATACCGGTGAGAATGTTGAAAGACAATGAATATGGTTCAGAAACGAACATTTCTCCCCTCATATTATCTGTGGGATACTTGTTGAAGTAGCCTGCTTTCTGATAAACCACGCCAACTAAATGTATATTGGCTGATTGTTCAAGAAAGGCTGGTTGCAGGTGAACTGAAGTTTCAGGGTCTGCAGCTGGAAAATATAGTGGGGGTTTGAAAACATGTTCCATGACCCACTAGTGTGTGCTGTAGGAAACAGCTCTGGAAGATCACTACCCGCCCCCAGGTGGAATATTCATGTCTCTTGGCCACATACTCAGGAGGATTCATGAGAAAAATTTAACACCTTCACGCCAGTGATATGTGTGCTTAGAATCTAGGTACAATCTTCTCATCCCATTAGGTAACAGGATTTTTTTAAAAAAATCAATGCTCAAGACCCTGGAATTAACTTGTGTCAGCCCTTCAAAGCAGGCCAGGTAGGAAACAGACACCAGAAGGACTACTGGCACTCTAGTTTATTGTTACATGGTATAATACAGAATCCTGAAAGCCAGAAAGAGATCCTTTCTCTTCCCTCTTAAACCACAGAGACTGAGGACTAAACTAAAGAGACCAACTACCAAGAAGACAAACAATCAAGCAGACAAACAATTAAACAGAAAACAATACCCTAATCAAGGAACTACCAAGGAGAAAACCACACCCCCGCCAACACTGGCAGGGCAAGCTACTGTATATAAACAGGGAGCAAACCCCACACTCACCAGCACTGATGATGTTACCTAGTCGGGTAATGAAACGTCTGCAAGCAAACAACCAAGCTCAGAGAGCACCAAGGACTCCCTATATTCTCTTCTACTGGTAAACTAAAGAGAATAGGGGGGGGGGCAATCTTGAGTTTCTTCATCCTCCCTTTTAAGGCTAGGCTAGGCTGTTGAATAGTTTTTTCAAGACCATCCCCATGCTCCTCTATAAGTGGCCCTTTCCTAACTTGGTGCCTTCCTGTAGTGCTGTTGGTTAGGGATTACGGGAATTGAAATCCAACAGTTTCAGACTGAAGAAGGCTGCCATACACAGTTCTGAGTTTGGCCCAGTATGTGGCATCTTCCTATACTTGCAGATGCTTTTACTATGGACTCGGTAAGCACGAGTAGACTTTCACTGGTTTGGGCATGAATTTTGCTCAATCTCTGATGTCTTTTATAGAAAAAAAGCAGGGGGAGGGTAAGTCACCTCAAAGCAACTCTGGAGAGCAATTACTTAGACCCCACACCACCATTTGAACATTTTGACACATTGCAACACTTTCATTAGAGTGTAATAGGAATCTTAATCACAGCTCAAGTTCATCTTAAATCTTCAACCATTAGTAACACTCCCCAAAATTCATTAGGAATTCCCCTTGAACACTTACCTAGCCAATCATAAAAGTTGCCCATAAGCATCAGTTATTTTTCTGTCCCCCGTATAAGTGCTGAAAACAGGGAAATGGCCATGCAGACCTGGCTAGTTCACCAGAACAAAATTGTTATCACATCCAGGTTTCCAAAGAGCAAATTTGATTCATGAGGAGTTAACCACAGGGAAATGCTTTTCTTTTGGTCAAACTATCAATAAATAATGTAATGAATGAATGCTCAGCCAAATTTAAATTAGGGAAGTTTTGGATCAAATATAGCTGAATGTCATTACTTGCTGGGATTATCTGGGGATACCAAGGATTAAAATTAAGGCTCAGAGATGTAGTGAAACATACAAGATAAGGTATTATCTGTTTTAATCTATTGATCCATACAGACAAAGGGAAGGGAAGACTTCAGCTGGGGGGGGGGGGAGGTACCATTAACATCCATGCCCTGAAGTAAGCTTTCCACAACCTTCTGCCCTTCAGATGCATTGGGACTACAATTCCTAGAGTTCTAGCCAATATGGCCAATGGGAGTTGTAGTTCCAACACATCTGGAGTGTGCAGCTTGAGGAAGACTGTGTTTAGAATTAAGGAATAAGGTGATTCTGAGCATATATTCGGCCTAAGAATTTGCTGTCAGGAGACGGCAAAGTGAGCT
Source organism: Charina bottae (assembly GCA_023362775.1). Taxonomy (NCBI): domain Eukaryota; kingdom Metazoa; phylum Chordata; class Lepidosauria; order Squamata; family Charinaidae; genus Charina; species Charina bottae. The sequence continues at coordinate 3,257,658 of JALMGJ010000022.1, forward strand.
CACAGTATCACCTCCTTCTTTACCCCACCATGTAATGCTGAGAGATAGTGGAAAGAGGGAAGCTTTTTTGTTGTTCCTATTGCTAAGTCATTACTAATTCATTACTAAGTTTTAATGAATTACTAAATTCATTACTATTACTAAGTCATTGCTAAGTCATGCTATCAACTACCAGCTGTCAATGTACTACACAGCAGCTTTTAAGGGATGTCTGGACCCAGGCCGTCTCCATCCCTGCCACTGAACTGGCCCTTCTCTCTCCCTTTAGCAGCAAGCCAGTGCTGATGAACCAAGTAGATGAATTTGGTCAAGCCAGTATCCACTTCAGCAGCTCCCCTCTCTGGCCATTCAGGGACACCAATGAACAATGAGAGAGGAATGTGATAGAAAAAGAGCATGTAAAGGACTTGGAATAATCTCAAATATTTCGTATCACAGTGATAGAACCAGTTATACAAGTAAATGTTTGGAACGGTCCAACTTGCTTGGAATTCTGGATGCTGTCGTGGAACAGACGAAGGAGACACCAAGTTGGTAAAGCCTGCTCCGAAGGTTGAAATGGCAGGTCCAATTTTCTGCTGCTTTCTGGAAAGAAATTGCAGCTGTTCCCCTCCACCCCACCCCACTCCCATTCCATTTGAAGAAACCCATCCGTAGCCCCTGAAGTCCCATCTTGGATTCCAGCTGCCCAGGACTGCTTCAGTTGTGCTTGTGTTTGCATTCCTGCCCCAAACCCCGCAAGTCTTTCCCCGGGGTCTCTTTTCTTCTGCTGAGAAAGGAGAGCAGTTGGGTACCCGGGGATGGGGGTGCTGGGACAAATAGCTACTGTTCCAGTGTTGCTGGATTGTGAAATGAGCCACAGCAGGTGGGACTGAGTTGTATAGGCTTCAGGAAACTGCAAATCCTGTTGAGCTCAGCTCCTTGAGCTCAACAGAAGTCAAGGGATGCCTTTGGATGCAAGGCTTTGTAATCGGCCAAATCCCAGCCGAGCTGAATTATCTTTCATGACTCTGAACAGCTGAGAACCAGGGAAAACTGTCTGGTGAAATGAAGGGCTTTCCGGTTGGCGGTGATACTTGCCAGCCTCCAGATGTCGGCCTGCCACTTGCTGGGGCTGTGACAGACAAGCCATCTGCACTGGGAACTGAAAGGATAGGAGGACCGGGAAGTGTGTATGCACACAGCGCTAACCAGATGTCATAGGGTACAGGGCCTCCAAGCCGTTTTCATGATTGCACAGAAGGAGGTTTTATCATTGGCACCAGTGAAAAGTTTACTATGTACACACCTCTTAAAAATACAGGAAGTGCACCATCATAAAACTGGCAGTTTAAAAATGTGCATGCACATGCACACACACAGCTGCAGTTGGTTTACTAACAGCTAGGAATCTAATATTTTGGGGTAATATTTCCAGCAGTGTTTTTTTTTCCCCTTTAATGTTGTGATGAGCTAGAAACCTTTTGGGCCGTTTTATGAAGAACTGGCGTTATTGTTTCCCCCCCCCCCCTTTAATGTTTCAGGAGAAACAATCCTGCTGAAGTGTAGGCAGGCATCCTTGAGTCTTTTCCTCCTCCTTTTTAACCTACTCCCTTTGACTCCTCCACTGTTTGAAAATTCTGTGATTTCTCTTTGTGGAGTATTACTTCCAATTACTTGTTTGCTCAAATCACAATGATTCGGGTTGACGTTTGCTCTTTTTGCTTGTGCTGGCCTCACAGTTCAAGCCGGGCATATCAGGCAAACACATTGGGCCCATGTTGGTCCTGCTGAACGTGTGTTTTTTTCCTCTTTAAATTATTGCTAACTGCAGAGCAGATGCCCTCTGAACATACAAACATCAGTTCCTCAAATCAGCCTTCCTCACCATCAGCCATCTAGTGGGGTTAGACTATAACTGGCTCAGGAGAGTGGGGACTGTAGTCTAATATGCCTAGTAAGCATCAGGTTGGGGAAGTCACGTGTCAGTGCAGGTGCGTTACTGTGGTGATCGGGCTCAAGGATGCACTCGCCCAAATTTGCTCTGTGAACAGAACATTGGCATAAATCTACTTTCTAAGAAACCACGAATGTAGCGAAGACATGGCAAGCTCTTGTTGAGTGTAAACTGCAGTTGTGGAAACCCACCACGACCAGAACATTCGCGCTGCGTTCAGATGTTTAGGATCATCTCTCCTTCATGCTTCTTGCCCTTCGACTATTTTCCTCCGCGTCAGCTTGCCGACGTTTGCTGCCAGTGAAGAAAAGTGAACAACGCTGTTGCGATGAGCTGAAAAACCTTCTGGGCCGTTTTATGAAGAACTGGCGTTATTGTTTGTGTGAGGTGAGGGTGGGAGGGAGGGAGGGAGGCGGTGCGCTTTTCCTCCTGTTCCAGTGGAATGAATGATCATGGTACGTCACTAATGGAGTGTCATGACACAAATGGGCCAGGAAGCTCTAGCAGAGCTTCAGGGCCTCCTGGCCTCCCCTCCTTTTATGGAGGTGCATTGTTTTTCTTCTATCTGGCCAGATGGTCCATGATTCCTCCGGAGACTGGCAATGAGTTAAAAAGCATTTCATCTCAAAGATTGTTCTCAAGTCTAGATAATCAGTTGTGCTCTATCCAGTGTATCTTGTCCTCCACCAGTTCAGCTTCCAGAAAGCAAAGTGCTCCTTGAATTTGTTCTCCCAGCAGCAGAGAGGAAGAGGAGCAGAACAACAAGGCTGGTTAAACAGGGTCATAGCAAATGTCCCAGAAAAAAAGGGGGGAGCTAATAGGGTTTCTCCACACAGCTGGCTCCTTCCCTCCCTGCACTCCGCCCTTCACTGGCACAGTCTTCTCCCTGCTGCCAGTCTACCAATCTCCTGCCCGCACCTGCTCTGTTCCTGGTTGGGCTAGCCCATGCATGTCCTGGCTCCTTTCCCGAATGCATGAGGCCAAGAAGGGACCAGAGAGAGAACCGAGCAGGGCAGGGGGTGCGAGTGAGGGAGCGAGCCAGTCTTGACAAGGATGGTGGCTGTGGCACAGATGGGGAGACAGGCCCATTGCTCTGCTCGCTGGCAATCTCCGGGGGAGGTGAAAGAGGCGTATTGTCCTCCCTACTGGACTGCAAAGGGGGAGAGAAGTAAGGAAGAGCAGGCGTGATCTGAGAGTGCAACCAGGCAGGTAGAGAGAGGTGATCCAGCTGACTTTGGATATTTGGACTTGGAAAAATGTTTTGGCAAAGTCCCTCCTGAAGACCCTTGAGTATACTTGACCATTGTAGATTAAGAGGGTACGTCCTCTCATGTCTGGGTAACTGGCTAAAAGTCAGGGCGGGAGTTAATGGTCGTCATCAAGACATTACTTCTAGAAGCAGGAGAACTCTAAGGGATGGATGTTCAATGCTCTGCTGCCTTCTTTGTAAAGCTAAAACTGAGGCAAGTTGGTAGATGCGTAGAAGACAGAGAGCCAGAAAAATAGCATTTCAAAAATAAAAGCAGTGCCTCTCTTTCCTCACTCTCTCAAAAGAAGAAATTTGTGGCAACTATTTAGATTTAGTATCCAGTAAGTTTCTTCTAGATAAATTTTTAATTCAGATTCCGGAGTTATTCCATTTTAAATACACGTTAACATCCCAATTTGCAGGAATCCATTTGCAGTGGAAACCTAGGGCTGTGTATGTGGTGTTGCCCTGGGTCTCCTCCCAATTCCTTAAACTAGGGCTGAGGACAGGCAGCAGCTTCTCCCCAAATGTATTTCATTTCCACAGGCTCAGAAGAAGAAAAGATCTAGAAAGGGGGCGGTGCGATGTATCCGCCTGAGATGCTGGGGGAAGGGAAGTCCAAGTGGGGTCCGTCAGTGACCCTCACCAGGAATAGCACCTAAAATGAAAAAAATTCTGGTTCTTACCACATTATTCTTACCATATTATTTCTCCATTCTTCCTATGGCAGCGCTTGGCACAGATCGCTTCACTCAGCTGCATGATAGGACCTGCCACATTGGTTAGGGTTGTTTTTGCAAAGTTCTCATCTTCAGATCATTAGCATAGGCACCCATAAGTAGTTTTTTTCTCACAACCCTCATTGAAAACCCGGAAGTGCCGCCGTTGCAGCAGCGCACAAAACCCCCCGAAGCGCTGCTGCCGCTTTCAGGTTTTTGCGCACCGCCATTGGTGTGTCGCCGCGGGAAAACCCGGAAGTGCCGCCGTTGCAGCAGCGCGCAAAACCCCCCGAAGCGCTGCTGCCGCTTTCAGGTTTTTGCGCACCGCCGTTGGTGTGTCGCCGCGGGAAAACCCGGAAGCGCTGATTATGATCAGCGCTTCCGGGTTGTGTGGCGACACACCAGACTGTGTGTGGCGACACACTTTTGTGTCGCGACACACAGTTTGGAAAGCTCTGCTCTATGGTTTGGTAAAGGAGCGTGTCCAGGAAAACCCAAAGTCTCTGGAGATCATATTTTAAGTGATTTGTTATTTGTCTGGAATTACCACCGTGGTCCTGGCAAGGATACGATTTTATGCCCATCTTGAGTTTTATATTTTATACTTTTGTATTTTTTATTTTTTGTTGTTCAGTCGTTCAGTCGTGTCCGACTCTTCGTGACCTCATGGACCATAGCACGCCAGGCCTTCCTGTCCTCCACTGTCTCCCGGAGTTTATTCAAATTCATGTTCATTACATCGGTGATGCTATCTAACCATCTCATCCTCTGCCGTCCCCTTCTCCTTTTGCCCTCAGTCTTTCCCAGCATCAGGGTCTTTTCCAGTGAGTCCTCTCTTCTCATTAGGTGGCCAATACTTGTATTTGTTTTTACGTGTATTTATACTTGTACTGATATTATATTATAGTGTTTCTATTGACTGTCATTTTATTATCTGTAAGCTGCCCAGAGTCGTGGTACATGAGATGGGCGGCAAAGAAATTTGACAAATAAAATAAAATAAAATAAATTAAGAGAACTGGTCCATCTGATCATTTTAAAACCATTTTAAATACCAAAAGTTATTTATGACCGAACTGCTTTTCAAGCTGACTGGGTGCTGCAAAGAAATATACTCCATTTCTTTGCACTTTGAGGGAGAGGGTTACTGCCTTTCTTTGAAGGAGGGGCATTGAGATGGGCTCCTGTGCATGTGCAGAACTCTTCAGACAATTGGTGGAGAGCCCGTACAAAGCGCAGAGCTGTAGATGCTGAAGCTGATGTAGCCCTTTCATCCTTGCTCCAAAGCTTTGCTCTGGGGTGTGATGCTGTGCGTGCGTGTGGCTGTCAACCTGCTTAGGGTGCAGACCCTTGCCTTTACCTTGTGGCCAGCCTGCCTGCCTGCCTGCCTGCCTGCCTGCCTGCCTGGCACAAGAGAGAGAACTGGACTCTGAAACGGGCTGGATGAGAGCTAATAGATTGCAGCTAAGTTGTGTCATGAGCCACTGTGAGGCACAGTGCTGAGCATGGGCGAGTGTGTGTGCTGTGGGGCACTCTTGAATCCAGCCCTGCCGACTGAGGCTCCAGGGGCCTCATGCCCTACACTCCATGTCTATTATGGGAATTGTAGTCCAATACATTTGAAAACAATACTTAGTTTAGCCTGGCTGTGTTTAATGCAACAAGGAGATGTCCTATATTCTTGCCGTGAGTACCTAGCAAACCCTGTCACTGTGCAATGGCATCAGGCAATTTTTGCATTTTGAAAGCCCCTTGTGTGGGGACATCCTGGGCAGAGTCCAGGGCTGCAGCAGAGACAGGGCAACCGGTCTTGGTGCCTTGAAAGACAGAAGCCTTCCCAGGGCAATTCCACTGCCGTGTGTTAAGCGGAGGAGTTCTGCGAGATCCGTTCTGCTCAGAAATCCAGGATAAGATTTCCCTCATAGAAAATGTCAGATCTTATTCTTTTCTTCTGACTGCCCCGTGCTCCTGTTCCATGGGGGCAAACTGTGAGGCTGGTCCCTGCTTTTTCAAGTTTGCAAGCGAGAACTCTCCAGCCCGACATGGCTGAACTGAGTTTATTCCGTTTGGAAGTTTTGATCGGCTGTACGTCGAGACCTCTCTGTGGCAGCAGCCGTAGGGATCCCTTTGCACATTCCAGCTGCCGCTTGGCACAAAGACCTAAGAGCAAAGCAAACGAAGAAAGGCCACTGCACACAGAGCAGGTCTGCGTGCCTGATGGGAGAGTCAGCGAAAGATGGGAGACTTGTGGCTCCTGCCCGTCCTTGCAAATGGCAAAGAGCCCCTGAATGGGCCGGGCGTAGTAGAGTTTCTGTCCGACTGAATGAACACAAGGCGCGCACCGCAACGAAGCACGAGGTTAGCTTGGAGGAGGTGCACATAAACACAGCTGTTCACAAGAGCACAGACATGGATCGTACCACTCTGGAGGCAGGGGAGAGCAGCCACAGGTAGTTTCCCTCTTCTCCACTTCTCCCCCGTTAAAGAAGACCTGCTTGGTGGCTCTGGGTGTCAAACTGATGGGCAAATGTACCCGATGGGAATCCAGGTGGGAGGCAAGGAGGCACCTGGAGCAGCCTGAGGAAAAAGGGGATTGGTCCAAGCCAGAGGGACCCACGGAGGGAGCCGGCTTAGCAGGTGCCCTGATACTCCAGGCTCCAGCCTGAATTGAAAGAGAGGCAGAATATCCAAGTGGTGGGCAGAGTGTTCCAAGGAGCCACAGGAGGCAGACACCCGGTCCCATGGCTGCAAAACTCTCCAGGTGGGTCTTTTCTGTCTTCCTCCTTCCTTGCATGCTTCTAGTACCATTCCTTGCATTGTCCTCCTCCGGGAAGGAGGAGAAAGCAGTCCGGGCTGTGTGGGAAAGCACCGGGATTCACCTGCCGGTGCCGGCAGCAGACTTCAATCCGCAGCTAGAGGCGGGAAGGGGAAGGTGCTCTAGGGCATCGCTGGCGCTCCGGGAGGTGGGCTTCCTCTGGCCTTTGGGCTGGTTGGATGCCCATCGGTTAAACTCACAGCTCTCTCCCCTGACTCTTGACTGCCCTTGCTTCTTGGGAGAGCGGGAGCTGGCTGGTAGCAAGGCACGGCTGAGGAAATGGCCAGGGCTAGAAAAAGAGCCCTCGGAATTGGATGCAAGGACCCAGAACATCTGCCACCTTGAGCGAATTCCTGTCTGCTTCCTTTGCAGCATCTGTATTTTTCTGTTTACCTCTTACACAGGGTGGCTGAACCCCCAGACAGCAGAATACATCTCAGTTTTTCCCTTTTACTGTTGTTGCTATTTCTACTTGGCTTTTATTTTACCTTTCTGCCAAGAGGAACAGTTTCTTTCCTGTTACTTGCACTCCTCCGTGTTAATGAATAATGATAGTCTGCACTGCCTTTGGATTCTTACGTGACTTCCTTCTGGAATTTCATGGTTAAATCACTGGCTAAAAACAGCCTGTCTCGTTAAACTGCCTACAGCTTGCTTAAGCACACACACACCCTACCCCGGTGGCTCTTTATTTTTATGATTTTTTTCATATAAAGGTTTTGATAAAGGTTATTTTTTAAAAATAATAATAATAATAATAATAAAAGCCAGTCGTATTCACACGGAAGAAGGGAAACTCAGTTTCAGCATACTGAATTCTCTAGCATTTATTTCGAAAGGAAGTCAGGTGTCGATTGGATAAAATCCAACCCAAAACTGCATAGGTGCCCGTTGTGCGCAAAAATAGCGGGAGTGGATGAAGAATAAAATAACGCATGATTGAGGGGAAAGGAATAAACAGAAAATGCAAGTGAAACGTTTGTGAAACACACACCCTGTGTGTTAGCTTGGCTTTTTTTTAAAAAAAAATTGTGTAATTGCACCAGCAGCAGGACAAAGCGGCTGACTTGGGGGAGGTTGCACAGGTTTCATTGCTTCTCTTTGGCTGCACCATCCTGTTCTTTTAGAAGCCAGAATGTAGTCCAGAGTGTCACAGGGCAGGTTAGTCATGTTCTTAGTAAAGTTTTTATGCATCTTATTCTTTCATTTTATTTTTGCATTAGGCTGCCCTAGGTCTCTCTCTCTTCCGCTATGCTGCTGACGGTTTTCAGACATTAATGGAGTCTTGATTATTTGAAAAGGAGATGCTCAGGGAAATGTCCAGTAAGTCAAAAGCTGCATGAAAAACGGGAGCACGCAAGTGAAAATATGTTAGTTCGGGAAGAGTCTACCCTGAACTTCCAGCTGGCTTTTCAGTTTGAAGAATCCATAGTGGTCCATAAGGTTGAAGCCACAGTTCCCTCAAAAGAAGTAGACCACAAATCTCCCATATGTATCAGAAGGGCACTTTCCAGCCATCGATGCTAATTGCATGAGCTTCAGCCCCCCTGGGATAACTCTTCTCTCCCAGAAAACGGGTTAGACTTTAATAGTCATGAAGATAAAGCAGCTTTAGTGACCCCGTGTTTACTTTGGAACTACCAATCAGCTCAAGAAGGTACATTAGCACAAAAGGCTGAGTTGCTGGCTAGAGTTCCTGAAACATAACTCTCATCCTCTTATTAGTTTCTGGAAAGTTATTTGGTTGTCCAAAAAAAAAAAGGTCAAGGCTTCTGTTGTAGGCTAATTGAGCAACCACTTTCTCTACCACAACCTCTGCTAATTGGTCACAACTTTTTCTTTGGAGAAGGGTAACTTGGTAATTTAATATCCAAGGTGTTTTCTTAATGCCTGTCAGGGAGATAACTGGTGAAGGAGGAGGGGGCTCCCTCCAGGGGGATAAACGCATGCGCAGTACTGAATCACTTTGCTTTCATCGTAAGAGGCTGAAGATGGCACCGCCCTAATTTCTTGGGCCCTTTCTCAGAGCATTACTAGTTCATTTTAGTTTAGCTGGATTCTGTCTAGCAGAGTAGAACAATAAAACACTAGAGCCTGTACACCAAGCCTCAGCATGTTCCTTCACTCGAAGTCAGGACAATGCCAGATTACATATGACACCAAATGGGTGGCTTGCAGGTGCATTTGTTGTTGTTTTTTTAAACCTCTAAGTAGCAAGCACGGGGGTGGGAAAGGTGCAGTCAAGATCAGCAGCGCAGCAAAGTTTCCATCCCCGCAAGTCCCAACCATCACCCGGCCCCCTCCGCCACCTGGCCCCCACCTTCTGGAGGAGAGTTCCCATTGGCTCCCTTGGCCCACATGTAGCTAGAGCAGAAAGAGCCATTCTGGGTGTGCTTGAAAGGAGGAATTGTTAGATGGCTTGGCTTATATGTTATAAAATGCTGAGGTGCTTCCAAGTACACAAATACAGAATTTGTGCTGGATATCCAAACCAACTTGATTCCGACCCTATTAAATAATGCTCTATTCAAAAGCTGATACTTTCCCCCCTATTTGTCTCCTTTCATTAATAAAACACAAAGCTTTACTTCAAATTAATGAACTGTGCAGATGATCATCCCGCCCCCCTACAGCAATATTTGTTTTGGTTAGGAGTGTGTTGAACAAATGCATGTGTGAGAAAGAGTGAGAGAGGGACTTGCAGTGCTGTAATCCCTGTCTTTTTCTTCTTAGTTTTATTTTGATTTGTTTACAACTACTTTTTAGTATTTTAAAGCACTATCACTTTATCTTTCCATGTTAGCCACAGTCAGCAGTATAAAACACTTCTATTTGCAAAATCACAATAGAGCAGAGCGTTCCAAACTTTTCATGTTGGTGACACACTTTTTAGACATGCATCATTTTGCGACACACTCTTACAGCAGGGCACAAGGCAGGCACTAGGACCTGCACGGAATCACAGCAGGTTTGGAGGCAGCAAGGCACAAGGCAGGCCCTAGGACCTGCGCGGGATCCTGGCAGGGCTCGGAGGCAGCAGCAGCCGCAACACACTCAGACACTGCAGCCGACACACTAATGTGTCGCGACACACAGTTTGGAAAGCTCTGCGATAGAGTCAGGCTGAGATAGTTTTCAAAGAGCCAGTTTGGTCTAGTGGTTAAGGCAACGGGCTAGAAACCAGGAGACTGAGAGTTCTAGTCCCGCCTCAGGCATGAAAGCCGGCTGGGTGACCTTGGGCCAGTCACTCTCTCTCAGCCCTGGGAAGGAGCCAATAGGAAACCAGGAGACTGAGAGTTCTAGTCCCGCCTTAGGCATGAAAGCCGGCTGGGTGACCTTGGGCCAGTCTCTCTCTCTCAGCCCAACTCACCTCACAAGGCTGTTGTTGTGGGGAAAATAGGAGGAGGAAGGAGTATTAGGTATGTTCAGCACCTTGAGTTATTTATAAAAATAATAAAGGCAGGATACAAAACAAAATAAAACAAAACAAAACAAAATAAAATAGAATAAAATAGAATAAAATAGAATAAAATAAATAATGATTAATAAATAGAAAAAAATAATTTGAAGTACATCATGGCATGGTATCTTTAGAAAAACATTTCTCTAAGTTAGCTTAGTGTTTGATTTAGATACTCATGCTCTTACAAAAGAGTGAGGCGGGAATAAAGTAATGAATTAATCAGATCGAAATGTCAGTTTCATGACATCAACAGTTAAGGTCACCGCCTCTTTGCCAATTCAAGACCAGAGAAAGAAAGGGAGGCTTCTTCACCGTGCTTTTGAAAGCTTCTCAGCTGTGGACTTAGAATGGTACAGCTAGAATTCACAAATGGTACCCCATCTGATTTCTAACAGTGGGTTAAATGGGAAAGCCCCTTCCATAGGAGACACATTCTCCTAATTCCAGATCAGAAAAGTCTGGGGACTTCTGCCTTAAAGGATAACTCATTCTGGATGTCACACATTCCCTTCATGAAAAGAAGAGACATCTCTGCCCCTTCTTGTTTCTCATCTGACCTGTTAACTTCTCCGCCAAAGGATTCTTGGCCGAATGCCAGATCCTTCCAGCAAACTTTTACAACTTAAGTGAGCTGGCACATGCAACATTAAGAGCACGAGTTCAGAGCAGGGAATCTCCTGAGGACTTGGCTGAGCTCTCAGCTCACTGAATGGCCTGATCTGATGCTAAGCTGTTCTCTCCGCTTTAGCCTCCCATGTGGAGAATGAAAACAGTCATCAAGCTGGCAGCTTACAAGGTGCAACATAAGAAAAACCACTGTACTGAAAGATTGACTAATTATATTGTTAGGAGAAGTAGAATTTTGGATATGAACTGCATACAATACCAGTGAAAGCAGAAAAAAATCAACTAGGGAACCAGGTAACTGCTGGGTGCTCTAGGCTCAAGAAACTGCTATTGAAGACTTCCGGTGGGGACATGGCAGACTGAACAGCTGTGCCCGTGGGCTCAGCGGGCAGAACTGACAACGCAGCAGGTTTTTCGGGCTCAGGCAGGTTTTTCTGGAAAAAAGAAAACACCTGGAATTACCCCATCTGTCCTCCGGACGGCTGCTTGCAGCCAGAAGATCACAAACAGCGTTTCACGTTCGACTGGTAAGAGCTAGCCGGGAGGCTGGGACGTCACCATCTCCAAGCCGTGCTGTAGCCTTAAAGGGACACTAAGACCAGCCACCCCGTTTCTAAATCACCCAATTTATATTTCTTTTAAGTACACATACCCTAAGAGAGGCTTTCTACAGCAAGGAGAAGCGGGTTCTCTTGGTGCTTATCGTTATTTTTGGGATCAATTTTTTTTATAATTCTTTTTAAGTTTTGGACTTTGTTTTCCATCCAAATATTAAGGAGGATTGAGAGTAAATAATTGTCTCCCTGTTATTATTTTTGTACTAAATTTGAAGATATGAGCATTTTCCTACACATTGAATTGGCTGTTTTGAACTTTCAGTTTTCTGCTTAATAATAAGATTATTAAGGTATAATAAAAAATAATAAATGTCTGGTTTAGGATTTAATATGATTAAGATTATTAAAGTTGTTGTATTATCAAGTACAATGGCAGACAATTTATATGTTTTTAGTTTGATCTTTATTATAGTAAACAGGAATGTATAGAATAGTAGTAGGAAGGAAATAATTAAATAAATGTTATCTTTGGGGGGAAGTTGATTAGGAGGGGTGTGTGTGTATATGTATGTATGTGTTTGTGTGTGTGTGTGTGTGTGTGTGTGTATAGAGAGGGAGGGAGGGAGGGAGCAACTGTATTTAATGATTTTTATAATGTGCCAATGGAATGATTTATGGAAATAATGTGATTTTGGTTTAATATAGAGTAAGGGATTGATTATGGAAAATTGTTGTATATCCTTGCTGTTAAAAGTCAGAAGTCACCTCTTTTTGTAATTTTGAAAATTTTTCTCTTGTGTTTCTACACTTCTTTGGGTTTTTTTCTTTGTAGTTTTTTGTTTTTCTGTAGCTTTTATCTTTGCTTGAAACGTAATAAAATCCTTATATATAAAAAAGAAACTGCTATTGAATACCAGGTCTGCCTGTAGTAAACCAGCCTTGTCCAGTGATGGACGAGAGGACAGACCTTGCATGTATTACTGATCCCTGGTTGGAGGAAGAAGGGGTGGTCCTCTCATGGAGATCTGCCCAGCTGGGTTTCATGTTTTGCTCCCCAATGCTGGGGTAGGGGAGGTGGTGTGGCAATTGTATATCAAGAGACCATAGCTGTTGCAAGGAGCACTGCCCCACAGATAGCCAGATGTGGGACTTTGGCTCATGATGCTGGGTCAAAGGGATAAGCTCTAGGTACTGCTATTGTCTCATCCTGCCAGCTGCACAGCAGCATCCCCCACTGAGCTCTTGATCTTGCCACAAGGGTGCTTGTAGATCTGTCCAGACTCCTAGTACTGGGTGTTCAACCTCCACTCCCTGGGATCAGGGAGCCCAAGAGTTCCTGGCCACCATGACAACCATGCACTTGTCCCAGGTAATCACTGACCTGACTCACATGGCTGGCCATATTTTAGATCTGGTATTCATCTTGGAGCACATGTGTCATGATCTGGTTCTGGAGGGTTTTTCCTTCAGTCCATTGTTATGGACAGATCACTTTCTTGTGACAATGGAGTTAACTGGAGACACTAACCTCTGCAGGGTCTGGCCCAGATATCTAATGGATCCAGCAAGTTTCCTGCCTGAGTTTGGGAAGTTCCCAAGCAGACTGGAGGGTGATTCTGTTCAGCACCTTGTTGACCACTGGAACAGCGAAGCACTTAACAGGATTGCCCCTGAACAGCCTGATCTTTAGTGTACTGAGGAGCTCAGGGAAAGGAAACAGGTGAAAAGATGTCTGGAATGATGCTGGTGAAAAATTGTGGAATGCAACAGGTGGATCCAGCAGGGAGGGGAGAGGTTTGACACATGGGCACTTCATTATGGAATGTTTCCTTTCCCCTATTCTGTCTATATGAAACTGCTGGGAGAGGATATCTGCTGGTTTGGGGTAAAGTATCATCAATAGGCAGATGATACCTAGTTACAATCTGCATTCTATGCCTATTGGGAGATGCATTAGAAGTCATTACCCAGTGTATGGAGCAGTGTTTCTCAACCTCAGGAACTTTAAGATGTGTGGACTTCGACTCCCAGAATTCCCCAGCCAGCATGATTCAGTATAACTGATTCCATGACTGCACCATCTATGGTTCGTGATGTGTCATGGCCCAGGACTCACACTCTGACTCTGACTCTGAAGAAGCTGCTCCAGCTGAACCTGTGGAATGTGAGCCTCAGGAGAGACAAAGCCAAAAATCCCCTGAGGCTGATCAACACAGGCACCACCTGAACAGCTGGAGCAGTCAGATGATGGTGACCACGTAAGGCCTCCCAGCCCTGGCACCCGGCAAGTAGAGCAGAGAGCTGACCAAAGACATTCTATGAGGCTCCTAGCCAGAAAAGGAGTAAATCTCTTGATTAAAGACAGCTGGCTGCAGACTGATTTAAGAGGCAGCTCTGACCCATGTCCCCCTGTTGGAAACAACTGTCTGACTTCCTGCTCTGGCATGTCATTCCTGTGAATCCTGCTCATGAAACTCTGACCTTGGACTGGCTGACAAACCTGACTTCGCTCTCTGAACTTTGGACTGGATTTTGACTACTCTTCTGTGTGCTCCTGTTGAAAGCGAAACCACCCAGGCAAGCTTACTTTCCAAGAGACTTTGTTGATTTTCATTTCTTCCCTTGTCTGTTGTTATCTGCTCAGCCTTGAGTAAATTGCTTTCCTCACCTAGCAACTGTGTGTGTGTGAGACCTGAAACAGGACATGATGGGGGGTTTCTCCTTGGAAAGAGCAGGTTCATAATCTGGTGTCCTTCTGAACTCTTGGCTCCCAGCTTGAAGAACAGAAGGAGAGTTTCCATGTAGTTTCCTAAGGTATTGAACTTACACATTGAGCTGCTGAAAAGCTGTTGGGCATCTTTTCCGGTTGGGTGACAGGAAGAAGGGCATAATATCATTCCTCTTTTATCAGCCACTGTTTATCCCATCATAGCTCAGTATGTCTAACTTCTCAGATGTAATGAGGTTTCATTAAGGAATGCCCTCATGCTAAATGGTCTAGGCTCTGAAAGAAATGTCCTGCATCTAAGTACTTTTTTCCATCAGCTACCGGGTCTGTATCTCCATTGTTTGTTGTTGTTGTTCAGTCATGCCAGGCCTTCCTGTCCTCCACTGTCACCCGGAGTTTACTCAAGTTCATGTTCATTACATCGGTGATGCTATCTAACCATCTCATCCTCTGCCGTCCCCTTCTCCTTTTGCCTTCAGTCTTTCCCAGCATCAAGGTCTTTTCCAGTGAGTCCTCTCTCCGCATTAGGTGGCCAAAGTATTTGAGCTTCAGCTTCAGTATCTGTCCTTCCAATGAGCAGTCAAGGTTGATTTCCTTTAGGATTGACTGGTTTGACCTCCTTGCAGTCCAAGGGACTCTCAAGAGTCTTCTCCAGCACCACAGTTCGAAAGCATCAATTCTTCGGCGCTCAGCCTTCCTTATGGTCCAACTCTCACAGCCATACATTACTACTGGAAAAACCATAGCTTTCACTATACGGACCTTTGTCGGCAAGGTGATGTCTCTGCTTTTTAATATGCTGTCTAGGTTTGCCATAGCTTTCCTCCCAAGGAGCAAGTGTCTTTTAATTTATCTCCATTGTTACTCCCATATAATTGATGTATGTAGTTCTATGTATTCTCCATGTATTCCAGTTTTTCTGTTGCAACTTGTTTAACTTTTCAGTCTCCTTAAATAGATTGATTAATATTAGGTCCATAATTAGTAGTTTAGATTCTAGATACTGGAAAAGCAAGACGAACAGGTCGTTCCACTTGTCCTCTCTATTATGAAGCATGAGAAATTGTTCTTTTATATTTTTGCCTTCATTTCCTTTCCTGCTTCATTCTGCTGCTTTTTCTGATCTTCCTGTTAGGCTGTCCCTTAGTCATCTTTCCTTCTCCATCTTTCCTATTTGCTCTTTTTCTTCTGCAGCAACATTGTTCCCTCTCGGTGCTTCCCCCATTTCATACAACTGCATTTAGAACAGGAATGGAACAGGAACAGGAACGGAATGGAATTGGAACAGGAATGCAGTTGGTGCCACTGTTAGTAACTGGTTCAGGGCTGCATGAGTGAGTATGTCCAACAGTGAGGCCAATATAAGGTAGACATGATGGATGGCATTGAATAGGGGGTGACAAAAGTCCTTCAGAGCATTGGGCTTTTGTCCCAACCTCAACCCAGCTGTTTAATTATAAGGTGGTTAGGGAGACATCTGGATTCCCAGCTTCAAGCCATTTCCCTTGTATGATCCTGGGATGTATGCAAAGAGTGAATCCAGCAGAAGACCCTCTTGTGAAGGTACAACCTATGCCCAGAGTTTGCCACCCAACAAGGAGGCTGGGAGGTATGTAATGAAGGTTTTCTTAAAAAAAACCTTCAACCTAGGTTTTGCATTCCTTTTTGTCTTGCAATGCCGCGGTGGCTCAGTGGTTAGGACACTGAGTCAGAAGCCATTAAGGCTGACAGCTCGGCAGTTCGAAACCCAGAGTGTGAGCCGCGTGCCGGAGTGAGCTACCGGCAATTAGTCCCAGCTTCTGCCAACCTAGCAGTTCAAAAGCATGCAAATGCGAGTAGATAAATAAGGTACAACTCCAGTGGGAAAAATTACAGGGACGTGAAAGGAGCCTCCTCGGGCGTCCCCTGGGCAACGGTGATGTCACTGGCAAATCCTTTCACTACAGAAGCGCCTTGGTGCTTCTGACACGAGAAAAAAAAAACTTATGAATTGTATCTTGCCTTGAAAGACTACTACAATTTTCCAGTTTATGTATTTCTGAAGCTCAGGTTCATCTACTCTAACTTTTTTTAACTATTCTCTCAGTGGGTGTATGTGTGCAGTTGTTCCCCTTTGGGCCGGTTGGTTTAAGTAGTGCTTTAAACAAAGTCCGCATACCATACTATGTCCTATTACTGTGTGCTTATAGTTTAGGTCCTTTGTACTTGTACATCCAGGCTGGGGAGATAGAGGATTTATGAAGGATTTATATCGGGTTAAAACAGCAAACACATGTAGGGGGAAAAGTTCATGTACCAGCATCTGGAATTTCAAATAAAAGTGGCTTCACAGTGGATGGAGTATTATTTGTACATATTTTCTGGGCATCTTCTCAGAAGCATAATTACATGATTGACATTTTACATTTTAACATGTTTCTGTCAATTTCATGAACTGTATTGTCTAGTTTTTTAAAGCCATTTAACATCACAGTGATCCAAATATATGCTCCAACCACAGATGCTGAAGAAGCAGAAGTAGATCAGTTCTATGAGGATCTGCAGCACCTACTGGATAAAAAGGTAAAGGTTCCCCTCGCACATTTGTGCAGTCGTGTCTGACTCTAGGGGCCGGTGCTCATCTCCGTTTGTTAGCCGAAGAGCCAGCGTTGTCCGAAGATGCTTCCACGGTCATGTGGCTGGCATGATGCAAGCGGAACGCTGTTACCCACCCACCAAGGTGGTACCTATTAATCTACTTGCATTTGCATGCTTTCGAATTGCTAGGTTGGCAAGAGCTGGGGCTAGTGCGGGAGCTCACTCTGTCACGCGGGGCTAGGGATTCGAACCTCCGAACTTGCAATCTTTCGATCAACAAGCCTGGCGTCTTACCCGCTGAGCCACCATGCCCCACCTACTGGATAATACGCCAAAAAGAGATGTTATTTTCATTACAGGAGACTGGAATGCTAAGGTGGGTAGTCAAATGACACCTGGAATTACAGGCAAGCATGGTCTGGGAGAACAAAGTGAAGCAGGACATAGGCTGATAGAATTTTGCCAAGACAATTCACTGTGCATAACAAACACTCTCTTCCACCAACCTAAAGGCGACTTTATACATGGACTTCACCAGATGCTTGACACTGAAATCAGATTGACTACATCCTTTACAGCCAAAGGTGGCGGACATCTATACAGTCGGGAAAAACAAGACCTGGAGCTGACTGTAGTTCAGATCACGAACTTCTTATTGCACAATTTAGAATCAGACTAAAGAGAATAGGGAAGACCCACAGATCAGTTAGATATGAGCTCACTAATATTCCTAATGAATATACAGTGGAGGTGAAGAATAGATTTAAGGGACTAGATTTAGTAGATAGGGTCCCGGAAGAATTATGGACAGAAGTTCGCAACATTGTTCAAGAGGTGGCAACAAAAAACATCCCAAAGAAAAAGAAAACCAAGAAGGCAAGTTGGCTGTCTGCTGAGACACTGGGAGTAGCCCAAGAAAGAAGGAAAAGCAAAAGGCAACAGTGATAGGGGGAGATATGCCCAATTAAATGCAAAATTCCAGAGGTTAGCCAAAAGAGATTAGGAATTATTTTTAAATAAGCAATGCGTGGAAGTGGAAGAAGACAATAGAATAGGAAGGACAAGAGACCTCTTCCAGAAAATTAGAAACATTGGAGGTAAATTCCAGGCAAAAATGGGTATGATCAAAAACAAAGATGGTAAGGACCTAACAGAAGCAGAAGAGATCAAGAAAAGGTGGCAAGAATATACGGAAGATTTGTATAGGAAGGATAATAATATTGGAGATAGCTTTGACGGTGTGGTCAGTGAGTTAGAGCCAGACATCCTGAAGAGTGAGGTTGAATGGGCCTTAAGAAGCATTGCTAATAACAAGGCAGCAGGAGACGACGGTATCCCAGCTGAACTGTTTAAAATCTTGCAAGATGATGCTGTCAAGGTGATGCATGCCATATGCCAGCAAATTTGGAAAACACAAGAATGGCCATCAGATTGGAAAAAATCAACTTATATCCCCATACCAAAAAAGGGAAACACTAAAGAATGTTCAAACTATCGAACAGTGGCACTTATTTCACATGCCAGTAAGGTAATGTTCAAGATCTTGCAAGGTAGACTCCAGCAATTGAGCATGGAGCGAGAATTGCCAGATGTACAAGCTGGGTTTAGAAAAGGCAGAGGAACTGGAGACCAAATTGCCAATATCAAGAGTTTCAGAAAAACATCTATTTCTCTTTTATTGACTATTCTAAAGCCTTTGACTGTGTGGATCATAACAAATTGTGGCAAGCTCTTGGTGGTATGGGGATACCAAGTCATCTTGTCTGCCTCCTGAGGAATCTGTATAACGACCAAGTAGCAACGGTAGGAACAGACCACGGAACAACGGACTGGTTTAAGATTGGGAAAGGAGTACAGCAGTATTGTATACTCACCCTACCTATTCAACCTGTACGCAGAACACATCATGCGACGTGCTGGGCTTGATGAATCTGTTGGGGTTTGAATAAATACCCAGAATTTACAGATAGATTAATTAGACAGGAGAGGTAAATAGGTGAGAGGTAATACTTTCTGCAAGTCATTCTATTAGCAGCCATTGTTGAAGTAAGTGGTGACACATACTGCAGCTGATATAGTTTAAGCTGGGTGTGGCAGATAATTTGTTTGACCTATAATATGATTGGTTGATATTTGTATAAAAGTAGAGAAGTTCTAGTGTTCATTCTCCTCGTTACTATCTTCTCATCTGTATGTGTGTTGGACGTTATTGGACTGTATTGTACTACGTATGTATTGTATATAGAGTAAATAGATTATTTTATCTAATCTCTTGTGAGTGTCTGCTTACTCAATAGAACGTATTACTCTGAGGTCTAGAAGGAACATTGGCAGCCCCAGCACTGTGTACTCTGACAGAATCCAAGGCTGGAGTTAAAATCGCTGGAAGAAATATTAACAATCTCAGATATGCAGATGATACCACTTTGATGACTGAAAGCGAGGAGGAGCTGAGGAGCCTTATGACGAAGATGAAAGAAGAAAGTGCAAAAGCTGGGTTGCAGTTAAACCTCAAAAAAACCAAGATTATGGCAACCAGCTTGATTGATGACTGGCAAATAGAGGGAGAAAAAGTGGAGGCAGTGACCGACTTTGTATTTCTAGGCGCAAAGATTACTACAGATGCTGACTGCAGCCAGGAAATCAGAAGACGTCTACTTCTTGGGAGGAGAGCAATGACAAATCTTGATAAAATAATTAAAAGCAGAGACATCACACTCACAACAAAGATCCGTATAGTTAAAGCAATGGTATTCCCTGTAGTAACCTATGGCTGCGAGAGCTGGACCATAAGGAAGGCTGAGCGAAGGAAGATAGATGCTTTTGAACTGTGGTGTTGGAGGAAAATTCTGAGAGTGCCTTGGACTGCAAGAAGATCAAACCAGTCCATACTCCAGGAAATAAAGCCAGACTGCTCACTTGAGGGAATGATATTAAAGGCAAAACTGAAGTACTTTGGCCACATAATGAGAAGACAGGATACCCTGGAGAAGAAGCTGATGCTAGGGAAAGTGGAAGGCAAAAGGAAGAGGGGCCAACCAAGGGCAAGATGGATGGATAATATTCTGGAGGTGATGGACTCGACCTTGGGGGAGCTGGGGATGGCGATGGCCGACAGGAAGCTCTGGTGTGGGCTGGTCCATGAAGTCACGAAGAGTCGGAAGCGACTGAACGAAGAAACAACAAAATTGTCTAGTTGGCAGCATGCAGTATGTTGTCTTACATAGTATACTCTAGATTAGAGACCCTAGTTTACTCTAGATTAGAGACCCTCTATGAACATGAATTTGAGTAAACTCCGGGTGACAGTGGAGGACAGGAAGGCCTGGCGTGCTATGGTCCATGAGGTCACGAAGAGTCGGACACGACTAAACGACTGAACAACAACAACAGAGAGACCCTAGTTTATCAAAGATTATGACTTGCAGTGTAAGAGAAGTAAATATAAAAGAGCGTGAATTTACAAATGAAATGGAAGAAAGTAAAATAGATATGTTGGGTGTATGTGAAACTAAGAATAATAAAAGAAGGACATTAAAATTAGGGGATTAGCCACCCCCATGAGGAACTATCCCTTCCTCCTTCCCATGCCAGGCGGCAGAACCAGGTCTTCAGCTCTTTCCTAAAGGTCGGGAGGGAGGAGATCTGTCTCAACTCTGGGGGCAAGATGTTCCATAGAGTGGGCGCTGTCACAGAGAAGGCCCGCCTCCTAAACCCTATCAGATGGCATTCTCTAATTGATGGGGTTCGTAGCAGGCCCTCTCTGAATGACCGGGTGGGGCGGGTCGATAACATGGGGATAAGACGGTCCCTCGGGTATTCTGGTCCCATACCATGTAGGGCTTTAAAGGTGATAACCAACACCTTGAATTGTACCCAGAAGCAAACCGGCACCCAATGCAGCTTGCGGAGCAACGGTGTTACATGTGCAGATCTTGGCGCACCCAAAACTGCCCGCGCGACCGCATTCTGCACCAGCTGAAGCTTCCGGATAGTCTTCAAGGGTAGCCCCATGTAGAGCACATTGCAATAATCTACATGGGAGATGACGAGAGCATGAGTGACTGTATGGAGGGTGTCGCGCTCCAGAAAGGGGCGTAACTGGCGCACTAACTGAAGTTGTGCAAAACCCCTCCTAGCCACGACTGCCACCTGCTCTTCGAGCAGGAGTCGTGAGTCTAGAAGAACCCCCAGATTACGCACCGGTTCCGAACAGGGTAGTGCTACCCCATCGAGAACCAAAGATGATAATTTCCCAGAAGACGCTAAGCCATCAATCCACAGCCACTCGGTCTTACCAGGGTTCAACTGAAGCCTGTTGTTCCCCATCCAGGCCCTCACAGCCCCCAGGCTTACTGGAAGAAACCTAAGTCCATCTTGTCCATTGTTCTTTGCAGGAACCCTAGCAGCAACTAGCAGCAAGTTCCATTTCCACTGGAAATGTATCTATGTATTCATTCACATCAATTTAAACAATGCCCAACTGTAGATGACCCTGGCTCTTTATATAATAAAAAGCCAGAAAAGAGAAACAGATGTGTGGGGAAAAACTGATCTTGAATGGCTGAATAGACCCATGGATGGCTTGCTGATGTATGAGAATATGTCATTCTTACATGGCCGGTTGGGGTGATAGGGGTGTCATTTTGAAACCTTACAGGACTGTACTGTCAAATAGGTGGATGCTTTTCTTAGCTACTGCTAAGGTTAGGGGAGAATGCAAACAAGCAGGTGGTTAGCCTCTCATGTCTATTTTATTAGGGATGTGAGCTGTCACTAAAGTTTGCGTGGGCTCTGTGGTTTGTGGAAACTCAGTGGAAGGGCTTTCAGACTTTGCTACTGTTTCAATGACAGCATGTATTATTGCTACTTTTTTTAAAAAAAAGAGTTGTAGACATTAATGGATAATGCATTTGGCTGAGAAGTCTTTTACCTCCAGGGGAACAGTAAGTTCAACACAAGTCACCAGTGATCGAGGACTGTAATCACTGAATGTCTGCTCTGTGACCTATGTAGAGTGAGGTTAATGTGATTGCTCAGTTCCTGGGGGAATTGGCCCAACTAAATATGGAAAGAGGAGCTTGTAATGTCAGGGTGGGAATGGAAAGCAGCATCCTGATTTCTTCACATTTTTTTACCAGGGACCATAGCCCCTGGGGCCTTCAATTCAGAACTTTGTCTCCATACTCTCTTAGAGGCACTGAATACTAAATATAAACATGTGGACTTTCTAAAAAAAATTCCAAAGGGATCGGAATCTCAACAGAGAAATACCAGTGGGAAAATGACACAGCCGCAGCAGCACAGCAAAGTGGAACGAGTCCAACCCCCCCTTCATAAATAGCACAGGAAGTAGCTTTGAACGTTTTCCAAAGGGCATCAGCTGCCCCCTTCCTCCATTCACTGATATTACAGATTAAATTAGCTTGGGGAACATCTCCTGCAGCGGGGCAATTAGCAAACAGGCAGACTCCCTCTAGCCCTGCTTTACATGGGAAGAAAAGGAAGGCTGCCCGAGCAATCTCGTTCATTGTCCTGCCCTTGTCTCCAATCCCCTCACCCAACCCAGGGTGCTCCTGGCCCCTGACCCAGGGAGAGAGCTTTATGGTGCTTTTCACAGCACCCTGCTGGAGGATGGAGGGGCTCTGCTTCCAAGTCCAACAGAAGGATGGCTTGCTGGAAAGGTCTACAGCAGGGGTGGGCAACATCAGGCCCGGGGGCCGTATAAGGCCGGCGAAAGCAATTGGTCTGGCCCGCAGCAGCAGGGGCGGGCGTGGCGGCGGAGGGAGCAGGAGCGGCAGCGGGCATGATGGGTGTGGCAGCGGGCAGGGTGGTGGTGGGCATGGTGGGTGGGGCGACAGTGGGCACAGCAGCGGGCATGGCAAAAGCAGGTGCAGCAGCAGGTGTGGTGGCGGGCACAGCAGCGGTGGGTGCAGCGGTGGACGTGGGGGCAGATGCGGCGGTGGGCGTGGCGGCGGTGGGCATGGCGGGTGTGGCAATTGGCTCCCGCCCACAAACCCCGCCCCCTTCCGTGCAATTGTCTCCCCCCCTGCAAACCCCACCCCCTTCCGCGTGATTGGCTCCCACCCGCAAACCCCGCCCCCCAGCCCTCGAGTGATGTTATAAATATCAAAATGGCCCTTGGCATAAAAAAGGTTCCCCACCCCTGGTCTACAGTCAGAGGAGCCTGCAAAAATGCCAGATCAGACTCTAAGATGATCACATGATGATCTTAGAGTCCTCGGTGTCTTTCAGGGAAAACCAGACTGTAATAGGCCAACTGCAATTCGACAACAAGTGAGCCGAGGGTTTTATTTTATAATGAGTGATGGCTGATAATTGATCGGTGCAATGCTCATGCCATGTTGACAGTGTCTTCTGTCCTCCCTGCAGAACTGCACACCACTCAAGAACGTCACACTCGGCCGGGGTGCCAGAATGGGCTTCCACACGTTTAAGGCTCTGCCACTCTCTCCGTCACCAAACCTTCTTGTTGCTGCTGCTCTTGTTCCCAGACGGGCCTCCTGCTGCTGCTGCTGCTGCTGCTCATAACTTGAAACCAGCCCTGCCCCCGATTGTAAAAGATAAACCTTTCCTAGTGACTTGGAATGCACCAACGGCTCGCTGTGCAGCTGCCTATGATGTCCCCCTCAACTTGGACTCCTACGGCATCCTGGTGAATTCCCAGGAAGCCTTTGTGGGTGGGAACATTACCATCTTCTATTATGATCAACTGGGCTTGTATCCGTATTACCTGAACACGACGGTGCCACCCACTGCTGTGCATGGTGGCTGCCCTCAGAACATCAGCTTGAAAGACCACCTCGACAAGATGAAAAGGGACATTGCTGTCGCCATGCCCACGCGCTCTTTCGCTGGCCTCTCTGTGATTGACTGGGAGAACTGGAGGCCTCAGTGGATACGGAACTGGGATAAAAAAAATATCTATCGGGACATGTCCCTCCTCCTCGTAAAGCAAAGGAACCCCCATTTATCCGATTACGAGGCAGAGCTGGAAGCCAAGTGGGAGTTTGAGGCAGCTGCACAGAATTTTATGTCAGATACTCTCCGGGTAGCCCAATCTCTGCGCCCCAAAGGCTGGTGGGGCTACTACCTCTTCCCCGAGTGCTATAACTATGATTACTTGGATGATTTTAAGGGCTTCACAGGGCGCTGTCCCCCAGTGGAAGTGCAGCGCAATAATGAGCTGTCCTGGCTCTGGGAGAGCAGCAGGGCCCTCTACCCTTCCATCTACATGGAGGAGGTGCTGAGAACGTCCCGTCAAGGGAAGGCGTTTGTGCGGGCCAAGGTGGGCGAAGCCTTGAGAGTGGCCGAGTTGCCCTCGGCCAAACACTCCCTCCCTGTTTTTGTCTACGCCAGGCCGTTCTACACCTACACCCTGAAGGAGCTGAGCCAGGTGAGTCTCTTTCACTGTTTCACCTCGCTCCCCCGTGGGCTACAGGTAGCTTTGGGCCCAGTGCAGTTCTCGGACATCAAGAAATCTGTGTCTGTTTTTCAGCCCTGGAAGAGTATGATGAATGAAAGCTGACTGTGAATGGAAACTTGTAGGACAAAAAGAAAGTGATTTGATTCCCAAGTTTCAGACTTCATTTGGGAATGGGAGAGCTGCCCCACTAGGTTCCCTCAGCTACAGAGATGCTAAACTGCATCCAAAGGGGAATCGCTGAGAGATGAAAAAGGTGGTGTGAGTAAGCCATTTTGCCTGGATTAAAACATACTCTGTATTTTAAATGGTGGTATTTTAAAAAGATTGTATAGCACTCTTCCTCTCAAATGATTCCAGGGCAGGATACACATAATTGCTTCCAGCCTTCCTTTTAAAAAAAATATTTTTCCATCCGCTTGCAAGATCACTACTTAACCTATGCTGTTAAATCTGAGCAACATGGAGCTAATGCAGAACCTTTAATACCTGCACTCACATTTCTCATCATGGTATTGGCCATGCTCACCATTTTTAAAACATTCTTCTATTGATACAGAATATTTTCAATTATCTTTGGAACAATTCTGTATTTGTTCGTTGTACAGCATTATGTGTCCTATTGGCTTTCATAGCAACATGCAGTTCAGCCTTCAGAAGGGGGTTGCATTTCTGCAGGGCTGGAGGCAGGTTTAGGAAGACGGTTGGTAGCTCTACTAAATGCGGCCTTTAGTGGATGCAACCAAGCCCTACTCCCAGGTGGCGAGGTTGCAGTCTCCTTCCCAAAGGAGTTGCAGTCTCCTTCCCCTCTCTGAACAGTGGAACTTCTTCTTCCCTTCAAGTTGAACTGGGGCAAGGTCCTCCTTCTACGTCAGTGTTTCTCAACCATGGCAACTTAAAGATGTGTGGACTTCAACTCCCAGAATTGAAGTTGCCATGGTTGAGAAACACTGTTCTAAGTGAAAGCAGCTTTGCTCCTCTCAGCTGACTTCTTTGATGCCTCTCCTTCTCTTTGGCGTTTTTGAGTCAAGGCACCACATTGTATCCAATTGTTCCTTTGATCTAACTTAAGGGAGCTCTGCGAAGCCAAGAAGCACTTGGTTGCCTGGGTCTCCTTTTTTAAAAAATTAAGAGAAGAGGAACATTTTAAAAGGGGATGTACATTTTAGTTCAAGTGGGATGACAATCCAGTTATGGGCAGTAGAACTCATACTGTATAGAATATGAGAAATAAATAAATATATATAATCACTTAAAGAATGTCACAGCCCCATGACATTTCCTTGAAAAAGGAACTTTCTGTAAACTAGGAGATCAGCATGCTGGAAATGATTGACAGTGGCCCCTTGTTGAAAGTAGATCAGGAAGGGCAGGCAGAGAAGATGAAGTTCCAGGTATAGGGGAGGAATGGAGTAGAAGAAAGGGATCTTTGTGGTCCCATTCTCTCCCCCCCCCCATATAGATGGATTGACAGAGAAGGAAATATCTTGTTTAGGATTATCATCTTATCACAGATTCATGTGAGAAAGAACTAGAGGATGGATAATTTCACTGTGCTAGGAATAACCTTTCTTCCCAGCTCTTGCTTCTACATGGCAAACCCACAGGAGCTTTGATTTCACACATACAGTACCTTCATTAGGAGAATAGTGTATAGAATCATAGACTTGGGAGGGGCTATTTAGGCCAAGTTCAGTGCAGGAATCCAAATTAAAGCATCCTTGACAGATAACTGCCTAGACTCTGTTTGAATATATCCCATGAACTGAACTGACTCCATTGCTTGTAGTGTTAGGAAGTTTCCCCCTCAGGCATCCATTCAATCAGAACATGCCTTCTTATAACTTACATCCATTATTTTGGGTCCTGTACTCTGGAGCAAGAGTTTCGACTCAGAGATTCTATTCCTCATGGAAGAGGTTACGGTAAGTGTCCTAAGGATTCAGAAATAAGACAATAAAACAAAACAAAAAAAAACCAACAGAAATTTGCATGCATAGTTTTTTTAAAACTTCCAGTAAGTGTCATGATTTGTAAATGGTTACATTTAAAAAAAATCTGACTACATGACTAGGGAACGATTCTAAAAGCAGGTTTTCACAAAGTAAATGGCAAGAGGCCCACTAGAAATGTCTCAAGGACTCCGCTGTTCCTGCTCATTTATATGTGATGGTTTCTCTTGCTGTCCTAGACTGACCTGGTGTACACCATAGGGCAGGCTGCAGCCATGGGTGCTCATGGCCTTGTGCTCTGGGGAGACGCAGAATATTCTCGGAACCGGGTAATGTAATTCCATAACCCTTCATGCTCTTTTCTTATTCTTTCTCTTTCGCCTCGTTCTTGCTTATTATTTGCCACAATGTTGAGGCACAAAGGACAAGACCTGAGATTGTACCTCTTATTGTCTAGCGGACTATTGTTTTAGATCAAACTGCACACAATGCCACTTATTTCTGCAATAATTAAAGGAGTCCTCAGAGATCAATGTAAATGAGAAACTGAAAGAAAACCAACATTTTTGACGTGGTCCAGAAGTAGGCAAGGTATCGCATTTCAGATGTGGCTGAATTACAACTTCCAGCAGCCCCAATCAGCCTACCAATGGTGAAGGAAGCTGGGAATTGTAGTTCAGCAACATTTGGTTATGCACCTTTGGACTAATCCTTCTCTTTAAAGTGACATCCTGCATCTGGGCTATACCATTTCAAGAGTTCAAATGGGAAGTCTCGCATAATTATATGCTATTCTATACAAAATTAAAAATCCATCATAGAAAGATATTGGGAGGAGCAGTTATAGCCTGTTCTTCTGTTTCTTGGCAAAGAAATATGGAAGATCTGTTTTATGTTGAGAAGTATTCCATTATATGAGTTCTGCCAACAGTTTGAAGTGGTACAACCAAGACACAGATTGTTTCTGTCAGAGTACACAACGCTGGGGCTGCCAATGTTCCTTCTAGACCTCAGAGTAATACGTTCTATTGAGTAAGCAGACATTCACAAGAGATTAGATAAAATAGTCTATTTATTCTATATACATATGCAGTCCAATAACGTCCAACAGATACAGATGATAATGAAGATATTAACGAGAAGAAGAATGAACACCAGAGCTCCTCTGCTTATATACTTAAATTGACCAATCACATTATAGGTCAAATTCATTATCTACCACACCCAGCTTAAACTATATCAGCTGTGGTATGAGTCACTTCTTTCATCATTCTTCAACAATGGCTGCTGATAGAATGACTTGCAGAACTTAATGCCTCTCACCTGTCTAATTAATCTAGCTGTAAATTCTGGGTATTATACAAACCCCAACACCCCTCCAATTTACAATAGACATTTCAATTAAACATTATAGAAGACATACACATATTAGATACACACATCCTATGTCTTTCTATACATAGAGGCTTGGTCATTATACCTGCAACGTTCTTTTCAGATGGACAATACTTTAATTCAATTAGAGATTCCTTCACAGCATTTCTAACATTTTGATACTTAATATCCAAGTTTGCTTCTCCCTCTGATTTTATCATTCTTTGCCATCTGGATACACACCTCACTATCCTCATATACAATTATAGGTTTCACAATTGTTACATTAACATCCCTTAACAATTGCCTATACCATATGAGTTCTGAACATAGGTCAGATAGTGCAGCGTACTCTGCCTCTGCAGTAGATACGGCAACAGAACTCTGTTTCCGAGACCTCCACCCCACCAAGGTGTCACCAAACATAATTATCAATCCAGATATTGATTTCCTATCATGCACATCATTGCCCCAATCACTATCTACATAGCACTTAATTTCTAATGGTCTACATGGTTTAATTAACAAACATTTATTGTCCCTTTGAGATACCTAAACAAACGTTTAATTCCCATCTAATGCCTCTGGGTAGGTTGTACAACGTACCTACTCAGTACATTCACCGCATTTCCGATGTCGGGACACCACCATTGTGCTAGGTATAACAAACTCCCTATGATAGATTGATAGCGTTCCTGATTACATGATGTTTGGTCTTCATCTCCAGCCTCTGTCTTAAGAAAATCAGTTGTCATCGGGGTAGGAACCTCCTTGCAATGTTCCATTACGTTGTATCTCAGCAGCTGTTCAATTTTCTTTCGCTGCTCTAGAACGTAACCCCCATCAACCTTCTGAATACCTATGCCTAGGTAATTCCTAATCTCTCCCAGATCTTTTAAATCAAACTGTTGCTTGAGTTGTTCAGTAAATTCATTTACCCTCCTTTGATTCTTTGCTATAAAACATAAGTCATCTACAAAGATCAATAGCAACACCTGTTCATCATTACATTGCTTAATATATAGACATGGGTCAACCTTACTACACTTAAAACCCATTCTTTGCAATGCTGCATCTAAACGCAGGTTCCAGCAACGCGCTGATTGTTTGAGTCCATACAAAGCCTTCTGCAATTTGTACACTCTTCCTGCCTCTTTTGATTCGTAGCCTGGAGCTTCTGCCATATAAATTGCTTCCTTTAATTCAGCATGCAGATATGCTGTGGTGATATCATAATGATTAACAATACAATTCCCAGCTGCTGCCAGCACTAAAGCAAACCTCAATGTCTCACCTCTTAGCGTTGGGGCAAAAACTTCATCATACGTCTGATGCTTTACCTGGGAAAACCCCTGAGCCACAAGCCTAGCTTTGTATTGCATATCACCATTTACTAAGGTCTTCTTTTTATAAACCCACCTACAACCTACTGCTTTCTGTCCCTCAGGCAGCCTGGTAGATGTAAAAACCTTATGGGCATTAATGGCATTCATTTCTATATCCATAGCAGCTTTCCACTTTTTCTGCTCCCGTGGTGGCAACTCCATCACTTCTAAATAGCTACGTGGTTCATAGTTTACATAACACAGTTTAACTTCACCTGGTTTGTAACACTGCAGAGGTATGCCCTTATTTTGTCTTTCAGATCTGCGTAATATAGTGGGCTCCTGTTTCACTGGCACACTAGGAGTTAATTTTTCTTCTTCCTTAATTACCTTTCTGGCAGCTTGCCGCTGCAAGAGCTCAGTCTGTCCTTGATGGGAAATAAAAACTTCACTCCCTCCGTGTAACTTCTGCCAATTACTATGCTCACTGAAACGTGCTGATCTTGATATAACAATCCATTTCTGGCCATCCGTAAACCTATATCCCTTGGTTCCTGGCTCATAGCCCACAAAAATCATTTTCTGTGCCTTAGCCTGACCCTTCCTACGTACTGCTTTATGTATGTGTACCCAGGCTGAGCAACCGAAAACTTTTAAATGAGCTAATGATGGCTTCTTGCCATACAAAATGAAATAAGGTGTTTGATTCACTGACACACTCCACAACCTGTTAATTAAATAATTAGCTGTCAGAATAGCCTCTCCCCAGTACCCTCTGGATAACCCTGAGTCAGCTAACAGTGAATCCTTAACTGTTTGTAATGCTAAGTGTCATCGTTCAGCCACTCCATTCTCCAATGAACTATGTGGATTGGTTCTTCTGTGTGCAATGCCCCTCCTACTGAGCCATTGCTGAAAACTGTTAGCCATAAATTCAGTACCCCGGTCAGTCTGCAAACTACACACCTTTGTGTTGTACCTACGTTCTACAAACTGCACCCAATTCCTGAACTTCTCAAATGTCTGGCTCTTAGCTTTCAACAGATAACAAAAACCAAAATGTGTATAGTCATCAACAATTACAAAAACATACTTTGCACCACCTAATGTGGCTGGCAATGGGCCAATTAGGTCAGCATGAACGAGCTCAAAACATTTATGTGACTGTCTATCACTATGTTTGCTTACTGGATAAACCTTTGACTTAGACATCTTACATGCCGTGCAATCCAGATAAGCTTGGCACGGTTCCAAATCCATTCCAGTACCGACTTCAGACATCTTTTCAACCACTTTGAAACTAGCATGTCCTAGCCTTCTGTGCCACAAATGTCCACACGAACTATGATATGGTTTGTTGATAAATGCTGCATGGGCTACATCATCTGTCTTGGATTCCAATTTGTATAAATTGTTCTGTAATACACCACCACAGACATGATTATTCTTCATAATAATACATTCACCCCCAACAAACCTTACTTCATATCCTTTCTTATTCAATTGAGAAACACTAAGGATATTATATTCCAGGTCTGGTACACATAACATATTTAAATCAACATTTAAACAAGGTACAAATACAGACCCCTGCCCAGTTACAGAGGCACAGTTACCATTAGCCAAGCTAACATGATCCCGTTCAGCTTGCTTGAAACCTGTAAACATCTTCTGGTCGTTGGCAACATGTTCGCTTGTCCAAAAGCCACTTTTGCTTCAAATTCCTTCCAGCCGACTTGATAACAGACACCTGGGCTCCGCTCCGTTGCTGAGCTGTCTTCAGCTTGCCCTTTGCCCTACTTTTATCACAGTCTTTCTGAAAATGCAGCTTCGAGCCACAGCGAAAACATTTCTTCACAGCCAACACTTTTTCATTATCTGTGCAGGAAAAAAACCTCCCTCACAGAGTCCTTTTGCCATGGCATAGTTACTTTGCATTTAGATTCCTTTCTCCTTTGCTCCTCCTCAAGAAGCCGACCGGTTAAATAATTAACAGTCAAATCCCTTTCAGATATTGACCCAAAACTGGTCACTAAGTTATCCCACGTCTCATTTAGGGAACTAAGAATAACAAATACTTTATGTGCTTCTGTAAATTGCATCCCACGCTGTGCCAATTCTAAGAAGAGCCCCATCATGTACTGTAAATGTGCTGAGATGCTGTCTCCTTCACTCAAACGTGCACGATACAGCTTTCTGGTTAACATGACTTTACAAAGAGGTGTGCTTCTGAGATACACATCTTTTAAGGAATCCCAGCACTCTTTAGCTAACTCTTTGCCACGCAAATAATTTAGCTGACTGTCTTCCATGCACAAAACTATGCTGGACAATGCTCTCGTCTCTTAATACATCTTCCTCCTCATCTAAGACATCAGGTGGACTACTGACGGCTCCCCAAAGTCCTTCACGACGCAAAAAGATCTCCATCTTATACGCCCATGAAAGATAATTGGATTCATTCAGCCGTGTTAGAGGGAAACCACCTCTGATAGTAGACTGCATCTTTGCTGTGCTCACCGCTCACGGCCCCTCCTGGGCAAGATAACGATGAATAAATGGCACAGACTTCACAGAACGTCCCACAGCTCCAAGTCCATCTTAGGAAACACACAGCCAGGCACGGAACCGGTAAAAGCTCCAAATCCGCCCCAGATAGCCACACGACTCCTGGATAGGCTTCAACGTCCATACAGCCGTGCCAGTGACCTGTTAGAGTCCCAACTGGACACGTTCCACTGCTGGGCCCGTAACCTGTCAGAGTACACAACGCTGGGGCTGCCAATGTTCCTTCTAGACCTCAGAGTAATACGTTCTATCGGGTAAGCATACACTCACAAGAGATTAGATAAAATAGTCTATTTACTCTATATACATACGCAGTCAATACACAGTCCAATAACGTCCAACAGATACAGATGATAATGAAGATAGTAACGAGAAGAAGAATGAACACCAGAGCTCCTCTGCTTATATACTTAAATTGACCAATCACATTATAGGTCAAATTCATTATCTACCACACCCAGCTTAAACTATATCAGCTGTGGTATGAGTCACTTCTTTCATAATTCTTCAACAATGGCTGCTGATAGAATGACTTGCAGAACTTAATGCCTCTCACCTGTCTAATTAATCTAGCTGTAAATTCTGGGTATTATACAAACCCCAACAGTTTCCCTTTGTGAGAATGCAGATTATATCCTAACCATGGGGCCAGCCCTGCCTTGAATTTGGCCTTCAAAGGAAGATTGAAGGGTTAGGCCGACCATCTCTTGTAATAGGGTAGATGCTGTATTAGCTCTAAAGCATGAATAAAACAACAACAACACAACAGGAACAATATCCCCTCTTGAGATTTCTCAATCAGATAACCAGGGGAGAATTTTAAGACGGACAGTCTGTTTCCAAGGAGTCTGTTCAGTGGATCCTGATCTGAGTTTGGACTTTCTAAAATTGTAATCCTATAGATCTTCTCAATCTGTAGTCCTAGGAAGAGCATTCCAGGGATGACATGATTTTTCAGATTTCCTACCCCAAGATTAGAGAACCAGACCTACTTTGAGAGAGGAAAATCAGCCACTGAAAACACTTTCTCCCTAGGCCCTTGGTAGAATACTGTATGTCTAAAATTTCCAATGGATTTAGTCTCTAGCAGGGCAGATTTTTCTCAGGGTTTGTCTCTCTATTAACTGCTCTATTTCTTAATGTATATCCTCTTCTCTCTTACAGTCCAACTGCTTAAAGGTTCACAAGTATCTGACAAGCACTTTAGGCCCCTATATTGTCAACGTGACCAAGGCAACTGAGCTTTGCAGCCGTGATATCTGCAATAATCATGGCCGCTGTATTCGTCGGAGAATGGACTCTGATGCTTATTTACACCTTGGTCCTAATTCTATGGATGGCATCCCCACTCGTGAGTTGGCCAGTAGGACTTTAAGTCATCAGGAGAAGGTCAAGATGGAACAGGAATTCGCCTGTCACTGCTACAAGGGATGGAGTGGCAAAAGGTGCCTTTCCAAGGGGCACAGTATGTGGTTGTGGGCAGACAGTTGGTGCATTTATGGCATAGTTTTGCCTGTACTTTGGATAAGGTATTTATGAGCCGTTTGGACTAGTTGCTATAAATACGAATATTGTGAAGCCAATGCTGTAAAGTGAACCCTGTATCTTTCCATGTGACAGAAAGAAGAAAGGCACAGGCATGGTGTTTGGTGACAGAGGCATTGTTAAGTATGCTGTAACTCTCCCTGGCTTCCCAGGATGTCCTCCTCTTGTGGTCTTTCACTGGAAAAGTTGGCACGTGTGGACTAGCCCTAGTAGCATTTACTACCTATGCAGGACTGTATTCTTCCAATACACCAGGGATGGGCCGCCTTCAGCTCTCCAGGGGTTGCTCACGTACATCTCTCAGCCAATGATGAAGGATTACTGGAGCTGTAGTTTAGCACTTGGGGAAGAGCACAGATTTTCTACCCTGGGGTGTCTGGGGCAGGAGGGGGTTCAAAAAGGTCAAGATGGTGGTTGCAACTGCACGATCACAACAACCATTTGGATTTTTTTTTACCCCTCCCGCAGAGGCATTTTCCTACCCCAGCAATACACAAAAAACTTTCTTTTCATTCTCTAAACTTCTCACCAGCATACAAGCATCTTTAATATTTGAGGTGCACATTTTCCTGAACTGTGACAAAGACAGTAATTTCCTATTACTTTCTGTTAAATCAAAACTGATCTAAGCACATTATTTATATACAGAGCAAACCTTTCCTACTTGAACCAACTAGGTGTCCTCCAAAATGTGATTGGTGCTGTTTAATTGAAATATGTATGTAGGTAAATATGTGTACTTGTCAGGCTACCTCTCTTATCAAGGGACGGGGAGAGAAAAAATAATTTTTTTAAATTAAATATTTTTCATGTGACCCCCAGTGCCTTAATGCTTCATTCTTTTATAATGCTATGTACTAAAAGCCAGAGATATCTTTTATCTTTTTATAATGTTATGTACTGAAAGCCAGAAATATCTTGATCAATCAAAGAGATTAATATCTTGATCAGCCATGCAAATTATTTTTTTAAGTTTTATTTTATTTTTATTTATTTATTTAATTTTTATCCCACCTTAATACTCCTTCCTCCTCCTATTTTCCCCACAACAACAGCCTTGTGAGGTGAGTTGGGCTGAGAGAGAGAGACTGGCCCAAGGTCACCCAGCCGGCTTTCATGCCTAAGGTGGGACTAGAACTCTCAGTCTCCTGTATTCTAGCCCAGCACCTTAACCACTAGACCAAACTGGCTCTCCATGAGTTGCCTCTCATGGCTGTTTGTCTTGTCTACTGAAAGCTCCCAAATCCTTAGTGTCTCCCTCCTCTCTTTGCGCAGTATACTGGTGCCATTGCTACATCCCTGCCATTGCTCCAATTCATCCAACGTAGGATGGATGGAAATTCTTGATCAGCTGGGACAAGAAACCAAACTAAGGATGAGGTTGCATTTCCTATTAGTGCTGTTACCCAGGGATACAGGGAGAGCCAATGCAGTTCAAATTAGCATATCTTGCTTTGTCTTCAGCCTTTAAAGTTCAAGTAGCCCTTAAGGAATAGTAGTTAAGGTATACAGTTAAGGTTCAAGTCTGCCCTCAGCCATGAAAACTCAATGGATGATTTTGGGCTAGTCACTCTCAGCACAACCGATCCCACAGGATTGCTGTTGTGAGAAAATTGGAGGAGGAAGCATTAAGTACACATCTTGTGCTCCTAAGGAAAGGTGGGGTTTAAATCTAATAAATAAGGGCAAGAGAGATTGGAAAGATCAGCATCTTGAGAATGTTTTGGTAGCTCTAGGTTTCCCCAAGTTATGGAAGAAGCATAAGCTTGATTTCTTCCATTGATATCTTCCTTGGGCTTCTTGTGGCTCTTATGGCTGCTGGCAACTTGTTATGGACAGATCTAGCAGAAGCAATGAGAAAGCCTTCTCCTGCTTCACTGCAGGTCTAAAAGTTGTTCAACCTGTTAACAGCGTACACAGAGAAAGGCATCCACAAATTCTGCATGCAACTGTCAGTGTTGGATAGCCTACAAATCACTCATGCAGTGTTAAAGCATATGTTTAATGCTAGAAGAGGTACCGCTAAACTGTCTGTATAGAGCATAGCTTTCCAAAGTGTGTGTCGCGACACACCAGTGTGTCGCCGGGAATGTCCAGGTGAGTCGCGCGATGACCCGGAAGTGCTGATCGGGGTGATGCACCAAGCGGCAGGGAGGCTTCCTCAGGGACCGCGCTGCCGGCTTTTCGCCTCCCTGCCGCTCGGTGCAGTGTTTTTTGCAGAACCGAGGGCATTTTCGGGGTCCCCGGAGCCTGCCCTTTCGAAGGGGCACCCCGGCAGGGCACGGGGCGGACTTCCCCCCCCCACCACTTTTTCTCCCTGTGGTTTTTTCGGCCCCTACCGGGGTAGCTCCTCCACCTCCCCGGGCCACACCGTCACTTTTTGCGTGATCCGAGGTTTTTTTGCTTCGCGACCGCAGCTTTTCTTGGCAGAGGCATGGCAGGGCAGGGCATCCGCAGGGCGGGGCAGGGCAACCCTGCCCTGCCCTGCCCAAGGCGGAAGCCAATCTCATGGGCCGGGGGCGGGGTTTCCACCTGGGAGCCAATCGCATGGGCCGGGGGCGGGGTTTCCACCTGGGAGCCAATCGCATGGGCTGGGGGGCGGGGAGCCCTGTTATTACTGTGTCACGAAATGATGCACATCTAAAAGGTGTGTCACCGACATGAACACTTTGGAAAGCTCTGGTATAGAGTATCACTCGTGTAGGTGTAGAAGGATGGCTGCTACTCCTTACTGGTGATCAAATTATGGGAAATTCACCAACCTGCATTTCCTTTTCTGGAGCTGAATAAACATGTAGGTGGGGGTTGATTTTGGTGGGTAATATTGGCAATGTTCTTTGTTTTATGGTTATACTTGGTTAATTGTAGGGGTT
Organism: Charina bottae; assembly: GCA_023362775.1. Taxonomy (NCBI): domain Eukaryota; kingdom Metazoa; phylum Chordata; class Lepidosauria; order Squamata; family Charinaidae; genus Charina; species Charina bottae. The sequence goes on from JALMGJ010000022.1 coordinate 3,293,410, forward strand.
ACACAACAGTTGTCATGTGTTTCCCACCTCAAAATTCAGTTTTCGTCCTGGTCAGCCTAAGAACAGGGGCGAGTCAGTGTATTCAGACTATCAGTTATAGTCTGAATACATTATACAGACAGAAACTTGCCAGACTGAAGCTTTCCTAACTAACCTAAGGGGAAATACTCCAGGGGCTCTAGGGCGGGGCTACTCTAGCTTTTTTTGTTTGCCTGCCAAGGCTCTCAAGGCTGTGAGTGCGTTTCTGTCCTTGGAATGCGGTCCCTCCTTCCTCAGCTCCGAAATCCACCAGAGTTTTCAGCAATCATCCTCAGAGGGACCTTCAAGGTTGCCCTTCCCTGGCATCATTAACATGATCATATAGGTGAATTGACTTGAGTGGAGGCCTGTGGTAGAAGTTCCCAGCATATCATTAGAAGGAAAATGGTGAACTGTCCAGCAATACACTCCACAATAAGCTAGGGTCACATGAAGATACGTGGTGGCAAGTTCAAACAGCTTAATGCTCCATCTAAACTGAAAAGGTGGGAATGGAAGATTGCCAAGCAAGGTGACAACAATTGTCATAATGGTAAATAGCATCAAATCTCATTGTCCATACACAGAGCAGTATCCCTCAGGTCTAGAAGAATATTATCTGTCAGCAATGCTGGATCAAGCAAACTACTTGTGGAGGAACATCTCAAAATTTGGGTGCTGTTATGAGCAAAGGCCATGGTGCTGTCTTTAAAACATCTAATTTCCTAGGTTTAGGGGAATTTGGAGATTATAAAATGATTATGGTCTCAGCTTGCAGATAGCGCCTAAAAGCGGTTTCTGGAGTTCTAGTACCATCAGAAAGCACAAGTGGCATCTTTGGAGTTCACTCTCAAACTTGTCTCTGGCAGAGAAATAATTGTTGGTCCTCCACTGCTGGGAAACAGTAATTATATCATCTATCCCTTTGCTCAATAAGCCCTTCCACTCCCCACATCTGGCATCTTGTAAGCTTCATAGGACAGTTTCTAGGCAGATGGCAATCCGCTTGCTTCTTGTGGAGAGGAGTGGAATTTAGCAAGTAGCAGCACAAGTTGTGGCTTGTAGCAGTAATAAAAGCAGCCGATCGCAGTCCCAACCAGAGTGTGCTACTGATGCATCAGCGCTGTAAAGGTAAGGAGGCCCAGTCATCTGCTTTGACTCTTGCTTTGAGATTTGGCAGTGATGGCTTTGCTGAGAAAACTAATGAGGTCACTCTGCTGCATGTCAAGTGCTTCTGGATGAGATTTGGATTGTGCAAGTCTCCTTCCTCCTTTCCAGAGGGGGTCCAGATGCTGTCACTTCCGTTTGAAATCTTCCCATGTCTTCCTGTTATTACTATTTTTAAAAGGTAAAGGTCCCCCCTGCACATCTGTGCAGTCGTGTCCGACTCTAGGGGCCGGTGCTCATCTCCGTTTGTTAGCCGAAGAGCCAGCGTTATCTGAAGACGCTTCCACGGCCATGTAGCCGCATGACGCGTGCGGAACGCTGTTACCTACCCACCGAAGTGGTACCTATTCATCTACTTGCATTTGCAGGCTTTCGAATTGCTAGGTTGGCAAGAGCTGGGGCTAGTGCGGGAGCTCACTCCATCACGCGGGGCTAGGGATTTGAACCTCTGAACTTGCGATCTTCCAATTGATAAGCCTGGCGTCTTACCCGCTGAGCCACCACGCCCCCTGTTATTACTATTACTACTATTTTTTTCTGACAACAATAGAAAATTAAGGAAGGAAAAGCCTATGTGTTCTGTTTGGGGGGGTTTGAGCAAACGGGTCTGCCAAATGCTGGACAGAACAAAGCAGTTGGTATGAGCCACAGTTATTCCAGGGTGTTACAGAGGTTGGGGAACAAGGATTGTTGCTGCTCACACAGCATTTAATTCAGAAAACACACACATACTATGATACGTGGGGCTTGGAGAGGATAGACCCCGAGTAATGCTGACATTCTTGGGCATGTAATAGGCAAGTTATGTGGCCAATTTAGAGCACAGGATTCTACTTGAAGTACAGAACCCTCCAACTGCTTTTCAACAGAGCAGAAGCTTCTGTGCTCTTGAAAAAATAATTATGGGATCTTCTAACCCAGGGCTAGCCCACATTCTGCATTCTAAGGACCACTCTATTTTCTAGGCATAGAGGCCAGGCCATTGCTTATAAAATCCAGAAGAAGACCGTGAATGGAAACGTCTTACTCAGCTTGCATGGAAGAGTATAAGTCTAAGGTTCAAAGCCGCCTTCACCTGCAAAAGCATCTTTGTTTTTCTTCTCTTATAGAATCTCAGTTCAGCATTGCCTTCAAAAGCAAATGAAGCTGAGGAAGCACTTCTAGAATCTGGTTGCCCCTGGTGAATTTCATGGGTAAAGCTTTAACTCTGTGTACTTTGGGCTTGTCCCCATTTTTTGGGAAAGAAGACAAATTGGATCAGAGTGGTGTATGCAGTACTTAGGATTCGGACTAGGAGTGGGGAGACAGACAGGGAAGACCCAGGCTGAAGTCCACACTTAGCCACGGAAGGGCATTGAGTGACTTGGAACCAGTCACTCTCACTCAGCCCAACCTACATTACAGGGGAATTCTAGTTTTAGGGGAAATTGGAGCAAGGAGGATGGCATACGGGCTAGAAAGCTCTGTGTTCAGCAGGTGCAGCATTCCCCTTTACTAGCATCCCTACATTACAGGGGAATTCTAGTTTTAGGGGAAATTGGAGCAAGGAGGATGGCATACGGGCTAGAAAGCTCTGTGTTCAGCAGGTGCAGCATTCCCCTTTACTAGCATCCCTACATTACAGGGGAATTCTAGTTTTAGGGGAAATTGGAGCAAGGAGGATGGCATACGGGCTAGAAAGCTCTGTGTTCAGCAGGTGCAGCATTCCCCTTTACTAGCATCCCTACCCAGGGAAAAAGTGGACTCGTTTCCAATCTGCTTGACACACATCTAGCCCTCAAGGAAAAGGTTGCAGCTTTAAAAGCAACCAAATGTTGCTCTGAGGAGCCACATTCAGGCGATACAAGCAAATGTGGACAGAGTGGCTGTGCAGGGTGAACGTCTCTGATGAGGGCTTCAATGCGCACTCGGACTGCAGAGTTTGGGATCACACAGGAGCCCTGATGTGTGCAATGCTTTATTCAGTTACGCTGTACCCATGGATAAACCAGAGCATGATTTCATCAGCATCATAGCACAACTTACAGAGGGGAGGGCTACTCACTCTCTGCTGCTCCTTGTGGTGAGGGCAGTACTTGTGTGTAAGGTCCAAAGGGGGGGCAGCCTCTTGCTGACAGCCAAGGCTCTCATGCCAAGGTAGCTGGCCTCAAGTGCACACAAGCCGATTCCTGGGACTTGGCAGTAACACAACCACCTCCCTTTGCCTCCCGTAAAGGCGATGGGAGTTAATGGTTACATATTTCTGGTAAGATGTGAAGCATTAAGGCAGCATTAATCCTTGTTGCGAAAAGCTTCTTTTTATCTGGGGCTGGTGTTTGTTTCTTTGCTCTGACTTCCTTCTTACAGATTCCTTAACGGAAAAGTTGTATTTGTGTTAGCAAGTTGGTTATGGCAGCTTCAAAAGAAGACTGGTTACATCAGCACAGCGACCTTTATCTAGACCAGAGCTTTCCAAACTGTGTGTCGGGACACGTTAGTGTGTCGGCTGCAGTGTCTGGGTGTGTCGCGACTGCTGCTGCCTCCGAGCCCTGCCAGGATTCCATGCAGGTCCCAGTGCCTGCCTTGTGCCTTGCTGCCTCCAAACCTGCCCTGTCAGGATTTCGCGCAGGTCCTAGTGCCTGCCTTGTGCCTTGCTGCCTCCAAACCTGCCCTGCCAGGATTCCACGCAGGTCCTAGTGCCTGCCTTGTGCCCTGCTGTAAGAGTGTGTCGCGAAATGATGCCCTGCTGTAAGAGTGTGTCGTGAAATGATGCATGTCTAAAAAGTGTGTCACCAACATGAAAAGTTTGGAAAGCTCTGATCTAGACATTTGGTTGGTGTTGATTCATACGTTATACACCCAATATAACTGCTATCATACACAGCAGCATTTGCAATATAAACACAATAAAGTGTAATGGATGGGAGTGCATCTCTAACTCAAGTGCCATAATTGACATGGCTTGGGAGCATTGTCACTCCCCTACTTCTTGGTGTACAACCATTCTGTGCCTTAAGAGACCTGGAGGCAGATGCCGCTACAAACAGTACTAAAGTATAAAATATAAGTTGAAATAATAACAAAGAAATGAAAAAGTGTGCAGAAAAGCACACCTTTGTATTGTCGAAGACTTTCACGGCCAGAGTTCGATGGCTGTTGTGGGTCTTCCGGGCTGTGTGGCCGTGTTCTGGAAGTTGTGGTTCCTAACGTTTCGCCAGCATCTGTGACCAGCATCTTCAGAGGGCAGGAGCACAGACAGAAGCAAAAGTCTTCTAAAGTCTAGACTCTACCTGGGCACAGAGATTTCGCTTCTGTCTGTGCTCCTGCCCTGTGAAGATGATGGCCTTTGTTTACATAGGGAAGAGAACAGTAGTACTGTTTTCATCAAAGAGACGCAGACTGGGGGTCTTGCTTTGTATCCACAGCAGAAAACAAGCCAGTGGCTGCACATTCTTGGTTATCAGATGCACACCCGCTCACATGCTGAGATTATTATAACAGCCTGAATTGAGCCCTTGTGTGCAATGTTGCAGAAATGGAATTAGCTTAATGCTAAACTGGTGCCCAGAGAACATGAACTGAACTGCAGTATTAGCAAAGATGCAGAGAGAGGGGTCAAGGAATCCATTTATGCCAACTTGGAAAATCCTTCCTTGAATAGAGGTGGGGGCCTCAGGCACAATCTTTCCCCTATTTTCCTTCCTGCTTTGTCTTCTGTGCCTAGGAAGATTAAGACCATTTCGCAAGCTCAACAGCAGCAGGGTAATCTTAACGATCCTCCTTTAGATGATAAAGGGACTTAGAAATAACATCTCAAAATAACCATGACCTAGCCCCAGGTGCTAGGTCACACAGCCACCTAGAAACATATTTAAGGATTCCCTTACTAACTTTGCTCAGACTGAAGAAGCTCCTTGGATAAGGAGCGAAACGTTTCCACTGAGAAAATAGAAATCCAGTTGACATGATTCAAGCTACAGACAATTCTACCTGGATGACTGAGAACCTTCATAGACATATAACAAAGATGCAGTGTTGCAGTTGTGTCATGGGCGCATCATGCTACTTATTGCACACTGCCCAGGCAGTAAATTTAATCCAGGTGCCACACCCTGCCACTCTCCATAAGTGAGGGTGTCCATCAACTTGTTCCCCTCTACCTTTTCCTTCAAATTCTTATTGGATCTCTGATGAAGTTAGCTATGGTCCACATATACTTATGCGTAAAATAAGATAGCCATACCTAATTAATTGGCTGTTTTTGCTCAAAGTAGGGATTCAAAGGGGCGTGGTGGCTCAGCGGGTAAGACACCAGGCTTGTCGATCAGAAGATTGCAAGTTCGGAGGTTCGAATCCCTAGTCCTGCGTGACGGAATGAGCTCCCGCACTTGCCCCAGCTCTTGCCAACCTAGCAATTCGAAAGCATGCAAATGCAAGTAGATTAATAGGTACCACTTCGGTGGGTAGGTAACAGCATTCCGTGCACATCATGCCGGCCACATGACCATGGAAGCGTTTTCGGACAACGCTGGCTCTTCGGCTAACAAACGGAGATGAGCACAGGCCCCTAGAGTCGGACACGACTGCACAAATGTGCGGGGGGAACCTTTACCTACCTAGGGATTCTGAATGGAACAGCTTGTACATGAATTAGAATGGAATCCAGCCTCTTCCCATCCTGGAGAATGGCAGCTCTTGGCTTACTATTAGACCTGGAGGTTAAATAAAGATTGATTGTTCGTTAACAGATCACATTTACCTAGGCTCATTATCTGGTGGCAGACACACCCACTCAGCATGCTTCTTAGTCGTGCCTCTTTGTGTGAGGATCTATCGGATGTACTAACTTCAAGCCTGAACAAGGGAATTATGTCACGTGGCCCGTTAATTGGGAGGCATAATACTCCGTTTTAGCTACCGCACAATAACATTCCTTTGTTTTTAAATTATGAATTGACCAAGTTGTTACGAATTGCATAGTGCCTACCCACCTCACAGAAGTCTCAGCTTCAATATATCCCAGCAGACAGAAAAATCGAGTTATGTCCCTCATCAAACACACTCCCTGGAATATTCTTCATCTCCATGCCTGAGTACATAAATCAAATCTAACTCTTCTCTCTCAAATGCCTCTCACCTGATAACCCCCAAACGTGCATCTGTGGGGAAAAAACCCAGCTCATTAATACCGCAACTCGCAGAGCTATGTTTGTGATTAATTAATCACTGCTGACGATGGGTCTGAGAGGTGTCCCTTCCTTGTGAATCTTAGGGAGTCCGTAGATGCAGGGGATGGCTTCTCCAGGATACAGACACAGGAGGAGCAACACCACAGGACCAGAATCAGCAGTTTACCTTCATCTAAAAGAAAAAGGACACTCATTTGAGGACATTAAAGTTCACATTTTGGACAGGGAAGATAGGTGGATTGAGAGAGGGTTTAAGGAATCCATTCATGCCAAAATGGAAAATCTTTCCCTCAATAGAGGCGGAGGCCTCAGGCACAACTTGTCCCCCATTTATCATGCTGCTCTTTCATTAGTCCCCAGGAAGATTAAGACCACTTCACAAGTTCACCAGCAAGGCCACATTTAACGATCCACTTGGGGATGAATAAAGGTTTTAGGAGTAAGACATCCCAAAGACTATCTATACCTCAATTGCCCAATTAACAAGCCAATCAGGTACAAGGTCAATACAGCCACCCTGGAAGACATATATGGGGTCCCCTCACCAACTTTTGCCCAGACTGAAGAAGCTACTTGGATAAGCAAGGAAACGTTTCAACCAAAAGAAAGAAATCCAGTTGCCTTCACCATGTTTCAGCTGCAGATTACATCTTTCTTGGCACAAGGCACTTTCAAACCTGTACTTGAAATATATTTGTAAGTCACAATCGAATTAAATTGAGTAACTGAACAACTGTTATTAGCACCTCAAAATCATATACTGTAAGATAAACTTTGAAGACGTACATGAAGAATGCCAGCAACGGAGCTTCCTGTGGAAAATGGCCGACCGAACAACTTTGCCTGTGAGCTCCACGAGCAGAGCTGGCAACATGAGGTTTTTTTGGGCACAGACTGGTTTTTCTGTAGCCCCAAGTGTTTTTTCAGATTAAGGAAAACGCTGAGAATCGACCCATCTGTCCTCCAGACGGTGAGTTGTAGCCAGGAGTCCATAGACAGCGTCTGCAACCGAGTGGTGAGACTCACCGGGAGGCTGGGATTTAATCATGTCTAACCCATATTTGCATTCCCTTATATTAAATGGGAGATAAGTCGTAGCCTTTCCATATCTTAAAACCTAATTTGCTTTTTAAGTTTTCTATCCTAAAAGTAGTTTTTTATAGTAAGAAAAAACGGAATCTCTTGGTGACTATAGTTATTTTTGGAATTTCTTAATTAAAAAAAAAAGTACTGGGCTTTCTTCCCAGTTTGGGTTATACTCAGAGATAGAATACTGCCTTTCAGTTGTTATCTTGGTGGCAGAGTTCCAAGGATGAAGTGTGTTTTCTCTCTCTCTCTCTCTCTCTCTCTCTATATATATATATATATATATATATATATATTCTAAACTGTACTCTCTGTATACTTTTTTTTATTCTCTGCCTGAATTTTTTTGTGTGTGGTTAATTTAGGATTAATTCATTAACCTCTATCTTTGTGAGTTAATTTCTTAGGGTGTGTTATAATTTACTATCTGAATGATGGAAGAGTTTAAAGAAGATTTGAGAAAATTACGTTATCAGCAAGAAAATATTATTTTAAAGAACTGCCAAACTATTATACAGACTGTTCGGGATATTAAAGAGGAGATTTTGGTCAAAATGAAACAATTATATGAAAATACTACGATGGAACAAGAGGAAAACACAGGAAAAGATGGCGTTTTTGCTGTTGTGGGGGTAACTGAAAAGCTCTCGGCTGAGAACTCTAGATTCAAATGTTATGATTATTTTGCTCAATGTTTTGGGAAAAAAGAAAGTACTGTGTGGGAGGTTTTTTTCTCTTTCGATGGAAACTTTGTATTTTCTGAAGTTATTGTACATTTCTCAAAAAAAAAAGTTGCTGTGCTGTTGAAATGTCCGAATGCTCTGATATATTTTGAGAAGGGATAAAAAAAATTAAGAATATTTAATTGGACTGATAATGAGGTTAATCTGACTTACAGGATTTTTGATTTCTAAGACTTAAAAGATACTGGGTTTTAAATATAATTAGGGGTAAGATTGTTAATTATATAAGTAGACAATTTATAAAAACTAATATATAGTTGGATTGATTAAGAGAGTATATGATTGTTTTATAGGGTTTTGTAAAACTTAAAGGATATTGATAGATATAATGTTTTATACTGTTTTAGAGATCTAATAGAGTTAAGATTGTTTATTACAAAGGCAGAAAATTTATTTGTTTTTATAATTTGATTTGTATTGTGCAGACAGAAATATATAGAATAGCAGTAGAAGGGGGGAATTATTAAATGGATTATTTTTAAAAGGAAAGGATTGAAGGGGAAGGAGCAAATTTATTAGAGACTTATATATTGGAAGGATTTATAGAAATAATGTGATTAAGGTTTGACTTAGAGGAAGGGCTTGTTTGTGGAAATTGCTGTATATTCTTGCTGTGAAAAGCGGGAAGCCATCTGTTTATATGTAAACTCTTTAGAAGTTTTTTTTTGTTTTTGCACTTTTAATGTTATTCTTTCTGTATGTAGTGTTTTTCCTTTTTTTTTTGTAGTTTTTTATCTTTGTTCTAAAAAATAGTAACATTTTCCATCAAAAAAAAAAAAAAAAAGCCAGCAACAATGATCTCCCTGTTGGATACTTAAAAATCAATGTTATGTTCACAGATTTGATTTCAGGAGTATTTTATTTTATTTATTTATTTTCTACCCCGCCTTTGTTTTTTTATAAATAACTCAAGGCGGGTAACATACTGTACCTAATACCCCTTCCTCCTATTTTCCCCACAACAGCAACCCTGTGAGGTGAGTTGGGCTGAGGGAGAGTGACTGGCCCAAGGTCACCCAGCTGGCTTTCATGCTGAAGGCGGGACTAGAACTCTGTCTCCTGGTTTCTAGCCTGTTGCCTGAACCACTAGACCAATTTTGGTAAAAGCAGACAAATGCTTGAGGGACTCCCATAACACCTAAGGGGGGCTTCTCAGTAGTAAAACTGATCTCGGTACCCTTGCGAGCAGTTGAATAACCAAACAAAGATGGGGCCTTGAATAGCTGTGAACACACCAATGACAGCTATATATACAGTGATGGGGAAAAAAATCCACGGTCACAACTGCAACTGCGTGAGGAATTTCAAACCATCTGGCCTCACAAAAAGGTAAATTCAACCACTTTGTAGCAATAGTTTCCATCAATCCCTGAGATATAAAATTTACCGTAGCTAGCTGTTTATGAGGATGCAGTTTCTGTATAGGGAACTTTTAAAATGGCCAATTGTGTTGATAGATATCTCAGTCTACTAAAGAAATACTCAAAACTTGGTTGTTTTAAAAATACTTTTTTTATTTTTTAGAAAATACAGCATTCAAAACAGTGTGCCCTGCCTCCCCGCTAGTTTCCAAATTTACATCATCATCCAGCCCCGTCAGGAATGTGCATCTCCCAAACTCCAAACCTTGATTCTCAGGGAAGATTTGCGAAGTTACAAGCACCGATAAAGAAATGATCACTCCTAGCTTGCTTTTCACCTGCAGTGAGTTAAACTCAATGGCCAACAGAAACTACTTGCAGTTTTAACCATGTTGTCAATTAGGTGTTCTTTTCACACAACAGCTTTTAGCCTGCTAGAGGTTTGCAGGGCAAAACTAGTGTCATTTCAACTGAGTGTGCACAAGCATATAGTTGATAGACTATTACACCAAGGTCTCCTTGCTATAAACGTAGAGTTCTTGAAAAGTCATTTTGGGACTCCTAGAAAACTCTTATTTCTATAATGAGGTGCATGTTCTTGCAATCACTCAACATTTTGTAGTATTAGTCAAGTTTAATAAACAAGTTTCAAACAGGAGTCTTCTAAGTTTCATCCTAGATATAAATAGCAAGATGTATCCTTGCTAGATAGTCATATATTCTGATCCAAGCTAACAAGTTCAGAGACTATTCCAGGATGGGGGGGGTCATTTCTACATTTTCGTGAAACTTTTCTGCTACTTGACAAGTGCGTTGGTACTAGGTTTTGTAAGATCACATAATTGCAAGGAAAAGAAAGTTTTTGTTCTGAAGTCTGGTCGAGTATTGAGGGAAAATAGGGTGGGGGAAGAGTCGGTATCGATAGAATAGCCAGATCACTAAGAATTGCATGCTGCATAACTGATTTTACTGGTCTTCCAGCCTTTCATTTGTTCAATTAATCAACAAATAAAGAAGGGATTCATCAGCGATGAATGCAATATGAATTTGCTTAATGTGGGAGCAGCTACAAGGATCAGGTGGATAGATGGGGTTGGGAATGAGAAGCAGCTCTTTGCAAGACTCTCGGTGTTGCACTGGCGAAGGGGAAAGGGTGAGACACGAAGGGTCAGCCTGAGAAGCAGGCTGTTGACCTTCTTTCCTTCATGGAAGTTCTGACAGATCCTCATTTACCACTGCTCATGCATTTGAGAATACTGATTGATCCATCACCATTGCATTTGGTATTTGGCATTAATGCCACAAAAGAACCAATTCAGACTAAGTTGATGGAGTAAAAGATATAAGGCTAAAACAAAGGTAGCACTTGCTTACTTTTCTGCCACATTTGTTTGGATCACTGTGGATTAATTGATGCAGATGATGACAAGGAACATATCAACAGTGGTCATCCCAGATAAGCTTACATATACCTTAATATTCGACCATGAATCCCAAGGAAGTGTGATCTCAGGATCATAGTAACCACTGTTATTCAGATTCAGAATGGCAAATATTTGTCCTTCTGTGTTGTGGTGCACATGCTCTTAACAAAAGGAAGTGTTTTGAGCAAACCTGTAGAAATGCACTTCATATCAAAATATAATAGGGACCAAAACAAAGTATTTTGCCTCTCTCTTAATGATGGAGAGAATGCAATACATAGAACAAAATATACATGGCAAACTTAACCTAGAATATAAATTTTCCCTGGGGGAGGGGAAAGGGTGAAGTGATAAATTATTACAAGAATGTAGAGTTCTCAACAAAAATATAGAATGGAAGTAGCAAAACTATCTCTGCATATATGATGCAGAAAATGCAGAGGTCCAAATCCAAATATTACAGAATAATATCACAATCTCTACATTTAGTTGGATTAATTGAGATTTGGTCACAGTAAAATTAAAATTAAAATAAAAAATTATGCCAAAGATCAGCAATGTGGAGCCTTCAAAATACCCAAGGAACAACCCCCAACCCACCTGTTTTTTTTAAATTGCAGGACAATGTTGAAATGTTGTGCATTGAGCAGTCTTGATCCTGCACTATGCCTATTTGAAGCAGAATCTTGCTGTCTGAACATGTTTTAGGGCAAACTTTGAATCTAATTATTATCTTCTTACCACTATATACTGGATGCAAGATCTGTTCATTTCTAAACAGCACAGAAGACCTCAATTATAAAGATATCTGTTCCAAGTACTCCCAATAAACTTCTTAAGATGGAAAAGATGAACAGCTAAAAAAAAAAAGAAAGAACTGAGGAAAAATTAACATTTAGACTTTTCCCCATCCATGAAATGGTGGCACATACCACCACCACCATCACAGACATTTTCATCTGGATTCCTGTAGTGAATAGGGGATTGGATCTGAATGTCTAAATGGCCTCTTCCAATTCTGTGAATCTGTGATTCCATTCTTCTCATGCAGAGTATTTGGAATTTGGCAAAGCCTACCCTTTCTTTCTTGGATTGCAGATCAGTCACATCATGGGAAAGAGTGGGCTAGAGCACATCCAGGCTTGCTCCTATACAAATGTTGCCCAATTCAAGGCCATCATACTAATACCATACAGTTGGCTCTGTAAAACAGAGGCTTATAATTTCAGAGGCAATTGTTTGCTTGCATGAGATATAAAAACAGACCACTAAATTGCTCCCTGGGGTCATAAGAACTTTAATTATGTACATCAAATTCAGTGACCCTCATGGAATGAACACATCTACTATAATGATTTTTCAGAAGCTCCCAATCTGGGTCACTCCCCAGAAGGTCAGCCTTTTGTGAGTGGGCCACTCTCTGCTTCTCCTCTGGGCTTTCAGAGCTGATCAACAAAACTCTTCCCAGACTCCTTGGCAGTTAAATTGCCCATCCATCACGTACATGGGTAACAATTTCATGCCATGAGCTATCCTTTCCTTCCACCTGGTTTTCATGGATCTAACACAATTACTCGTGGCAGACATTATCTAGCACATGGAATGAACAGTCCTCTGGGCAAAGTACATTCTGTGAAAAATAGAGCCCATCAGCATTCAGCAACCAATGAAAGTGCCAATGCTCCTCTGGCCTGGCAAAGCTCTATCACATAACTAAAGATCCATGACAAGGGGATGCAATGGTTGGGTGTCATAATCCAGGATGAGGACAAACAAGTGAGCAAATGTGAGATGACCAAGGACTGAGTGGCTTTACTTTAGAGTCCAGCTGGATGCCCAGCACTGGGGGGGGGGGGTAAAGGTCAGGAAGGAATCTACTGTCTCAGTAAGTCAGAGGATGATCTCAATTAAGTCAATGCTGTGTTAGGCTGCAAGCCAACACATGGGGAGAGGTTGGCATGGGAAAGCATATGAGAGCTACACATGGGGTGATTCTTGCCATCTTGAATGAAGTTAAGTTGAAATACCGCCAACAAGGGCAGGACAGCAATTGTGCTCCCAGTTCCTAACTGTCCATGTCCACTCATATGGCTGTAACATCACACAATGAGCCATCAAGCCACAAGGCAGGGAAAAAGCAAAAGCAGTGTAATTAGCTTTCTACAACTCAGAAAGGAAGCAGAACATCCTTTTAGAGAAATCCAACCCATCAATGGATTTGTGATGGATATTCATCTTTTTTCCACAAACAGTGAGGCCTAGAACAGGATTATCAGGACTCTTGGACAAAATGAGAGTTTGACTTCTTCAGCAGCTTGGAAAAGAAGCCATTTTTAAAAACTGCAAACACCACCTCTGTTTTGGAGAAAATCTGACTAACTTTTAGCACTTCCCCCACCCCCTCAAATCCACCAGGCTCTGCTAAACCAAAAGGAAGAGACACCCTGCTTCAAAATTAATCCCTGGAACACACTGCTCTTTGCCTCCACCAGTAAGCAAGGGAGCACTACATCAAAGACTAGGGAAACAGACTCCCTTGGTAGGGGGATGGCATTAACAGGATGGGAGTGCCGTAAGTTATTGTTATCATACAAATGCGTGCCTCTCCTTTTTGGAGTCACAGCACCCAGGAAAGAGGTTTATATCAAGGAGTTGCTTTTCAGGTGTACGCAACTCTCTCAGATGAGAGGTGAACAAAATTCTTGGAGTGGTGCAGATTCCAAGTAAAACAGGCCACAAGATGGAGCAACAACAGGAGTTGTAAGAAATATTTAAAAAAAACAAAGAACAAAAACCACTAGGGTCCCCCCTTCCCCTAGACTTACATAACAATAGAGCAAAAGGAAAGAAAAAAGAGCATGCCGTCTTCTTCTTCTTCCTATCTGTCCCCCAATTCCAACCCTCCCGCCCCGTTAATGAAACCGATGGACATGACTTTGAGAAAAGAAGTAGGGGAAAAGGCTCTGGAGTTCAGTGGACAGGCTCAAATGCAGAGAAGTGGATTTGACTGGAGCTGCAATGCTGGAGGCTGGGAGACATTCACAGCTCTTTGCTGACCCGTCCTCCTGTCCTCCGGGTTTAACTGTCTTCTCCGTTCTCGCCTGGTCCTTTGATAAGTCGCTTCTGTCCCCTTTTGCCCACAGGACCCTTTGGCTTGGCAAAAGCCTGCTTGAAGGCATGCTGCTTGGGGTGGACCTCGTCATACAGGAACTCAGCGGTCAGCTCAGCTCCATCGTCAATTTCAATCTGATACAAAAGAAAGAGGAAATGCAGTCCTCAGATCTGGCTAAGGAAAACCTGAAACCCAACTGAGACTGGTATTCTCTTCTCAGTAATGGCATTCCATTATATTTCCCTTCCTCTCTTTTCCCCGTAGCATTCCAACTTCCACTCCACTCCTACTTTGCAGTGCCACTTCTAAACTTGGTTTCCAGGGCCTGGAAATTTCTTCTCCTCATTAAAGTCTTTTCTTGTTTTTCATGTTGTCCATACTGTTAGGGCACCACTTTTCTGTCTCTAGCTAGTCCTTCCAACAACCCATCTGGTGGCTTCTGAATAATTTTCTCTTAATCAATCTTCAGATCCCACACCACCCTCTTTCATGCTGCTTGAAACTCTAAAAGTCTAGCCAGATGGAAGAGAACTTGGTTTTCGTCAAGATGCTTATGCGACCAGAGGACAAAGGCTTACCTTCTTTGCAATTTCTAGGCAGAAATCTTGCTCTATGGAGTCAAGCAATCGGCTCTTGCAGCTGGAGTACAGCATACGCTCTTTGATGCTACATTTGTAACCAGGCATGGAGTAGATAAACACTAGGAGAAAGAGAAAGGAAGATCAGGCATTCTTGGGCCCATGCAAAATTAATTCCACTAACCTATGGGGAAACGATGCCCATGCATGCCACAACAGCATGTGATGGAAAAAAAATGCATTTCAAAATACAGAGAAAAGGATTTACAATTAAACAAATATTGTGCATATGCTGCATAGATGAAAAAGCACCAATTCTTATTATATCCAAAATGTATTACACACAGTTTGGACATTAAAACACTGGCTTATAAGGCCTCCATTGGCATGGGGGAACTGTACAAATAAATATTTATAATCCAAATGCAATTAAAAAATAATGTTCTTAGGACTCCTTCATTCATGGATAGGAGAACCAGTAGTGACATAAGCTCTTTGGTTCATTTGATAATAAAAACCCTAGGCCCATCTGTGACAAATGTCTTGTTTTGGTATGGCACCACAATGATCCCTAAAGCAGCTGATAAATTGACCCCATTCTGAGAGACCTGAATAGGTGGAATTCAGCTCTTGTTTCCTAAATGAACTTCTCACACATAATACCATTTATGCAAAGGCCAGAATGGAAAAATCCATACTGTACCTTTATAAGAGTTGCGCTTTAAGATGGGCAGCCATCAAAATAAAATAAAATAATAAAATAATAAAATAATAAAATAATAAAATAATAAAATAATAAAATAATAAAATAATAAAATAATAAAATAAAATAAAAGCAAAGCAAAGCAAAGCAAAGCAAAGCAAAGCAAAGCAAAGCAAAGCAAAGCAAAGCAATACAATACATTTCACCAGGCTTGTTAGGAGGGTGAGTTTAGCTCTAGAGAATTTCCTGGCTTG
Source organism: Charina bottae (assembly GCA_023362775.1). NCBI lineage: Eukaryota > Metazoa > Chordata > Lepidosauria > Squamata > Charinaidae > Charina > Charina bottae. The sequence continues at coordinate 3,309,024 of JALMGJ010000022.1, forward strand.
CTGGCTAGACCCAGGACATCATAGATGAGTATTATCCTTGATTGGGACAAAGCAACAGTCAGTCTTCCCAAAGAAGCTGGCTTCTACTTATTCCCCATATACAGTATCTATAACTTGGCTTCACTGGTTTTAGAAATAAATTTCTCATTAAAACTTTCCCCATATGCTGGACTGTGAATCTGAATCTCTCTTCTGTTTCATGACTGGCATCAAGTTCTTTAGTTTTGCACTGTATTTCTGGGCTGCGGGTAGGAAGATCCAAAACTCCTTCTTTTGAGTTTTCCTAGAGCTGGGCTGAAGTGAGCAGCTTTAGGTAGAGAGGCCAAGAGCTTCCCGGCTAGACAAGATTCGGGGTGCCGGGAGATTCACCTATTGTAATTACTGAGGACCCTTGGATAAGGAATCCACCAGGGAGGTTTTAAATCCCCCCTCCCCCCCCCAAGATGGCAACACCATTCCAGAGGGACACAGACATACCCACCCCATGTCCAAAGGGCAGAGCGAAATCTTTTCTCAGCTATAGATTTGGTTAGAGCTTACCAACCGACTCCAGATAATCTCCCTCATGAGAGTGTTTATACAGAAAGAAGTGGTAGCGAGCAGAATCCTGAGGAATTCTTCTAGGCAGATCAACCATTTCTGTAGGCCTTGTGTGGACCAGCTCTATGGTCTCCTGCTCCAGGTCCAGCTTCTGTTGGAACAAAGGCAAGAGAAGGGAAGAAACAGTGAGGTGGAACTCTGACCGTGCAACTTGTGTAAGCTGGCCATGCACAGAAATGAGCAAAACGTGGGACAATTAAACTGGAAGCCCACCAAAAGAATCCCTCACCAGCTGGATATAATTGATTTTCTTCTGCTTTAGTAGCTGAATGGCCTGTTGGGCATCTGGCTGCAAAGGGAAGGCCAGGCCTTGGAGGGTCTGGTGTTTGCTTTCTACGCTGATTTCAGTCTTGACCTGGTGACAGGGAACAAAAAAAACAGACTGAGGTGAAACCTGCATGTACTTCATTTTATATCTTTGCATTTATTTTGCACTTCTGTGCATCAACTGAGGTGAAACCAAGAAAAGTGGAGTGGTACAAGAAAGATGGAGCAGACAAACCATGCTACTAGCATCAAGCATAGGAATCCCTACAGGAAAGAGCCACTGTAACTCTCCTTCTTTCCTTCTTCCTCCCAGTAGGAATAGATAGTTTAAACCAGTGTTTCTCAACCTTGGCAACTTTCAGATGTGCGGACTTCAACTCCCAGAATTCCTGGATGTGGAATTCTGGGAATTGAAATCCACACATCTGAAAGTTGCCAAGGTTGAGAAACACTGGTTTAAAGGATGTATCTCTCTCTCTCCCTCTCCCTCTCCCTCTCCCTCTCTGTGTGTGTGTATTACACCCATCTGTAAAAGAGAGCGATGGGATGGACTGAGATGGGTGTTGAAAGCACTTCACTCAAGTCCGCTTGGAACTAAGTCCATTAAGTTGAATGGGGCTGTTTCCCAGGTAAGCATGCCTATGATAGCAGCCTTAGGAAGGAGGGAGGGACAGATGACGGCAGGAAATGGGCGGAATGAGTGAGGCCGGTGGCTAGATGCCAAAGAGGAAGGTCTCTTGTGCGTTATTAGTTGTGTAGAAAAGAGAAATCCATCAAGTGTAGTTTGCATGGCCTGCTGAAATTCTATTCTCTACTCAACTGTTGAAGCCACCCTGCCCTCTTTTGTCTCTGCCCAAGCAACGGTGAGCGGAAAAGCTGGACAGGGGATACAGAACGCTCTGACAGGGATCTACAGAGATGTAAATCCCACTGTGTTAAGTAGGATTACACCCACATTTGCATGCCTTTGATAGCATCCCGCACACAGTTTCTTGGGCAAGCGACTTATCCTCTGACTACCCACAGCATCCATGGAAGTTTCTCAGATTTTGTAAAAAGGCCCAAATATGTTAGGTGGCCCTTTTTTAGACCAATGCCATGTGATGCCCAATACAGCAGAAGGCCTCATGTTTTGGAAGCAAATGGAAGAGGAGATCCCAGATATGACTGGCTTTATAACCATTCTGGTGATGGTATTGACAAAAACAAGATCTGGTGGGCACTGTAAAGAAAAAAAAACACCACTTTTTATTTGGGATGGGTAGGTTGTTTATTTTGGCCCAAAGAAAATAAAATTGAAGTTCTCTTCTACTCTCTGTCAAAACTTCATCCCCCTTTGCATCTGCATTTTAAAACTAATTTCCTAGTTTTAAAAACAGAGTGCTGTATCAGGAGTTCAAATATTTGTAAGGAAAGTAGGAAATAAAATTTTCATCATAACCTACAGTAATGATTAACCAATTTTATAAGCTAAAGAGATTAATACTGAATAAGAAACATACTTTTTAAAAGCTACCTCTTTGGGTTACTTCTGGCAAGAATCAATTCATTAGGTGAGAAAGAATGACATTTTAAAAGCAACATCAACACAATTTTTTCTTCTTAAAATAACAGTAGAAAAGCAGCTTTACAGGGCTCTGTACAGAATCAACAGAGGGAAAATCATTAGATTTTAGTTTCATGCTTCATAGAGGGGAAGAACTAGGTCACATGCTTCATTGAGTAACAAACAAAATATCACTTTCATTCTTGATAAAATAGAACTGCTAGATCTACTTTTCATCAAGTGCTGGAAGTAACATTTTCAGATATATGAAAAATTTGCATTTTTATTTCTAGTCTTAGTTATCACAAGTAATTTTAGTTTTACTTATAGATTTATACACTCAAAAGTTCTGAAGCAGTTTAGACTGGGTTTTCTGCCTCATTAATAAAATTAGACTTCCACCTAGATACAGTCTGGATTAGTTTATTCCGTTACTTGTAAAAATATGCTATATGGAAGAACATATGATTGATACAACTAGAGAGTTTGAAAATGATATATACTGTACAAGACATTAAATTATTTATTGTAGATGGTGCTAAAGAAAAGGTGTGGATAAATTTGTGCTCAATTATAAGATTATTTATTTTTTAAGGATTCCACCATATTCATATATGGTTCTTTATTAAATATATAATTTGCACCTCTACAGAATAGCAAGGGTTGCTCAAAAAGCATTGGCATAGGTTCCACAAGGGGAAGCCCTGGGCATCACATTTTGAGGGTTTGTGGTTTCCACAAGCAGGACAGTGAGGTGACCTGGTAGACACCAAGTATCCTGAGTTAGTTTGTGAATCTTAGAAGAAAACAACAGAAAACATGACGTAAGATCTCTCACAATGAAAGAAATGAAATTCTTTGGGCCAGTCCCTCTCTCTCAGCCCAACTTACCTCACAGGGTTGTGGTTGTGGGGAAAATAGAAGGAGGAAGGAGTATGAGGTATGTTTGCCACCTTGAGTTATTTATAAAAATAATAAAGGCGGGGTAGAAAATAAATAAATAAATAAATAATAATAAAAATACTAGCAAAGGATCTGTACCTGACTTAATGCTTTTTGACTACTTCAAGCATTATTTATAGTTTTCAAAGAGCAGTAAGTGGCTAAACTGGAAGATGACACTGAATTATCTCAGTTGCTACCCTTGGCCAAAGGACAGGGAAGATTTTGGTCATGGTCTGGAATAGGTGAATGACCGGTTATCTCAAATAGTAAAGCTCAAATGAACCACAATAGTTCTAGGATGTCTCTAGCCAAGATGAATAAGTACCAGGATGATAAATGAAATTTAAGGCAAGTGAATATAAAGATCAGAGCTCTGACCTTCCCATAGCCAACGAGTTGGACACTTCGGACGTAATCTGCAGATTTTATGTTGAAAGATCAGTGGTAGCCTGCTCTCTTGTTACACCTTCTAAATTCACTGAACTGAATTCCTGTGCTGGTTGAGAAAGAACTCTCCCCATGAGAAACTGAGGGATGAGCTAGTTTTGCACTCGGGGCTCTGGAGTGGAGCTTGATTCCTGGTGACTACATGGCCTAGTCAATGTAATTTTATTAAGTAACAATATGGAAGTGGGTTGACAATGCATTTTTCCAGGATGTCTTTTAAACTTCACAGCCTAACTTTCAGACCTGGTGTGCCCTGGATCCCTCAGATCCAAGTACTAGTCAGGCCTGACCCTGCTTTGCTTCGTTTGAAATCGTGTTCCCACCCGAAGCTTATGGTACAGACAGAGATATTTCTCTTGCCATTCTAAAAAAATGAAACCTTGGATTGATCATAAAAGAGTGCAATTAAATGTCAGAGAATTCCACAAACTATAATGCAGGAGGCATATGAAGCAACAGAAATCTAATAGCAAATTTAAAGCTTCATGTTTCTATTTGATGAGCCTATATTTTTCATTTTCTAAACAACAGTAACAGGATCACAATATGTGGGAAGAGAGGTTTCAGGCTTTGTCCCTGATACAATCATAATTAAAAATTTCCAACACCCTGCTCTTCATCCCAGAGTAAAGACCCCCGTTGTCTGCCAATATAAACTTCTCTCAGAAGAACAGTATTTTCATTGGGGTGGAAGGAGAAGGCAATGTTAACCCTTTCTCTTCACACATTGTGGTCTTTCATATTAAATGAAAACATGATATGTCATCCGCCATCTAATCTAGTTTTGGCTCTAATTTCTAATCAGTGCAATCTTTTGACAGGTTTTGTGTCAAGCAGCCTTACTCAGATAGGGGTTGTAATAATATACAGTGGGGCAAAAAAGTATTTAGTCAGCCACCAATTGTGCAAGTTCTCCCACTTAAAAAGATGAGAGAGGCCTGTAATTGACATCATAGGTAGACCTCAACTATGAGAGACAAAATGAGAAAACAAATCCAGACAATCACATTGTCTGATTCGGAAAGAATTTATTTGCAAATTATGGTGGAAAATAAGTATTTGATCACCTACAAACAAGCAAGATTTCTGGCTCTCACAGACCTGTAACTTCTTCTTTAAGAGGCTCCTCTGTCCTCCACTCATTACCTGTAGTAATGGCACCTGTTTGAACTTGTTATCAGTATAAAAGACACCTGTCCACAACCTCAAACAGTCACACTCCAAACTCCACTATGGTGAAGACCAAAGAGCTGTCGAAGGACACCAGAAACAAAATTGTAGACCTGCACCAGGCTGGGAAGACTGAATCTGCAATAGGCAAGCAGCTTGGTGTGAAGAAATCAACTGTGGGAGCAATAATTAGAAAATGGAAGACATACAAGACCACTGATAATCTCCCTTGATCTGGGGCTCCACGCAAGATCTCACCCTGTGGGGTCAAAATGATCACAAGAACGGTGAGCAAAAATCCCAGAACCACATGGGGGGACCTAGTAAATGACCTGCAGAGAGCTGGGACCAACGTAACAAAGGCTACCATCAGTAACACACTACGCCGCCAGGGACTCAGATCCTGCAGTGCCAGACGTGTCCCCCTGCTTAAGCCAGTACATGTCCGGGCCCGTCTGAAGTTTGCTACAGAGCATTTGGATGATCCAGAAGAGGATTGGGAGAATGTCATATGGTCAGATGAAACCAAAGTATAACTGTTTGGTAGAAACACAACTCGTCGTGTTTGGAGGAGAGAGAATGCTGAGTTGCATCCAAAGAACACCATACCTACTGTGAAGCATGGGGGTGGCAACATCATGCTTTGGGGCTGTTTCTCTGCAAAGGGACCAGGACGACTGTTCCGTGTACAGGAAAGAATGAATGGGGCCATGTATCGTGAGATTTTGAGTGCAAACCTCCTTCCATCAGCAAGGGCATTGAAGATGAAACGTGGCTGGGTCTTTCAGCATGGCAATGATCCCAAACACACCACCCGGGCAACGAAGGAGTGGCTTCGTAAGAAGCATTTCAAGGTCCTGGAGTGGCCTAGCCAGTCTCCAGATCTCAACCCCATAGAAAACCTTTGGAGGGAGTTGAAAGTCCGTGTTGCCCAGCGACAGCCCCAAAACATCACTGCTCTAGAGGAGATCTGCATGGAGGAATGGGCCAACATACCAGCAACAGTGTGTGCCAACCTTGTGAAGACTTACAGAAAACATTTGACCTCTGTCATTGCCAACAAAGGATATATAACAAAGTATTGAGATGAACTTTTGATATTGACCAAATACTTATTTTCCACCATAATTTGCAAATAAATTCTTTCCGAATCAGACAATGTGATTGTCTGGATTTGTTTTCTCATTTTGTCTCTCATAGTTGAGGTCTACCTATGATGTCAATTACAGGCCTCTCTCATCTTTTTAAGTGGGAGAACTTGCACAATTGGTGGCTGACTAAATACTTTTTTGCCCCACTGTAAGCTAAAAGAGATGCAAACCCAGACTCACCTACTTGGGCCAAAATCCATAGAAATGGATTTACATTATGCAGCAATGCAATGCCCAAGAAATAGGGAACCCTTCCTAGTATCACATTCACAAACATTTATTACATAGTATAATTGACCAGGAGCTCCCAAAGAGGCTTACTAAATTTATCAGTGTGAGATGGAAATCAATATATGTTTTGATTCTTTGCTTGAATTTAAAAAAGACAACACTTTCCAACACATTTGTTGAGATAATCTGGATTTTTGAATTCTTGTAACAAAAAGAATTAAATATGCTAGTAAATTAACAAATAATATCTGTGTGCCAAATTTATCACCACAATAAAAACAATGGAATTGTTTGGAAGAAATTCAAGACAAAAAAATCTCGGTAAGTGACAGCACATTGCCAGTCTTGTCTGAGTTTGGAAGCTAAGCAGGGTCAGACAAGAATAGTGCTTAGATGAGAGACTACCAGGGCATTCCAGGCCTGTAGGCAAGGCCAGGAAGTTGCAAAACGTTAAAAGAAAGTAAAGGCAAGCCACTTGCATATTATTGCCAAGAAAAGTTCATGGATGTATCCATGAACTCACTTGGGGTTGAGCTCCCTCAAGGCTTCCTTTACCTTTTACAAAAACAAGCCATGAAAATGGAAAAAGGAAAAAAAAAACAGCACTTATCATTGAATACTTTTAATAACCACCCTGTATGTGCAAAAAAACAGCGCTGGCTCTTCGGCTACCAAACGGAGATGAGCACCGGCCCCTAGAGTCGGACACAACTGCACAAATGTGCGGGGGGAACCTTTACCTTTTTACTATGTGCAATTCACTCTAGAAGAAATGCAGGGAATCCATTTTTTTCCCATTAGAAACTCATATCACCCTTTAGGTAATTTATCCTTTATATTTCTCTCAAAGCAGTTTAGAGGAAAAAAAAGTTTGCGAACATAAAACCTTCCAATAAAGGAATGGTAGATTAGGCTTGAGAACCACTTTGGTTTAGTGGTTAGGCTAGAAACCGTGAGTTCTAGGCACAAAGACAGCTGGGCGACCTTGGGCCAGTCACTCTCCACAGGAAGCAGGCAATGGCAAACCACTTCTGAAATCTTGCCACGAAAACTGCAGGGACTTGTCCAGGCAGTCACCAGGAGTCAAGAAGGACTTGAAGGCACCCCCTACCCCAAATTTTAAAAAGATTAGGCTTATGGGGACATGAAGCAACATCAATTCTCGGAAGATCAGAATATTGAAGAGACAAGAGTGCTGTAAAGTTTCTCAGTACTTTATGACTCTTGTATACGGATATCTTCTAAGGAATGCTAGAACTACCTATAGTGATTTCTTGGAATAAACAATTCAAATCCATTCATAACATTTAATATCCATTAGATATAATACAAGAGCTCAAGAAATTCAAGACTTGGATTTACATATACCTTACTTTGTTTTGAATCCAGTCACCTCAGAAACTTATTTAAGAAGGCTCCTTAGATCACCTTTAGGTGCACTGAGCCAAGGACTGGACTTAATTGCCTAAATGACTCTCCAGATTTATGATTCTAGATCTAAAATGGGAAAGTTTGTGAACACAGTTAACATATAGGGAGCCCTGGAGTATAGTTATCACAGAGCAAATATACAAAGAAGAATGTGATTAAACGGATAATCAAGAGAAAGAACTCTGCCAAACGAAACAGAAGACAGAATGCAGGCAACATGGCCTACCTCCTCAGGAAGAGGGTATTCAACCACAGATGGGCAGCAGCAGCAGCCCAAAACCATCTGCCAGTAGGAGGTAAGGAAATGACATCACATTATAACAGAAACAAAATAAATGCTGCCCAACTTTCACGTCTCCTGGAATGTACTGATAATCAACAACAGTCCTTAATAGAAGACAACTGGTCTGAAACCTTGGCCATAGGTCTATCATTCTGTAAACTGCACAGCTCTTTTAGGAGAGCATCCACCTTTCTGAAATGACTTCTAAACATTCAGCTTTTCAAATCTTACCTGGACTTAAATAGGATGGCTTCTAAAGTCTGTGCTGCTACATGGACAACTGCAATTGGACCAAGCAATGTAACTGCTGGAAAAAATGTTTACTGTATATCTTGGAGCAGTTTCATTTTATTTTGACCAGCTTAATGGCCAAATGCTAGAAAAACAGTATCGCCAAATAGTTTCATTTGGAAAAATACCCTGAGACGGTTCTGCACACCATCTTGATTATATGACTACAGTATTTCTTCATTTACAGGTTCTACGGATGACCAGTACTGAAATCTCCCCACAATCCACACACGTTCTTATGATGCTTCTCTTCAGAGGAAGTCCCACCATACCACCTGAACATCTATAATTAGCCTTGAATCTAGGAGGACTCCCAAACTATATTCTTAGACTTTCCAAAAAAAAAAAAGTGGCACTACTACAGTTAAGACCATTTGTAAGCTTATATCAAGACTACTTGATTTCTCCACCTATTCTGCCTCTATCTTATTTCGCTTATGTCTGGTTTGTTCAACCTCATGCACCCCGAAGCAGCTTCCAAATTTTCTTTGGATGAGCTGAGAGAGCCAGTCCAGCAGTGTACAAATCAAGGGGTAACTAGTCCCATTCTTTTAGATACAGTAAAACACTTGTCCTATATATATATATATACTGCTCGCAAACTCATTCAAAAATTATTGACAGAGGCATCTGTAAATTGTTAGAATTATAAAACACAGCTTCACTGGCATTTAAAGAAAGGAAGGAACATTTTCTTTAAGAGAATGCTTCAGGCTTAGAGGGCAGAAGGCTTAGGATTCACACATGCAAGAGAAGAAGCTCCAAGGAGGAACTGTAATTCTGAGAAGAAATACATAACTTCAAGCGTACCATCTCACTGTAGGACTCCTGGGAATCTGAATCCTGAGGGCAGGTGAAGAGAAGATACAAGAGTTCAAAACCCATGAAGAATTATTTAATAAAATATTCTCTCCTGAATCAAGGGGCAGACAATATATCATGTTATGCATGAAAACGCGGGACCATAGGGATTTAATACGTACTGGATTTTATCTATTGTGCCACTTAACACAAAAAAATATACACAAGTAACTTTGGAGGGGGCTTCCTGCATCACTGCTGGAGGACCGTGACTGAAACTCCTTGGAGCAGATGCAAAACAAACATGGCAACAGATTTCCTCCAGAAGTATCCACCATATAGGGCAGAGCTTTCCAAACTGTGTGTCGGGACACGTTAGTGTGTCAGCTGCAGTGTCTGGGTGTGTCGTGGCTGCTGCTGCCTCCGAGCCCTGCCAGGATTCTGCGCAGGTCCTAGTGCCTGCCTTCTGCCTTGCTGCCTCCAAACCTGCCCTGCCAGGATTCCGCACAGGTCCTAGTTCCTGCCTTGTGCCTTGCTGCCTCCAAACCTGCCCTGCCAGGATTCCACGCAGGTCCTAGTGCCTGCCTTGTGCCTTGCTGCCTCCAAACCTACTGTGATTCTGTGCAGGTCCTAGTGCCTGCCTTGTGCCTTGCTGCCTCCAAACCTACTGTGATTCCGTGCAGGTCCTAGTGCCTGCCTTGTGCCTTGCTGCCTCCAAACCTGCTGTGATTCCGCGCAGGTCCTAGTGCCTGCCTTGTGCCTTGCTGCCTCCAAACCTGCTGTGATTCCGCAAAGGTCCTAGTGCCTGCCTTGTGCCCTGCTGCCTCCAAACCTGCTGTGATTCCGCGCAGGTCCTAGTGCCTGCCTTGTGCCTTGCTGCCTCCAAACCTGCTGTGATTCCGCACAGGTCCTAGTGCCTGCCTTGTGCCCTGCTGCAAGAGTGTGTCGCAAAATAATGCCCCGCTGTAAGAGTGTGTCGCAAAATGATGCATGTCTAAAAAGTGTGTCACCAACATGAAAAGTTTGGAAAGCTCTGATAGAGAGAGAGGTCAAAATCCTCTGATAAACAAGTATTGGGCGACCTGGGACCCACAGTCACATGCAGCTCCTGAACTTTCTTTTTGTATCCCCAGAACCCTCCAAGTTCTTTTCACTGAAACAAAACAGCAAAACTGCCAAAAGTAGAGACATCATTTTCCACTACTTTTATGTTAACAAACAAGGCAAAATAGTTATGTCAAGCCTCTGATGGCTTAGCACATCTATTTCACTTTAAAAAAAAAAACCCTCAGACTCAAGAAAATGGCAGAATGGAAGGCCTTCACATCATGGAAGTGAAGTGAACACCCTTGACTACCCAAATAGACAAACAAACTATGTATCTGAGCCATACAAAGGTTACCCAACCCTGGGATAATAAAGAATTGAGGTTTTGAGCTATCTAAATGGTTCAGCAAACTGTATTTCTGCTATGATTGTAACATAGTTTCATGCCTACTAAAGACATTCATTAATAACATGAATATTAGGTGAGATAAATATTCAAGTGACTGCAATACATTTATTTTCCTTTCAAACAGAAGTATCCAGGGAACAGGATTCAAGATGGGATGTTCTAAACTTGGATTAGCAAACCTCCATAAGGGAAAGCTCCTGTTTGTTCCCTCTTTTACATGAGTCACAAATAAACTATGGCATCTTCAACTTTCAACTTTTCAAACACGCTTTTGAACTGTGGTGTTGGAGGAAAATTCTGAGAGTGCCTTGGACTGCAAGAAGATCAAACCAGTCCATACTCCAGGAAATAAAGCCAGACTGCTCACTTGAGGGAATGATATTAAAGGCAAAACTGAAGTACTTTGGCCACATAATGAGAAGACAGGCTACCCTGGAGAAGATGCTGATGCTAGGGAAAGTGGAAGGCAAAAGGAAGAGGGGCCGACCAAGGGCAAGATGGATGGATGGTATTCTGGAGGTGACGGACTCAACCATGGGGGAGCTGGGGATGGTGACGGCCGACAGGAAGCTCTGGCGTGGGCTGGTCCATGAAGTCACGAAGAGTCGGAAGTGACTGAACGAATAAACAACAAAACAACAATCCTAAATGACAGCCTGAGGCTGATTGAAGAGCTTGGCTTTTCCTAAGACAATAACTATAGTTTCCAGATCAGACAAAATGAAAAACCATAGATAAAGGCTTCTGTACTGCATCCAGGTGTGCTGTGAAAGGAGAAACAAACAGATGCAAAGGAAATAATTCAGTCATATTCCAATGTATTAACCCAGGGCTGGCTGCCCACCAGGGTTACTATAGCTGATTGAAGGGTGAAGAGGATCTAGGGACAAAGGTATAAAAAAATATTTCAATCAACACTCCACTGCCAAGATGCTTACAAAACCAATAGCACTTTGCCAAATCATCCCACAGATCAAGATAGTAAAAAATTAAGCATCCTTCGACATTTATATATCTACTGCAGCAATTCATTTTAATGTAAAATTGCACATGCTCCTCTTCAGCAATGCTGTCAGGGCAGTTTAAAGAACACGATGCAATGCAACAATCAATCAAGCGTGCATGTGTGTGCACGCAGAGACACATATACATAAATAAAGCATTTACAATACTGGACAGTCTGAATGGAAAATGCCTTCTATCCTTCTTAGAACTGGCTTATTGGCAACTCTGAATGAAGCAGTGCTGCTTCTAGAGCTGTGAAGGATGCAGTGCCTTCTAGGGCAGGAGTGGGCAACTTCTACCAGCTCAAGGCTTTGTGTGTTGCAGCAAGGACCACACTCCCAAAGGGGGCAGGGGCAGGTCCCAATGTTATTTTTTTGTGGGCTGGAATAGTGCAGTGCTGCCACATTTTTAAATTTTCTGATATAGCAGTAATTTATCATAGGCATATATGCTCAAACTGTTTTTAAATATATTACAGTTGCTATTTGGAAGCATCATTTATTCTGAGATACATTTTACCAAATACAGTAAAGGTGAAGAACAGACCTACTGTGCACTTTATCACTATTTCTAAATGCTAGAAATGTCATTCATTTAAAAAAGATGAGAAAGTGGCAAAATCTATTGAAGCACTAAACAATTTGGCCTCCAGGTACTTCATACAGGCAGTATACAACAGCCATGCACAATTCAGTCTTACACCAATTGATAAGTAATTTTCTGCAGTATAGCCCATGGTATTTAGGCTGCAATCCTATATATGTTTACTTGGGAATAAGACCACTGAACCTGGTAGGATCACTTCTGAATAGACATATGTAAGATTGCATCCTATGTTTCCTGTGCTACTTTTGTAATTCCTTTTATATATTGACCTATGCAACAAGAACATTGCAAAACTGTGAACAGAAGCATAGCAGCTCCACATTCAAAATATTTAATGAAAGAGTTGCAGGAGCATTAATTTTAAAGGCTACAGTGCTTGGAAGGAAAAGTGGAGCCATTCATCCTTAACTTTGTCCTGGAAAGTCTGCAGATATGAACAAACAATACTGCAAAATACCCTCAGCTCTCTTTGGGGTAAAAGAAGCACTTTACAAAAGGCACACCTGCATTTGGCTCAGAAAACAATCCTCCAGCGTAATACAATTATCATCAATTCTGATTTCCTCTTGACTTGCATAACAAGCCATTTTACCTTCTCACACCTACAGAAATTCACAGCTTGATGAATGGACCTGTAGATTAAGCTTGAAGTTTTCCAAACTGTCCACAACATGCAATTCTAACCAACAGGTCATGCTTCCAGGAAACTATGGTTCAAAGCCAACAGAAGATTATCATTTGGATCTGCTAATGTTCCTTACCTAACTATAAAAGTCAAGACATTCTGCCTGATTAGTCTAGCTGGCATTCCTAACATGCCAATGGCATGCACAACAGGCCTGAGTAATTCATCTACAGAACCCCTTTAGATCAGCTCCTTGAATTTTTGAAGCAACTGTCACCACTCAATGGCTCAGCAATGCATCTTCAAGGACTTCCCGAGGTCTTCTGGGCATTCATGTGCGTGCCCAGGAAATACCTCCGCCAGGGTTGCTGGGAAAGCAACTCTATTGCACGCATGTGATCTACAATGTACGTAGAGGAAAGGAAGGGGGAAAAGACATTTAAGTTTAAAGCAGTGATATTCATTCTCTGGTTACCAATGATAGTCCATAAGAGTACTGGAGGTGGTCAATGGGGAGAAATAATGTAGTCATAAGTTAATCATTCTTCACATTAGGTGTTATCTTTTTCCCTCTGGTCACCTACTGCAGATAAATGTACTGTAATGAGTGCAATATGTTTATAACTGAGCATAATAAATCACTAGAAATTTATAAGTTATATTCCCAGTTTATGTGGTTGTCTTTAAAAAGTTTTAAGTTGATGTAGCAGTCGATATAAAAGAAAATGTTGGGAGCTGCTCTTTACCTGTTCTGTGAAATAAATGCAATACCACCCTGCTTGGACCCAATCCAGCTCAACCTCTAGGTATCTAAAAGATACCTAGAGGTACTCTGGTTGGGGTGTGTGTGTGTGTGTGTGTGTGTGTGTGTGTGTGTGTGTGAGAGAGAGAGAGAGAGAGAGAGAGAGAGAGAGAGAGAGAGAGAGAGAGAGAGAGAGAGAACGAACAAATCTCTCTGTCTAAGGCTCTTAAGAAGCAGGTCTGAGAGTCTGATGAAGCCAGCAACTATTAAATCAGGGGCAAAGGCAACACATTCCACAGGCATAACCTAATTTAATCACTCTACTTCACTCAAGGAAATAGGAGAGCAGGAAGTGACAGAAAGCATGGCAACAGAAACACTTACCTGGCCTGTTTTATCCTACAAGGCACAGGCAAAAAGCAGTTTCAATCAAACCAAAATTAAAACAAGCTTCAGATGGTGAGTTTACCAGCAGAGTAGTCTCAAGTCAATGTGAAGCCTTGTTTTCTGCCAAGTTTCAAGAGGATCTGCCAGCTGAGACGGACCCACCAGTCCCCCCTGTGCGCTCGTTTTCCAGAAGTGGCAGCACCACCATCACCCTCCAGCTGGATGACCAGATGCTCTATAAACAACAGTCCAAGGGGTCCTCAGAGCAATGCACTGCGGTTGGGCAAGCAACCACCACAGCCACCCTACAGTGTGTCACTTTGAGAGATGCATCTAGAGTAACAAGCACAATGAAGCTGTGGCTCTGGGTGTGATCCTAATTTGCCATCTATCCTGGCGTGCTGTGAGAAATGGCTGCTTTGTCCTGCCTAATGGTAGGGTTGGCCCAGAAAATGGAATGGAGTAACTGAAGACTTTCTGTTCCAAACTCTAGGAGGAGATTGGGCATAGCTCTCAGGAGGTCCACAAAAGACCTTTCCTGATAGCTTGGAGAACAGCTGCCAGCAAGCACTAAGATAACTGAACCAGTGCCTGTCTTAGGCAACTCTTTATAACTTCAGAGTAGCGTCCCTAACAAGAAGAAACAGAAGTTGGCTGCACCAAACTAGCTTTAATTATGACTTCTTCACATCCATAAGTATACAACTGTACTACGCTACAGTCCATGGTTTACAAGCCCCACATGGCTGGGTTTATAGGCTAGCCCCAAATCCAAGAAACCACATTATCACCTTAGCGTGGTGTGTGAATGCATATCGACCTAACTGAGGGCAGTTCCTATGCATCAAACTGGAGGGAGGGTGGAATGCAAAAACCTGGGCTGTCTATTCAGGCTTCATGCGAGATCATCAATTCTCTGAGCATCCTCCAAAATAAAACTGACATCTTGTCTGCCACCACTGACACTCGATCACAGGCAGGATGACCCAGAAATGGAGCCATAAACAAAAGGGATTCTCTTCACAGCCTGTCAGAATCGCTCAGCCATGCAGAAGTGGCAGTGGGAAGCTCAGCTCCAGGCCTGTCATATTTAAAGGAAGCTGCAGAACGAGAGGGGGAGGCAGGGCTGGAGTGCTGCACACTCAAATGGGGGCACAAATAGGCTTTTTGGCTGCACCTTATGTGTGCCGGTCTGATGGAAGGCTGATCTCTCTATAAAGACGCTTTGTTCTCCCTCGCCCTTAATATTTAGGTTGACAGTTGGTACAGGCTAGTGCAACAGATTCAGATTACTAAAACACGTGAAAAAGATAGGCTTTTAGGCCTGGTGCCTAAAAAGGATTTGCGCCCCCTGGCCACCCCCCCCCCAAAAAAAAATAGATGTAGGCAACACTGCTCTCTAAGCTAGTATCTTTCTTAATGAATAACTCTAGTCTCCCACCTGATCTCCAATGTGAATTCATGCGAATATTCCAAGTTCAGGGTTTGGCAAGCAACCCACAAGGAGGCGGCATGAGTGAATTATTTGGAGAATTCAGAAATTGTAATGCTTAAATCCATCACTGGTTTGCTCCAGCCCCAATCAAAGTAGCACCCCCAGAACGTTTAACTCCTTCTCGGTCTTGTCACAGGTAAGACAAAACTATGTTGCGTTGCCTGGTGTTTCTCAACTGAAGAGATTTTGCTTTGGGCAATTCCGACAATATGCTCTTTTTTGACGAAAGAAAGGAATTTTTGCCCAACCTACCAGTTTTTCCTTATATTACTATTCTATCCCAGTCATTTCCACCCTCTATCTTTAAACAGGCAGATGCTTTTTTTACTTCAGCCAACAAGCTCTTCTTCCATCTCCACACCCTTCACTTTCTCTCCAAGACAGCATAGCAACGGTGGCTTTAAAAGCTTATTCTTATCGTTTACGTCTGTGGGGACCCCTGTCCCACACCTGTCCATATCCCTCAGTCACAATCTTAGGTCCCCTGGCTGCCACTTGGCTCTTCTAGGCTCTGCCAACTTTATGGCAATATGATCACCATCTCCTGGAAAAGGCTGGTCACATCTATTGGAGGAAAGAATGCTAGCTATTCCACCATGGCATCCTGGAGAAGAGGTGGGATATAAAGCTAATACATAAAATCAGTCAATTGTTACCACAGTTATAAATTTACTACATAAACAACTGAGAGAAGTTTCTTTCTGCTCGCTTTCCGGCTTCTTCATCACCCCCTTCGGTAGGAGATGAAAACCTCCTAGAAGGCTTGGGCCAACACAAATGGAAATACACAAGCAACAATCTCACCCTGGCTGCAAAATCATCTTCTGACTTGATAATCACATGCCAGAGGGAGATGAAAGCCCTACAGCATAAGACCTGGCAGTTTAAACATTATTCAATTCGAAGTACAAATTACATTAGAGGAACAAATAAACAAAACACAATTATTTCAAAGACTAATACAGGAAACAACAGGAAAGAATACTATATGAGGTCTCTGTTATTGTGCAATACTGTACTGGGAAAGTACTTCTATAGCCTTACTTCAAACAACTCAAGGCAGTTTACACAGAATTAAAAATAAAATCATTAGAACAGAAGAACATGAGCAAATGCAGAGTGGGTCTACTATCCACACCAAAAGGTATTTCATCACACTTATGGATCATGTCACTATGCAACTTACGCAACTGGGAAAATATTTTCATTCTTCTTTTTCCTCTGTGTATGGGCAGCTATCCCATAGGTGAGGAAGGACAGTAGCATGTCTATAAGAAAAAGCGCCTATTGATAGTTCTGGCACAATGGCACAGATATTGGACTAGGGGTAAGTTTAAGTTCCCCTCTAGCCATGGAAACTCTCTCTCACCCCAACTTTATCTCATTGAGTTACTGTTCTGGGGATAAAATGAAGGCAGATCCCCATAGGAGCTAACTTGAACTCTTGGAAGAAAGATGGGATATATATCTAACAAATAAATAACTACATAAACAGCTGAACGTTCAGTAGCATAAAAATTATGCGGCCTGAGTAAAAACAGGAAATCAGTACATGCGCATTGTCACTCCTTCATTGCAGGCAGATCAAATGTTATTCCTCCAGCCATTATTATTGGAGGAAACCTTAGTTTCTCTAGGATTCAAGATAGTGCTATCCTGTAACTGGGAAGACTGGTTTTGCCTATCACTAACTGCCAAGAGCCATTGAGATGGGTAATACAGAAATACCTGAAATCAATCAGTCAGTCAATCAATCAATGAAAACACAATTACTAAGAAAAATATGGCTGCCCAAGTATTGCAAATCACTTACAGGATAGTATCTACCTTGGGAATGACAGCTGCAGGTTGGGTATTTTCCCCATACAACTATGCTCTGAACTGATCAAGGGTGGAAAACTGAAGAAACCAATTTTCTTCAAGAATCAATGAAACACAGAAGGAAAAATGATGAGAAAAGAGACAAGGTAGTATGAAACCATCAATCAGCATATTTCTCTGCTTCAGAAGCTTTTTTCTCCCTATCACACACCGTGAACTTCCCATTTTCCTAGCCGGAGCGCACAGCTGTTCTATTGGTTTCCAAATGGAAGATGGGAACACTATTATGGATGCCCTCCATCCTGCAAAATCAAAGTTTTATTCCCAGTTGCACCTGAATGGAATGCATGATTTTTAAATGACACTATGATCTCTTTTACACATAACAGCACCCAGGGAAAATTGCAATTGGAAAGGATTAGAGCACAATCATTTGGATAAGCTGCACCGTTAACTTTCTTCCCACCTCATTGATGCGGATCTGCTGAAGCTCTTGTTCGGCTGCAGTCAGAGGAGCTGGAGCAGAGGAAGAAGACACGTGCTTCTGGTATCCACTGAGAGAAATGTCTTCCTGTGGTCCAACAGAAAAGCAACAGCAGTAAAAGCATGACATTGGTTCCAAGTAGAACATGGGGCACATTCACAAAATGGCTGCCTTAACTGGCCTGGTCAACCACACAAGTGCCATTTACTGGAATGCAAACTGGCAGAGTTGCTCTTTACGCCCCTCTCTAGCCTTCCAGAATGTTGTCCGTTATCGCAGCATATCTTTTTCTTTTGGGGGGGGGGTGCAAGGGAGAGCTCCAAAAAAGCACTGAGCTGCAGCCCTGTAATTTTTATTTTCTAAGAAGGCATTTGGGAGCAATATGAGGACCAGAGGCCTTCTCGGAAATACAAATTATGCTTGAGGTTGGCACCCTGCAACACACTGGCTTCCCATTCATTTTTAAAAATTAAAATCTCTTTTTAAAAATCAGAAGCAGGGAGCATGGAGAACACTGAAGGAAATGCCCTTGTAGGGAAAGGTGCCCATGGGCACCATTCTGAAAATGTTGCATGATATAATGGTCTACGTGCCACGCTCAATTTCTCAACAGATCTTTCTATATGAACCTCCACTTATGGAGGTCATCTGAGAGGGTTTGCCTACAGCTGCCCCAAGCTTGCCTTCACCCACTCAGGATGGGGCCTTTTCTGTTTCTGCCCAGACTAGAAGCTTCGGCTGACACAAAAGTTGGCAGCCAAGTTGGTTATGGGAAGAATGTGAAGAAACCACATTAGAGTTGTGTTTATTGCACTGCACTGGCTGCTAACTTGTCTCTGGACTAAATACAAATCACTGGTCATTACCTTTAAAACTCTCCACGGCCACAGATATCTGGAAGAATATCTATTTCAAGATACTCCTCCATGCCTCCTGAGACCACCTGAGGAGCTTCACCTATAGCGGCCAGGGGCTTGACTGGTGGTGGTGACTCAAACATTTTAAGGATGAATTTTAAGGACCTTCTCTATTGCTGCTCTGGATCCTTGAAATGCATTCCCTGCAGAGTTGGGCAGCCCAACACTTTTATTAGCTTTTTAAAAGGCCCTCAAAATGCATCTTTATAAAAATGCTTTTAACTGTTCATTAACTGTTCATTTTATTAATTCTACTGGTTTTAGTTCTTTTTTATGGGTTTTAATGCCTTGATTTTGCATTTGTTTTACAGTACTGTAAGCCACCAAGAGACTTCAGTGATCCAGTGGCATACTATGGCTGGCTGGGGAATTCTGGGAGTTGAAGTCCACACATCTTAAAGTTGCCAAGGTTGAGAAACCCTGCCCTTGAGGATCTTACAGTCATATTCAATGATAGAGGTCTGCAGAGAGATGTTCAGAAGATTTCATTCACAGTATCATCTAATGTACTACCATTTCATGTGCAATGCTGCCCCCTTCTGGCATTTTCAACAAATGTCACAAGTCTACAAGCATTTTTGCTGGGTTTTCTTCTGGATAATACTGTATGTAAAATGGGCTTAGCTAGCCAAATTTTATATTGGACAGAATACAAAGCATTTAGGCAACCAGCAACCCTGAGTTAATGGCCAAACAGATGCCAGTCCACAATATGAAGCTTTTCTTTTCTTTTTATTTATCATGCTATTACTGTATTTGAATTTGGAGGAAAAGAGATTGGGGCAGGGAAGGGCTTAATTGAATCCATACATTCCGATTTCCGTCTTCCAATTTAGTCAAATAATATAGTCAGTAAAGCGGTCTCAAGACTTTGGGGCCAGACTTCCTCTGAACTGAATATTATAAACAAACAAAATTACTGAGAAAGGACAAAAAAAAAAAGCAAGCTAGAGACAAGCAATCTTCCACAGGATATAAATGGTCACCTCTGCTCTTGTGGCAAAACAGATCGCCCTGTGCACATCTTCACCTATCTTATGTCCCTGTTTCAAGCCATGCACTCAAGTCCCTGTGCTCCAACTTATTTTATTTTTTTATTTTATTTATTATTTCAATTTATTCCCCGCCCATCTCCCTTGCAAGGGACTCTGGGCGGGTTACAACAATTGAAAGTTTAAAAACTATACAAAAACATCATCTAAAATACGTCCAATAATAAATTACATGAATCCAAGATGGATTGGGGACCGTAGTATCGATCGTATTACTACGGGGCCAGCCAACCCCAGGAGGCACTGCCGCCTCTGTCGTCCCAGGCCCGGTGGCAGAGCCAGGTCTTAAGGGCCTTCCGGAAGGCCAGGAGTGAGGGGGCCAGTCTCACCTCCGGGGGCAAGATATTCCATAAGGCGGGCACTATCGCAGAGAAGGCACGTCTCCTGGACCCCGCTAGATGGAATTCTCTTGTTGAGGGGGTCCGAAGCATGCCCTCTCTGCATGTACGGGTGGGGCGGGCCGACGTTATCGGGACGAGACGGTCCCTCAGGTACCCTGGCCCTATGCCATGTAGGGCTTTAAAGGTAATCACCAACACCTTGAATTGGACCCGGAAGCAAACTGGTAGCCAATGCAGCTCACGTAGCAGAGGTGTTACATGTGCCGATCTCATGGCACCCATAACTGCTCGCGCCGTGGCATTCTGCACCAGCTGAAGCTTCCGGATACTCTTCAGGGGTAGCCCCATGTAGAGCGCATTACAGTAATCTATACGGGAGATGACAAGGGCGTGAGTGACTGTTCGGAGGGCCTCCCGATCCAGGAAAGGGCGTAACTGGCGCACAACACGAAGTTGTGCAAAGGCCCTCCTGGCCGTGACTGCCACCTGCTCTTCGAGCAGGAGTCGCGAGTCCAGGAGGACCCCCAGATTCCGCACTGGATCCGAGCGAGGTAGTGCCACCCCACCCAGAACCAAAGATGACAACTTCCCGGATCTAGGGGGGCCATCAACCCACAGCCACTCCGTCTTACCAGGGTTCAGTTGAAGCCTGTTGTTCCCCATCCAGGCCCCCACAGCCTCCAGACACTGAGATAAGGCATCGACCGCATCACTTACTTCACCTGGGATGGAGATGTATACCTGGGTATCATCAGCATATTGGTGATACCTCATCCCATGGTGACGGATGATCTCGCCCAGCGGCTTCATGTAGATGTTGAACAGGAGAGGTGAGAGAACCGACCCCTGCGGCACCCCACAAGTCAGGGGCCGCGGGTCAGCCCTCTCCTCCCCTATCAACACCGACTGGGCACGGCTCCGGAGGAAGGAGGTGAACATGCGCAAAACTACGTCGCCCACCCCCAACTCCCTGAGCCGTCCCAAAAGTATACCGTGGTTGACGGTATCGAAAGCCGCTGAGAGATCTGAGAGAGCTAGGATGGACGCACTCCCTCCATCCCGCTCTCGCCAAAGATCATCCATAAGCGCGACCAATGCGGTCTCCGTCCCATATCCCGGCCTGAAACCTGACTGGAAGGGGTCTAGATAATCCGTTTCCTCCAGAATCCTCTGGAGTTGCATAAAACTTCATTTTATCAGGGTCCAAACAGAGCATATACTGCAAGAGTGGATCAGACAGGACTTCTGTGTACCTTCAGATGGCAAAATAGAAGACACAACTGAAGTTCTCTCTTCCATGCAGTCGGAATCCTTGCAATCTTAAAGCAAGCACCTCAAAATGGGTAGAGCTGACAAATTCTAGTCTGGCTTCTAGAAGCAGGACTCCAAACAATCGTGCACAAACCTCAATAGTTACAACTCTGATTGTTCTGATCTCAGTGGATATGACAAATTGCCATACCTTTACTGTCCCGAAGAGTTCGTCCTTAATGTGTCCTCCTCCAAACTCTTTCTTTACTGTTGCTCGGGTTGCTGCGTAGAGCATCTTGAGTCTAACCTGATTGCAGAGAGAGAAAGAGAAGAGAACATGGGCGATGGGAAGACATTCATGGCTCCTAACAATCAGAAGTCCAGATCACAGTAGCTAAAAAAGAGTTGCAGGATTATTTATGGTTCTGAAACCCATCAGAAAGGACCTTTCGTATTTGGAATTACAGCCCCTTTTTTACCAATATTTATATCAAAATGAATTTGCTAGCTCTGTCTTCCCCAGAAACTTCTGGATGTGTTGAACAACTCCCAGAATTCCCCAGACAGCATGGCCATGCTGAAAATTCTGAGAGCTGAAATTCATACAATCCCTCCCCCCAGACTGACAAAAGCTGTGCTAGCTTTCAATCAATCACAGATTGCTTAATTCATTACAACAATAGTAAACATAACTGCTATTTGCGGCAAGATTTGTAGTGCTCAAATTTGTCCATCTACATGTTTAAAGGTATTAAAATATAGATTAAATACTAGTAGAAGTTGATGGGAAGTATTTTTCTTTCACTTCATTAAGTAAGCAAGTAAGCCTTCGAGTCAACTCCTGGTGACTTCATGGAAGGTCCATGTAGTTTTCTTGGCAGTACCGTAATAGTTGCTATTTCCTTCTTCCCAGTTTAACCTGCAACCTTGGGATTTCCTGGTGATATTTCTCCAAGTACTAATGAGGCCTGACCCTCCTTGATTCAGAGACTAGAGAAACTTGATTACATGCTGCAACCTACCTGGGCAAACTTCATTACTTCTCATAAAGGAAGCTTAAATTACAAATTGTTGGATTGATGACATCATATCATAGGCAGTATGTCTATGAAGGTTCTCAGTCATCCAGGTGGAATTGTCTGTAGCTTGAATCATGTCAACTGGATTTCTATTTTCTCAGTGGAAACGTTTCTCTCCTTATCTAAGGAGCTTCTTCAGTCTGAGCAAAGTTAGTAAGGGAATCCTTAAATATGTTTCTAGGTGGCTGTGTGACCTTGCACCTGGGGCTAGGTCATGGTTATTTTGAGATGTTATTTCTAAGTCCCTTTATCATCTAAAGGAGGATCGTTAAGAGGCAGTACTTAATAGGCAGTACTTGTGAAACATGGGGCTGCCTTTGAAGACCACTCAGAAGCTACTGCTGGTCCAGAATGTAGCAATAATGGGCATATAAGACCCCTGCTATGTAAGCTGCACTAGTTATCAGTTGTCTTCCAGATGCAATTCAAGTTGCTGGTTTTCACCTATAAAGCCCTACATGGCATAGAGCCCAGCTATTTAAGGAACCACCTGTCTCCTGCAAAATCTGCCTTCCTGTGCCCTCCAGTAGAGTTGGCTTGCTTCAGGTCCCATCAGTGTCATCTAGTGGACCTTTTCTGTCACTGCACTTGCCTTTTGGAAGAGCACTCCCCAGAGATTTATATGGCCCCCACTTGCTTGTCTTCAACTGTTATCTAAAAACTGGCTCTTCTCCCAGGCCTTGAGTTAAGATTTTATTTATTTATTTTATTTATAATTCAATTTGTATTCACCGCTCCATCTCCCCACAGGGGGACTCTGGGCGGTTTACAAGATGATTGGATGGGCCCCTTTAAGCTGGAGGGGGATCTGGAAGAGTGGTTTGAATGGTTATTGTTTGATGGATATTGTTTTTATGGAATTGTTGTTCTTTTAATTTTGTGAAGCCACCCACAGTTATTAAGAGTTGGGTGGCCTTGAAATTTAATAAACAAATAAATAACAAAGCAGTCCTTGCCAACTTAGTGACTTCTAGGTGTGTTGGACTTTAATTCTCATAATCAGCTAGTAAGATTGCACAAAATATCTCAAATTTGAATTGTTTCACATTCAAAATGCCCCGTTTCAAATTCAAAATGCCCTGTTTCAAATTTGGCTGCATCACATTAGAAAGAAGCTGACTGAATCATTTGGGGAGTGTTCTGAGTTCCAAATGATCTGTTGAGCTCCAAACACTTCCATCATGATTGAGGCAGCCTGCCTTGAATGAGGAATGCCTGTTCCACCTTTGCAACAGCTGCATCAAAACCCAGCTGCTTTGCATATATTGACTAACATGGTCAATCCCTATGATGACTGGAGATTATGGGAATCAATAACATCTGTAAAGTACCTGGCTGGCAATGAATGTACTGTAGATTAAACAGATGTAAAGCACATGCAACTGCCAACCATTGGCTATTCAGGATTGGAAAAGGAAAGTAGAGCAACCTCAATGCTTCTGAAGAGCACTTTGCATACCTTTTAATCTTCAGTTTACTATCTAAACTAACTGCAGGGACCCGGGTGTTTTTAACCCTGTATTCTGTGAATGGGAATAAACTGAAAGCTTACAGGAGAGTTGTCAGGTGACCAGGAGATGAAAAGCCACTCATAGCCCTGTGCATTTTGGGTGTCCAGGCGGTAAAGGATGTAGCATGGCTGCAGCTCATCCAGCAGAGGAAGCACAAAGGAATCATAGTCCTTATCCCAGCGCCGAGACAGTTCTTTGGAGGCTCCAAGCACTAGCTGCTCTGGAAGTCAAGGTAGGGCAAGAGGAGAAAGAATAAATGAGTAAGCAAAAGAGATATTACATTTAATATAGCACTACATATCTCATCTTTACTTAGAATTAGGGAAGAGAACCTGAAACCATCCTAGATGTTGCTGAACTCTAACTCCCATCTGCCATAGTCAATGTGATGATCCTGAGCTAGCAATCAGTACTCCTCACACGAATCACGTTGGAATCGAAAGGAATCTTTATTGCAGTTCGTGATCCATAACACTTCAAAGATTCAAGTGGCTACATGTCTCGAAGTTACAGCTTAAGTACATTCTTTTCCCCTCCCCTTTTCCCATTGAGTGCGTGCCGGCTCCAGCCTCCTCTCGTCTCACGCCTTATCCACCCTGAGGCCTCTGTCCGGTGTGCGTGGTGCTGAATCCACATTGCTGCCTCCCTCCTGCACGTCCGCCAGCACTTTCTGGATGACGTCATGTCACAAATGGTTCCATGGCAGGGGCCATTTGTGACATTCTGCCCCCCCCGAAGATTAACCCCTCCCTTGTTTTGGTTTTCCTGGGTATTTGTTGTGAAAGTTCTTTACTAATTGGGGTGCTTTTACATCGCAGCTATAGACCCACTCGCTCTGTGACTTGGGAAATTGTTTCCATTGCACCAGGTATTGCAGTTTTCCTTTATACAATCTAGAATCTAATATTTCCTGTACCTCAAAGTGACATTCTCCATCTATCATTATTGGAGTTGGTACCTTTTGCTGTGGGTGCCAGTGTTCTCTTTAGCTGGTTTCAGTAAGCTGCAGTGAAATACGGGGTAGAGGTTCTTTGGTAATTGCAGTCACACTGCCACCTCGTTAATTACTCTGGTGATTGGGAAGGGCCCTATGAACTTCGGACCTAGTTTTTTGGAAGGCTGTGAGGACTTTTAAGAACTTTGTGGATAAATATACGTACATTATCCCCCACCTTTAGCTTCCATTCTGGGGCCCTCTTTCGATCAGTGTAACCTTTGTAAGTTTCCTTTGCATGTGCTAGCGCTCTCTGTATTGCCGGCCATCCCTCAGCTATATGTTTCGCCCATTCGTCGAGCGGGACTGTGATTTCATTAGGCTTAGATAAATCTGGAAATGCTACGAAATCCTGACCGTTTACCATCTTGAACGGTGTGAATCTAGTACTTTGATGTACTGAGTTGTTGAAAGCTACTTCTGCAAATGGTAGCAGGTCTACCCTATTGTCTTGTTGGTTATTAACATAGCATCTAAGGTATTGTTCTAGTACTTGGTTGGATCGTTCACAACCTCCGTTCGTGGCTGGGTGGTGACTTGAACTCAGACCTTGCTCCACCCCCATAAAAAAAAAGCTTTCCAAAATTTTGAAGTGAACTGGACTCCTCAATCGCTTATCACTCGCTCAGGTGCCCCGTGCAGCCGGTATATATGCTGTACAAACAATTTGGCTAGCTGGCCCGCCGTTGGGATATTGGTGCAGGGTACGAAGTGGGCCTGCTTGGAAAATAAGTCCGTGACCACCCAAATCACTGTTTTCTTATGACTCTCAGGTAATTCTACTATAAAATCCATGGATATTTGCTTCCATGGGTGCGTGGGATTGGTTACTTCTTGTAGGGACGGGTGGGGCGGGTCGATGTAATAGGGATGAGAGGCATGGCCATGAAGGGCTTTAAAGGTGATAACCAACACCTTGAATTGGACCCGGAAGCAAACTGGAACCCAGTGCAGCTCGCATAGCAGAGGTGTTATATGTGCTGATCCTGGTGCACCTAAAACTGCCCGCATGGCTGCATTCTGGACCAGCTGTAGCTTCCGGATATTCTTCAAGGGTAGCTCCATGTAGAGCGCGTTAAAGTAGTCTATATGGGAGATAACTAGGGCATGAGTGACCATTCGAAGGGCCTCTTGGTCTAGGAAAGGGAGTAACTGGCACACAACACGAAGATGAACAAAGGCCCTCCTGGCCACGACTGCCACCTGCTCTTTGAGCAGGAGTCGTGAATCCAAGAGGACCCCCAAGTTATACACCGGGTCTGTCAGGGGCAGTGCGATCCCATCCAGAACTAAAGATGACAATTTCCCAGATACCGAGGAGCCATTAATCCACAGCCACTCCGTCTTACAGTTGAAGCCTGTTGTTCCCTATCCAGGTCCCCACAGCCCCCAGGCACCTGGAAAGGGTGGCCACGGCATCACTTACTTCACCCGGGATGGAGATGTATAACTGAGTGTCATCAGCGTATTGATGATATCTCATCCCATGGTGACGGATGATCTCGCCCAGTGGTTTCATGTAGATGTTAAAAAGGAGCGGAGAGAGTACCAAGCCCTGCGGCACCCCACAAAGAATGGCCCGTGGCCCGGATCTCTCACTCCCTGTTTAGCTATCATTCTGGGCCATATTTTAGCAAAAGAGCACAAACAAAGGGACCACCACCAGAATGAACTAACATTTATTTATTTAATTAATTAATATGGCCACCCATCTCACAAAAGTGACTCTGGGCAGCATACAAGGATTAAAACAACAGTTATAAGCAATGACCCATGATGCCCAAGATAAACAATACGTTCCAATCAGAAAAACCACATCAACAGCAGAGCTCGCCTAACCTCCCGGCTCAAATGTCTACCACTAAAGCCCAGGGCAGGGAGTTTCTCTGCTGAGACCTTGAAGGACCAGTTTCATCCAATGCAAGGACTGGTTTTGTCCAGCAAAACTTTTTATTCAATATAAGTAGGCTTCATATTTATTGTTTTTTGAAGGGAGGGCGGGAGGGAAGGAAATCCTGTTTCTAGATTTCTATAGGAAGTATAGGCTACACCTTGTTGGAGTGTCCCATGTGATTATTCTGAATAAAAACACCAGCTCTTAGTCTGAATATTTTAGCAATAATTCTGCCAGGAACCACTTGGCAACTGTTTTGTGTGAGTGAACAATATCTGTCTGTTGCATCATCCATTTATACTACTACAGTTTTCTAAGATGACAAGATTGGGCAGTGTGTTTTAGGAAGCATCAGATCTTATGATAACTCATTCTCCTATTTCTTCCTAATACACAAAAACAAAGTCAAGAACGTCAAAGAGCTTGCCAGAATAACCCCCACAGCAGTTTTTTTTACTTGACTCATGATGTATAGATGACTCCCTGCCATTCTCAAGAATCCTGGTCCACCTTGGCCCTTTGACTCCTTTATTTATAGTAAAACCTCTTGCTCCTTTTCTAAGTATTGTTCTGCCTCCTATGGTTTCGCAAAGTGAGCAAACAGGAAAATGGGAAGTGTGTGGGCATTACTGTAAGAGCCTCTCCTTGCTTTCATCTAACTGTGGCACCACCATGCCCTGATAACTTCATTTTCTGCCTTCCTCTGATCCCCAGCCCATACCTGAGGTTGCTTTAAATCAGTGTTTCTCAAACTTGGCAACTTTAAGATGCATGACCCACACACCTTAAAGTTGCCAAGTTGAAAAACACTGACTTAAATCATCCTTAGCTGCAATGGTGCTAACATAGAGCTCTCCCCGCTTATTCCATTTCTCCCCCATGGATTCAATCTGACATGCTTCACTGACCATTTTGTTGGGGCACTGTCGGGTGAGCCCTGGCAGTGGGGATCACCCTAGGAGCTACTGGGCACTTCTGGCTAGCGCAAGCATGCCTCCTCCATTTGGGTTCCTGGGCGCCCTCCTCCAGGACCATTCTACTTGGGCACTGGGGGAGATGCATTAGCTCAAACCAGTCTCTGTCCCTGTACCCACTAGGTCAGGCTGAACAGCAGCTGACCAGTGCTGGCAACAGGGGCTGTACCGTGAAGCAGAAGATAGACTGTTGTTTGGGCTCCTTTTGAACACACGCTTAGCCTTTTCTGGAATAACACCCAATCTATGTTTAAAAGGAGCCTGACCACCAGTTACTCTGTTAAAAAGAACGCCGAACCCATTTCTTTTGAATGCACATGTGCAAAGTACTTGCGCAAAACCACAGAAACTGATTACAGATACCCATCTAGCTATCTGTCAAAACTCATCTCCTGCCCCAGCCCAGATTAAGAGGAGCAATTGATCCTGCCCTGCACATAAGGACACATTGTTTGCTGTCATCATGTCTTTGGCAGGATGGGGACCGCCAAGGGAACAGCAAATGCCATGACAGTATAATTTCCTGCAGCTCGGGGACTGGCAGGTAGCACTTTCACTTGGCTGTGAGGAAAGTCCTAAATCAGGCTAAATCAAGGAAGGCCTGGAAAATGTCCACTCCCCTCTAGCATTAGTCCTGCCAATCCAGGGCTGCTGGGGAAAAAAAACGTTTTGCTGCCATCTAGTGGCTGTCCAGATTTTGGCAGTCAGATATGATAAGTCAAATAGCAGTATTCTAGTTATTTCATTTATCATTTTCTAAATGCCGGCAAAAATTTAACCTTATCATCAATAGTGTTGGGAAGGGGGGCAAAAAAAGCCGTAGATGGTAGAAGCCTAATTGGGGTGCAAGAACCATCCCTTTTGTACATGCGGACATGACAGATATTGCCTTTTTTGACAACCTCCCCCACAGATGCTGCTACATAAGATCAATGCACAGATATCTGCTTGTCATTTGTAATTTTCACAGCTTGTACTTTTTGCTTCTGATTTCCCCCTGGTTTTACTATTTACAATTTGCACAATCATGAGAGTGCCTTTGATGGTGGACTGCAATGCATGAAAACTTATGCCACAAGAAATCTTTAAATGTTCCACTAGATTTGTTGTTTTTGCTTTCATTGTGTTGATCAAACTCATACACTGATTGGAAAAAATAGGCAAATATAGTCATTTAAACTGACAGACCCTAATTCATTCTTGGTCCTTCACCTAAAAGCACAAGAATGTTTGCTCAGCTACATAAATGCACAGATCAGTTGTATTTGCAAAACACTGAATGATGCACTTTTAAATCTTGCTCTGCTTGATTTGTCATCATAGAGAAATGAGAGTCAATGTGTGTTGTTGTTCAGTCGTTAAGTCGTGTCCGACTCTTCGTGACCCCATGGACCATAGCACGCCAGGCCTTCCTGTCCTCCACTGTCTCCCAGAGTTTGCTCAAGTTCATGTTCATTGCATCAGTGATGCTATCTAACCATCTCATCCTCTGCTGTCCCCTTCTTTTGCCTTCAGTCTTTCCCAGCATCAGGGTCTTTTCCAGTGAGTCCTCTCTTCGCATTAGGTGGCCAAAATATTTGAGCTTCAGCTTCAGTATCTGTCCTTCCAATGAGCAGTCAGGGTTGATTTCCTTTAGGATTGGTCAACGTGACCATAGTTTATTAGCTGTTGGAAGCTTTTTGTTGTGTCAGAGCAATCAGACAAATATCCCTACAGTCTGAACAGGGTAAGTCCAAGAAGGTTACACCATATATTCAGAATGGAAAGGTTTGGTTTCAAGTCTCATCTGACAGTCTGAGATGGCAGTCACGTTAGGGATAACTTCATTGCACTGTAATGCAGGAACTCAAAAACAAATTCCATCCTTGTAACTAAACAACCCAAAGAATGCAATGACCCGGGGGGAACATAATAAAGTCAAGATGATTCTATTTGCATACTTCATTCTTTTCAAACTAAGGTTGTGAAGGTTCAAACTAAGGTTGTGAAACTAAGGTTCAACTGGCAGTAAAAGTGCCTCTAATCAAAATAGGCAACACATTTTTTAAAAAATTACTGAATGCTTATAAAAATTATATTCAAGCTTTCCCCAAGGCTATGACAGAGATACATAAGCCTTTTTCATGCACTGTCTGTGGAAGTCAGTCTTCCAGATGAATGTATTACCTTGATGCTTGTTATAAAATCTTCAGATTATTTTTGTTGTTGTTAAATCCATATCCTCAAACCATGAAAGACATACCAGGGGTTGGTGTCCACCCAACACAGCACTGTCTTTTCTGATTTCAGTCTCAGAGAAAATGGATAATTCACTTTTTTTATGATGATGTGTTATATTTTTACTCCATTTCTCCTTTAGGAGTTCAAGGTGGCATACAAAGCATTCCCTCCTCCATTTTCTTCCCTGCAAGAATGATCTGATTAGGTAGACTGGGTTAAAGGATAGTGACAGGCCAAAAGTCACCCACTAAGGTTCCATGGTTGGTGGTCCTCAACCCTAGTCCAACACTTCAATTACCACACTATACTATTTCCCGCAGACACTAATGGTTATGTTTTCAGATGCAAGCTCATTCAATCTTGTTTTTGCAGACTGTCTTGAATCCTGGATGAAAGTGAATATAAGTGAAAAACTCAACGATCTTTTACATGTATTTTTCTAATATATACTTTTCCTTACACTTCTCAATATTGGCTTTTTAAAACTCCTTGCACACATTCTAGATTCCATTTTCCCAAAGGTACTTTTTAAAATCTGGAGACCTGAATGGGCATCACATCATTTAGAGCAGTGCTTTCCAAACTGCCGCCGTTGGCGACACACCAATGGCGGCAGCGGTGGCGCGCGGGGCGGTGGCGCGGGGGGCACGCGGTGGCAGCGTGTTTTCCGCTAAAACGCGGAAGCGCCGCCGCGTGCACCCCCGCGCCGCCGCCGTTCACGCCCCTGCCGCCGCTTCCGGGTTGTGTTGCAACACACTAAACTGTGTGTCGCGACACACTAAAGTGTCGCGACACACAGTTTGGAAAGCTATGATTTAGAGAAATGCAAACAACAAAAAATAATTTCAGATAGGTACAGTAGGTTTCAGCTCCTAGAATTCTCAGCAGTAGCCATGCTGTCTGGGAAAGTGAAATGCATTCTTTTGGAAGTTGTAATCTTTAGTGACACCAACTTAGTTCTGCCTTCCTTTTTAAAATTGGCAGGCTTACTCCTCAATGTTTTTAACACAAAAAACGTACTTTGCCCTATCAAAGAACTCCAGGAATGGAAAAACTCCACCATTTGCTTGCTGCTAATTTTTCAGAGGTTCCCTTTGGTTGGCTTATTATGATGACTCTTAACCTAGGTTGACACATCATGTAAGACGTAATTACTTTTTCCCATAGTTAAAATAAGCCATAAAAATGCTAACTCCTAAGTCATGGCTTATAAAGCACAATAGCTGGAATTCACACATCTCACTAAATCACCTAAGAAACTCTTGATGGCTTTAATAACTTCATCAACTGCAACTAAATCCTCTCATCCTGAAAAGTGGCATTTGTTTTATAATGTTACTGTTTATTTGGGCTTATTAATTATTGTTCCCACTATCTAATACTCAGAAGATTAGTCAATCCAATTGAGGCAGGACTATACATAAAAAAAAACATTAGCCAAATCTCTCTGTCTCACACATGCCTCTTGCACATATATGAGCCCTACATTAATACCTATCCATCTATGTTGCACACCTACACTGAGTGAGTATGTCATGGGACTTTGGGATGGAAACAGCCCCAGGCAGGACACAGACAACTTTATTGTTAACAATTGTGTTTCTTATTAAGTGAACAGGGAAGTGCTTATTTATTTATCCACTTTCATTGTGGATTCTTCTTTCTTCATCTGGCAGCAACATTTTATAATCTCTGCCGTGGCCTAACTTTAGCTCACCTCCTTAGCCTAGCACATTGTTTCTCAACCTTGGCAACTTTAAGATGTATGGACTTCAACTCCCAGAATTCCCCAGCCAGCCAATTCCTCAGCCAGCCAGCCCAGACAAGCATGGCTGGCTGGGGAATTCTGGGAGTTGAAGTCCATACATCTTAAAGTTGCCAAGGTTGAGAAACACTGGCCTAGCAACTCGTTATATTCTTTACCTATGCCTTTTCTATCTTAGATGAGTAAGATTAGTAAAGCAATCTCCCTCCCTCCCTCCATCCCCCCCCTTCTGTTATTATTTACATTCATCTCCCAGACCCATCCTAGTAATCTTTTTTTGAAAGGGCTCTTTGTCATCTTTCTCTCTCTTGAAAGTATCTTGGTAGCTGCTCTGGACATAACTCTCTCCCTGATCTCTGTTGTTTTGGGCCCCAGCTGAGAGCCCAACTGGAAAACTGCTGTTTGATTGACACACAAGGGCAGTCGGGGTTATTTTTACAATCTTTGCTCCTCCTACCTCCTTTGCTCTTTTTTGTTTCTTCTCTTGCCCAGGGATGGAACTAGGGTCTCTGTCACCCGGGGCAAACATGGATTCTGCGGGGGGGGGGGGGCATGGCTTATTTTGTCATTTTGGCACCCCCGGGCGCCATTTTGGCACACCCCCCAGTGCAGTGCCCGGGGCACATGCCCCGCTTGCCCCCCCCCCCTTAGTTGTGGCCCTGCTCTTGCCTACTTCTTGGAGCCCTTTCTTTTCCTTTCCTCCTTTTTCTATCCAGCCATCTTTTGAATCTCAAGTGCTGACAAGTTTCCCCTCTAAGGTAGCCTCAGGTCCCTGCTCTAAAGGGTCCAGCCCCTCCTCTTCCCCATGCCTATGGGCAAATCGGGGCAGGTAGTTTTGCTGCCTGAGCCAGCCTCCCACCAGGTGCCAAAGAGAGGGAGGGAAGGAAGGAAGGAATTAAAATGGAAAGCGCCAGGTGCATGGAACCACCAATATTAGAGCATGAAGCAGGTGCATTATGAAGAGCCAGGCATAGAACCCTCAGGGCAAGCAGACTGCTTTATAATTGCAACACCTTGCTTTTCTTTGTTTTGCCAGGACACCTTTGAGGCAAATCCATAGAAGTTATTATCCTACTACCCTTGATGTGCAGCTGTTAATCATTTGCAAAGTTGCTGGGAGGAAACTAAATCATCACAGGAAGGCAACTAGGCGAGCTGCTCTTTGTGGGCCTGAGCCCAGCTGAGTTCTCCTGGAGCCAGATTCCCACACTCCGGTCTCTTACAATCTCTCTCCTTGTGTCTTTCCAGTAATGGCTTATGTGGTCACACAAAAACACACAGAAAGAGCACAATCTGAGAGGGGATCACAGAATTGTTTGAAATCATTCTTCACTAGGTTGCGTTATTTACTGAAGATGCATTAGCTGTCACTTCTTTCAGTTTAGGACTGGAAATCAGCAAGCAACATTAAGGAATTCCCAGGCAAAGGAAATAATTATACTGAAACACTGATAATGAAGTAAGTGTAAACTTTTTTTTTAATGTACTAACAGTGTTGCGGTGGTTAACATTTTTATTTGCAAAGTTTATGAAGCTATTATGACTTTTTTCCTAAGCAGATTAAGTCTTTATCTTTCTGACCTATTCCATCAGCATTAAGGCAATAGCAGAGTGAGCCAAAAAAAAATATTAAGTTCTACTAGACAACCCTGTGACCCGTTGGGTCATCCTTTGAGAGAAAGGTGCTGCAGTCTGATGTGACCAGAATGAACATTAATTTTTCGGCTGACCATATTTTTTTACCCCAATGCTAGATGGTCCTGTGATCATCTAAGAAGAGTATATAGCATAAATAGAAAAATAATGGTAGTGGCAAACAAACTTCAACAATAAATCAATATCTACTTACCTAAACAGATAAACAGAATGACCACAGGTGGGTAAAAAAGCAGTGGGAGCGGGAGCGACTTCTGACTTCCTGCCAGCTTCCCCATTGACTTTGCTTGTGGGAAGCTGGCAGGGAGCGTCGGAAATCATGATCACGTGACCGCAGCAACACTGCAACGGCCACAACTTTGAGAATAAAACTGAACATCGTGGAAATTTCAATTCCACAGGAGTAATGGGTCCCGGATTTTTTATGCATTCTTTAAGTTAGCGGATTTTAGATACCTTGATTCAAAAATTGTTGCAGTATAATGCACCATTTGGGCTAACTTGAGGGTACAAACAGACAAACATAAACACAATGAGAGTTTTGGTAGTATATAGAACAGAGCTTTCCAAACTTTTCGTGTTGGTGACACACTTTTTAGACATGCATCATTTCGGGACACACTCTTACAGCAAGGCATCATTTTGCGACTTTTACAGCAGGGCACAAGGCAAGCACTATGACCTGCGCGGAATCACAGCAGGTTTGGAGGCAGCAAGGCACAAGGCAGGCACTAGGACCTGTGCGGAATCACAGCAGGTTTGGAGGCAGCAGCAGCTGTGACACACCCAGACACTGCAGCCAACACACTAACGTGTCGTGACACACAGTTTGGAAAGCTCTGATATAGAAGATATGGCCAAATCTCAGAATCTCCAGGAAAAGAACACCTGTGCTCTGACCCTAAAGGTCTGCAAACACAAGATCTGTGCTGCTAAACCCAAATAGAAGTTGTCTTTAGATCCTGCTGCTCAACGCAGCAAAATTTCACAATGTACGGGCAGAACAGATGTGCAGGGAAGACATTGGGTCAAGATGAGACATTCTGTAGTATTGGCTAC
This sequence comes from Charina bottae, assembly GCA_023362775.1. Taxonomy (NCBI): domain Eukaryota; kingdom Metazoa; phylum Chordata; class Lepidosauria; order Squamata; family Charinaidae; genus Charina; species Charina bottae. The sequence goes on from JALMGJ010000022.1 coordinate 3,343,521, forward strand.
TCCACAGTCCTCATCTCTTTAGAACTTGGTCTATGGAAAATTGCAAAAAGAGTATTTCCTCTTTTTATTTACTTTTTTATTTACACATTTTTTATTCTACCCTGTCAATCAATCAATTCTGTCCCCTTTAATCAATATTGCATTTGAACAGGGTTCTAAAAAAATAAATATGGTCCTGAGAAAATAAATATAGCAAAGAGGCAAAACCTTAAAACCACAATGCTCAAGATACTGCAACTACCTTACAGGAACTTTAAAGCAGGGAAAATGATAATCCATCGCCAGTGTCAACATATGAAAACAGTTTGTCAGAGAATAGCAGTTCAAGTTTGTTCTTAGTGAGTCAAGAGTTTGCAATTTTCTGGCAACAATTCAAACAAAATTTCATTTTGCCTCCATTTAGTCTTCCTTCTACTGGGATATTATATACACAGAAACAAGATAGACACCTAAGTTCCAGCCATTAACACCATTCCTAATATATGCTGAAAGCTGGCTGGGTGACCTTGGGCCAGTCACTCTCTCTCAGCCCAACTCACCTCACAGGGTTGTTGTTGTGGGGAAAATAGGAGGAAAGAGTATTAGTTATGTTTGCCGCCTTGAGTTATTTATAAAAAAAATAATAAAGGCAGGACAGAAAATAAATAAATATACATATACATATACATATACATATACATATACATATACATATACATATATATATATATAGTGATTTATTAGCTCCTCTATCGACCATTGACTGCTATTTGGTACCACTGTAAAAGTAAAGTTAGGTCTCCCCCAAGTCCTCCTGCTGACTTCGTAGAGAGGTCCACATAGTTTCTTTGGCAACTATACGGAAGTGGTTTGCTACTGTCCTCTTGAAGGTTTTCTCAGCCGACCCTACAGGCCTGGGAATCCCAGAGAGTTTCCCATCCAGTCAGGCCTAACCTTGCTTAGCTTCCAATTTCAAAACTCAAATCAGTGATCACTATCAGTTGAGAGAAGGCGGTTAAGACCTGTGAAAAGCAGAAGCACAGAGAGAAATGCAACATAATTTAACCTAAGCTTGTTTCTTGCCCTTTTAAATGACTTTAATGTTACAATACAGCTTTTACAGTGGGGAGGAAGTATGCTGCATTTTTAGCTTGTAAATCAGTTTTGTATACAGGCAGTCCTCGTTTAGCGACCACCTCACGTAGCGACCATTTGCAGTTATGACGGTGATGAGAAAGTAACTTTGCGACCAATCCTCGCATTTATGACCTTCACAGGCCCATAAAGCTGAAGTAAGATCATAAAATTATGATGTTTCACTTAGCAACCACTTTGCTTAACGGCCAAGTTGCTGGTCCCAATTGTGGTTGCTAAACGAGGACTACCTGTACTTTATTCTTGATTTAGCTCTGCAAATGTTACCCTTTGGCTTATGAGTTAAGTAACCCCCACTGGAGAGGCATTCCCCGGGTTTCCTTACAGCTGCCCTCCACCTCACAATGATGGTGTATGTTCAACCCTCAGATTTGCATAAGATTAAAGAGATGCCCATCCCACCCAGGTTAATGTGGCAAACCAGGGAATGACCTTAATCAGCAGAATGGTCATATTTCCGAGAGACTTCCTGAGTCACAGCACAGATACTAGACACAATCTCTACTTTGTACACAGTACTATCCTGGGCTGGTAAAGTTTCTTTGAAGTCCCGTTCAACCCCTGATGATGTAATTATATGGAAGCTGTTTGCTCTTCCTATTTCTGGGATGCATCTTTGACTCCTTCGACTAGTTTATAGCCCAGATATTCCCTAAAGGTCTGCCATCCATGTACTAACCAGGTGTGACCTTGCTTAGCTTCCTTGTTGGAACCAGGTAAAAGCAAAACTGTAAAGGAAAGAAAATCCTTCCCCTGGCCTAAGGGATTTGTGAAGCTTCCTTCCTTATATGGGAAGTACTGTAGTACTGTGGAAGTCCAAGTCTAACTTGGGACTGTTCCAGCTCAATATGAGTGCTAAACTATAGTTTATTGTTAAGTGTAAACAAAGGGAGCCTGCAGGACAGATTTCAGAATCTCACTGGGCAAATATAGAGCTACACAGCTGGATGCATTCCATCTGGCATATAACATTTATCCCCATTTTTAGGTTTATCTAACTGACTTCACGTTTCTGCTTTGGCCTGTGCGGTAGGCCTCGTGTACTGAACTCTTCTTGAATGCGAACAGGTCAGTAAGAAGTAAGTAAGCAAATCAAGTTGAAGAGTAGATCAATACTCACTTGCTCCCTTCATCCAGGCCAGATGAACAACAATAGTTGAATTAAAAAGAATTCTGAAACAGGATTGTTCAGTTTGGGAATTTCTTTCCACAGAGTTTGGAGTCTCTCTTTTATTATCACTCTGGATAGCTTTTATGGCCCTTGTCTACAGTTGTTGTTTTTTTAAGTTATGTGGTCTTCTAACTCTTTCACAACCTGCACAACTCTCTCCTGACCCTACCTTCACCATAACAGAGCCCTCCAGGACGGCCATTCCCCACTCCTTTCTCCTTTCAAAAACCTATTTTTCATCGTTCAAACATTCTGAGGAATGGAGGGCAGCCAAATCCATCTAAGTCCTGAGCCAACTCCTCCTTGAAAACACTGACTCTGATGACTCACCTCACTCTACAGATTACAGCAGTCTTTCTCAACCTTTTAACCCTGAACCTTTTAACCTTGAAATATTTTCCAGGCCTGGGGAACCCCTGCACATTCAGGCTCAAATATAGGCCAGAAGTTACAAAATTTTATTATTTCATGTGTAGGCCTGCATATATGCATTAACACTGTTCCTAAACTAAAAATAAAGAAACTTACCTCTTTAATGTGAAGTTGCCCGAATTTGAAATAATTTTTTTAATAAATCGTGATCTCCCAGGGAACCCTAGTGACCTCTCGCGGAACCGAGAGTTCCACAGAACCCTGGGTGAGAAACCCTGGATTACAGTTCTTCTTTCTTTTTTGTGGTTGTTGGCACAAGTCTTTCTAATCTCCAGGGCGACAGATAAACTTTGTTACTGCACAGCAGACACACCTTAGCCTTGTGGCTCAGAGAAGAGGAATTAATTTTCTTCAAAACAGAAAGAGGTGAAATAACTAATATTATTGAAATCATGGAGGGAAAAAAACTTCAAACGATCTAATCATAAATTGCAGCAATGAAGGCACTCAGGTATAACTGGCAAGCATCAGTTTTTCTAAGTATATCACAGACATACTAAGATGCAAGATTAAGTCCTAACTACAGTAACATGCTTCTTCTCCCTTCCAGTCATTCCCTCATCCCCCCCTCCAAAAACTAAATGAAAACATCTACACCACAATATATGAGAGCCAGTTTAGTGTCGTGGTTGAGCCACCAGGCTAGAAACTGGGAGACTGAGTTCTAGTCCCACCTTAGGCACAAAGCCAGCTGGGTGACCCTGGGCCAGTCACTCCCTCTCAGCCCTAGGAAGGAGGCAACGGCAAACCACTTCTGAAAAAACTTGCCAAGAAAACTGCAGGGACTTGTCCAGGCACTCTCCGAGTATCGGACATGATTGAACAGATTAAAAAACCTCACAATATATTGGCTACAAAATGGACCAATAGCATGGGATTAATTATTAAACAAATCCCCAATACTCTCAGTTTATCTTACATTTTCTGAGGGAGTGATGGCCAAGCATTAAGTAACCACACATGAAATGTACATATTTAAATGTACATATATATTTAGCCATGTATACACTTCTTGGGAGGAGAGCAATGACAAATCTTGATAAAATAGTTAAGAGCAGAGACATCACACTGACAACAAAGATCCACATAGTTAAAGCAATGGTATTCCCCGTAGTAACCTATGGCTGCGAGAGCTGGACCATAAGGAAGGCTGAGCGAAGGAAGATAGATGCTTTTGAACTGTGGTGTTGGAGGAAAATTCTGAGAGTGCCTTGGACTGCAAGAAGATCAAACCAGTCCATACTCCAGGAAATAAAGCCAGACTGCTCACTTGAGGGCAAAATTATTGATTGTGGTATGGTGGTAAATTATTAAAGGCAAAACTGAAGTACTTTGGCCACATAATGAGAAGACAGGATACCCTGTAGAAGATGCTGATGCTAGGGAAAGTGGAAGGCAAAAGGAAGAGGGGCCCACCAAGGGCAAGATGGGTGGATGATATTCTGGAGGTGACAGACTCCACCTTGGGGAAGCTGGGGATGGCGATGGCCGAAAGGAAGCTCTGGCGTGGGCTGGTCCATGAAGTCACGAAGAGTCGGAAGCGACTGAACAAATAAACAACAACAAGCCATATATGGATTGATCATTCTTAGAGATGTTCCAGGCATTCACTACTTAGCCTGTCTGTAAGAATGAACGGGACTATACTAAGAATAGCAGACCACCAAAATGAATGTTGGCACCTTTCACATATATTAGGACTGGGACTACCATTCCTATAAAAGCATTTAGCTTCTATGATTGTGGGAAAATTTTAGAGGCTGTGTAAAGCTTTGGAAGAAAGAGCACAGGCCTCAGCATAAACCTATCTTCTTCTTGCAAACTCCAGATAATATGTCTCAATATGTAGAGGAAGCCTGGTTTATTGCTGGCTGACCATGTCTTAAACCCCTGAAAACCTGCAAGTTCCACCCTTTTCAACAAAGGCACATACAGATGGTGACCCTTGCAAGCAATAATATTTTAATTCCAATCATTTAGATGCCGCTGACATTTGAACTTTTCCAGTTTCTATAGTTTTTTAAATCCAATTTTACTTTCTTTTTAAAATCTAAAAATATTATATTTTCTTCAGAAGCAAGTCATTATAACTTGAGGACAAGAATCTCTCTAAAACAAAAGAAATACTTTGGGCAAGTCTTTCGACAAATGACAACTGCACTTTAAAAAAAAACTTCCAAAGACTTTAAAAAGAAAAAAAGGAAACCATATATGTAACGCAACTTTGTCTTGCCATCTTTGCTCCTTATTTAGAAGAGATGCTTCTGAGGACGTGTTTACCAGTTTAACAATCTGCTTTCAGAATAAGATACATATAACCAGATTCTTTAATCAGGATCAATCAATGTACAAGAGAAATATTGTCTTCTCTAGCAAACTCACCTGGGGCAAACATGGATTCTGTCCCCCCCCCCCCCCCCCCGGAAACATTCAGTATACAAATACTATTTTGTCATTTTGGCGCGCCCCCCCAGCACAGCGCCCGGGGCACATGCCCCGCTTGCCCCCCCCCCCCAGTTGCGGCCCTGTTTACACCTGTGGATAGGTCTACATGTCTATTGTCTTGTCTTGTGGAATAGAGGGCAGAATAGAAGAGGTTAAAAAAAGGTAAAGGTTCCCCCTGCACATTTGTGCAGTCGTGTCTGACTCTAGGGGCCGGTGCTCATCTCCGTTTGTTAGCCAAAGAGCCAGCGTTGTCCGAAGACGCTTCCATGGTCATGTGGCCGGCATGATGCACGTGGAACGCTGTTACCTTCCCACCGAAGTGGTACCTATTTATCTACTTGCATTTGCATGCTTTCAAATTGCTAGGTTGGCAAGAGCTGGGGCGAGTGCGGGAACTCACTCTGTCACGCAGGGCTAGGGATTCGAACCTCCGAACTTGCCATCTTCGATCGACAAGCCTGGTGTCTTACCCGCTGAGCCACCACGCCCCCAAATAGAAGAGGTTAGAATTTGCATAAATAGTTGAATGGGATACTTTTGTTCTAGCAGGAGTGCAGTATGTTAGCAAAAGTGGAGAAAGGTATGGCTAAAGATGAAAGTTTAAATACTTTTCTGAATGTCTTATAGTACAATCCCACAATAGCAAATTCAGATCCCACTGAACTTTGGGGAACCTACCCTCATGAAACCAGTTATAGCATTGAACCTAAGTTTGTCAGGGACTCTCACCTACTTATTCAAACACGGGGGTCACAGCACAGAAAGAATTCCTGTTTCACTGATGATCACTGTCACCTGTCTTTCTGCCTAGTACCTTCTAAAATGACTGTAATTTCCAGAATTCCCAGCCAATCTTGGAAGGCTGGTATATACTTTACCCTCATTTGTGGGCAAACAGTATGCAAATGCTGCTAACCCAGGCACTTCAACTCTTTACTTAGCATCTGGCACCTGGCGCTCACCACGTTTCTGCAGTGAAAGTAGCAATGAGCTACACTCCTAAAAGCCAAGCCACAAGAAACTCATCTGTGGAGGACTGCCAGAAAAAGGCTCTAGCAGGAGAACAACTGGTTTCGAGCATTTTCACTGAACTGTGGTTGCCTTTAACCTTTTCCTGTCGATTTTCTTTGCTAAAAATAATGTTTTGAAGATTCCTTTCACAACTGGTATTTCCTTGAGAAAATGGTACGTTATACATCACAAGGAGCAATGAATGGGAATGAAGAAAGTTAGCATAATTTTTTAAGAGAGGGATGTGCAGACTTTGAGGACAAGTCATCCAAGGCAGGGGTTTTCAAACGTTTTCAGGCCACGGGACTTGTTAGTTCTCAGAACCCCTGATCAAGAGGCAAAGTGATGGGTTGTCATGAGCACAACATCCCCCCTCCCCCAGGAGAACTTCTGGATGTCAGCTTAGAAAAATTATGTCAGCTTAGAAAAATTAAACTTAGAAAAATTGCTATAGACGCCCCTGCAAGTGTTTTTTCCCCCCTCACGGAACCCCATCAAGTTCCCCAGGGTCACTGTTTTAAAAACCCTGATTTAGCCAATGGAAGGCTGGGAAAATATGATAACCCCCCCCTAGCCATTAGAACTTCATTCCACAGAAATAATTTTTCTGGAGCAGCTCTTGTTACTGATACAACTGCCAGGAATTGCTGAAATGACTCTGAATTCCTTGAACACTCTCTGTGAGCCAAGAATGGAATCACTTTGAACCTGTTGCTGTGGTGTACGGGAGTCAGCTGTTATATTTTTAATGCCTATCAGATGGTTTTCTGATGTTTCTCAAAGCCAGGACTTGTTCCTTTCATTAGAATTCTTTCTATCCCACCAAAACACAACCAAAGCAGGGACCGAGAAACATCTAAATTCTTAAGTGGCTTAATCGTGATTTGGAAATGGGTAGTAAACTGATGATGGCAAAGAGAAAGCTTAAAGTATAGGCCTGCCATGGCTTTGACTAAAACGAAAACAAAATTGAAAACTTTTTTATCCTTAAAAGTATACTATAAAAATATACAGCCATTAGATGGGGTATAGTCTGCACTGAAAGATGTCAGTTTTCACCAACAGCAAGGGAAATTCAGAATATCTCCCAAGCATCAAAATAATGCCTGGAGGAGTGACGAGGTGCGCTGGGTGATCCCTGCCACTGCCACCTGGGTCTCCCCACAAGTGGAAGAACTCCATGCTTGTATGTCAGTACATGCACCAACCCTCCTCTCACAGCAGCCAAACACACAAATGACAAGGAGTCACAGGCACAAGTCCCACTGATAGAAGATCACACAACTAACTTGGAAGACCCCATAAGCCCCTTCATACGTTCACTCCCCATGGGGGAGGTTGTCTGAAACTCCACTATTCCTTGAAAAACTAGCATGAGGCAAAAATCAGCTCCAAAGAACGTGGATAATTGCTGCATACACTTTAAAGGCAACTATAAATTAGGAGATACGTTCCTTAAACTCATTAAAAAAATAATCCATGTTAGATTAAAGTAGCACTTGTGTTATAATAGCAACATAGATTCCTTAAGCTAGTCCCAGTCTGCTCAGTCATAACAAGAGGACAAAATCCTTAAACAACTTTTTTTGGTCACCTTCCTTCCATATCATTAAGAATCTCTAAAACAGAATTTGTGATTTATGTGTCTGTCCCCTTTAAACCTAGACAGCATATTAAAAAGCAGAGACATCACCTTGCCGACAAAGGTCCGTATAGTTAAAGCTATGGTTTTCCCAGTAGTAATGTATGGCTGTGAGAGTTGGACCATAAGGAAGACAGAGCGCCGAAGAATTGATGCTTTCGAACTGTGGTGCTGGAGAAGACTCTTGAGAGTCCCTTGGACTGCAAGGAGGTCAAACCAGTCAATCCTAAAGGAAATCAACCCTGACTGCTCTTTGGAAGGACAGATGCTGAAGCTGAAGCTGAAATACTTTGGCCACCTAATGCGAAGAGAGGACTCACTGGAAAAGACCCTGATGCTGAGAAAGACTGAAGGCAAAAGGAGAAGGGGACGGCAGAGGATGAGATGGTTAGATAGCATCACCGATGTAATGAACATGAATTTGAGTAAACTGCGGGTGACAGTGGAGGACAGGAAGGCCTGGCGTGCTATGATCCATGAGGTCACGAAGAGTCGGACATGACTAAACGACTGAACAACAACAACAAAAAACCCTTTAAAAAATGGTAAGGACCCCCCCAAGTCAAGATTGACTTTTGGTGATGTATGAAGCTTTCTTGGCAGTGCCGTTTGCCATTGCCTTCTTCTGGAAGTTTTTTCAATGTCCTAATCTCACCTAGGGATTCCCAGGCAGTCCCTGTACAAGTTCTAACCCTGTTTAGCTTCTGAGCTCACCCAAGGTTGGCTATGGTGCCACTTCCTGAGGCCTGTCCTCTTTACCATTATCTCAGTATTTGTCCCCTATCCACACTGACCCTCATATTATCTGTTCACCAAATATAGATGTTAGAAAGACTCATGATTTAAATTCCTTTTACATCAGTGCCCCATAAGCCCTTAGGATTTAGAGCGGCACATCACATAGATAAAAATACCTCATTCACTGTTGACTAAGAAGGCTTCCTAGGCTGCATTCATAGAAATGCATGTACTCGTTCTAAACAGCTTTAACAACCGCATCAGCTACACTGAACGGAAGGCGAGCGCATGTTCCACCCGAGCTTCAGATAAGGCCTAAACCTTCTAAAGACCATGCAACCGAAGCGCTGCCAGGATTTTCCCTACTTAGTAATGGGACGAAAGTTCTCCTGCCTTCTTTGGAAAATCCTGTTCCACGAAGGAGTGTGAGACTTCGCCTACTTTTTGTAGGGCCAGTAAGTTAAGAGGGGAAAGATCTGAAATGCTTCCTCTTTGAATAAACTGCAGAATTGCCATCATTCCTAAGCCAATGGGTAAGCTCAAATAGGTTTAAAGTAAGGGTGGGGAAAAAACAGGACACTGATTTAATTTGTGTTTCTTGGACACATGGGTAAACTGAAACATAATCACCTTTTGATATCATGGCTTAGGGAAAGGTATACAAAAACTAAGGGCATTAATTAAAATAACACACAAAAATACGTATTAAAATAACTTGCAAAAATACAGTATATTGGGCAGAACTGCATACAACGATATGTATATTGGAAATAACCTTAAAATATGTAAGGATTTTTCTCCCAATAAATTGCCAAGTGATGTAGAAATATAAAAGAATTTAATTTAAATTTAAAGGTGGGGAAAACATGGATCCAATGTGTTGTCTGTGTGTGTGTATAGAGAGAGAGACAACCTCACTCAAAAGGATCAATATATATTAATGAAATTTACATACAGTAGGAGTGTAATGAAATATAGTGACATAATAATCAGGATGTTCAGACAATTTAGATAAAAAGAGTTCTAGTGAACACATATCTAGACCTCTATTTGAAAAGTATTAGGGTAGCCTATAGTCATGAACAGGGCGGCACGGTGGCGTAACGGTTAAGACTACTGACTGTCGAACGAAAGGACGGCAGGTCGAGACCCGGAAGCACCGCGTAACGGGGTGAGCTCCCGTTCCCGCCCAGCTCCTGCCAACCTAGCAGTTCGAAAACACGTAAAAATGCAAGTAGATAAATAGGTACCACTCTGGTGGGAAGGTAACAGCGTTCCGTGTGCCTTGGCGTTTAGTCATGCTGGCCACATGACCACGGAAGCGTCTATGGACAACGCTGGCTCCCTCGGCTGAGAATCGGAGATGAGCACCGCCCCCTAGAGCCGGATATGACTGGAAGGGGAAACCTTACCTTACCTTATAGTCATGAACAAACTTTATCTTCCTGACTCACTGTCTATCCACCGCAACAGAATAAATAAATCAGGGAGAGAGTGGAGAGATGAACACTGGAAAGTTGATATGGGAATGGCATTCCATCAGGATGTAACTGATCTCCAGTAAACAAGAATATAAACAATGTATCTGGAAAAACAAAAGTCTAGTTCTCATAAAGGAGAAAATTGTATGCTTAGATTATGCCACTTCAAATTGGGAAGGGCTGTTACATGAATGGAGGCTCCTTCAGGTATAACATTTCTCCTAAATATAAAATGAGCAAGTCCCTAAGAGTTCTAGCTTACTCTTCTCCCTTACATGATTACATTTGGCTTGGAGACCCAATGCTAAAGAGCCAACATTCAAAGCATAACAGGTATTACTGGGTACGGTAATCATTTTCAGACAGATTTGTGCCTTTTCTACCCTATAAGGGTGCTCTTTGTTCAGTTGGGCTCTGATGGTTTTATTCCTTTTTATAGATTGTGCTGCAGAAGCTCAGATCTTTGGATGGGCCGTTTTCTCACCATTTTATCCTTGAGGCCATGACAGGAGATACAGGTGACATAGCCAGTGACCCCAGAAGATCACCAGAGTAGGCAGGGCCTAGTTCTGGGGTTACGGGGAACTGAAGTGAGTTTTAAGGAGTGAAATGTGTGTCATCACCTTTGCAGAATTATGATCTCAATAAGGAAAAAAGCCTAATGATTAGGGCTCTGGAGAGTTTAAAGTGTGAAATGAATGCCTTAGCGCCTGCAAGGCTTCAGGTAGCAATTCTGCCCCTTAAAACGTAGTGCCACTCCACTCCACTCCACCCCAAACCTCAACCCCCAAACCTCAACCCCCTGCCCACTCCCCTACTAAAGGGGTATTGAGGGCTGAATGTAACCCACAGGCTTTTGCTAGGAGTTAATAGGAAAAAATCTAAACAAACAAAATCATTCCCCAAACCTGAACATTCCTGTATCTACTTATCTGGATTAAACATACTGAACTCAACAGATCTACCCTTAGACAATATTACAACTAAGGTAATGCCAGACACACCAATGCTGGAATTCTTATTGAACTTTGCACCAAAAGACATACACTTTGAAGGTAATTTAAAAACTGACATCTGGGACAGAACTGCTTACTGGAAAGCCACCACATTAGAAGACAAGTCTTCGTGCCTTGGCCAGACAACAACCCCTTTATTCCAACTACTGGAATCCTGTTTATTTTGCCCAGGATGCTCATGGGAATAATTATTGGAAACATGAAGAGGTGCACAATGTGCCCCAAGGAGAATCGTCTGGAAAGAAGCCAGAGAGGAGCAACTAATAAAATTATTTGCTTCTTTAAATGTACAGCTGTGTTGATTCCACACTTGCCACACTGAGTCACACCTTTTGGTCCTGAGTAATTACATTATACCAGCATCCACCAGAATTGCCCACTGATAGGTTGAATACGGAACACCCACCATCCTACCCCTCAAAAATCGATGCTGGGAAGGTGCAGAACAGTTTAAACAAACTGGCTGAAAATGCCAAGTAAACCAAAACTTACCATCCTCAATTACGATTTTGATGAGACGGATCGAACCATTCCGAGCCTTCGCAAAAAAATCCTTTAATTCCGTAGTGGCTAAAAGAATCAGAAACATGTTGATCAGAATCTGAAACCCAAATGTTACTCCTCTCTCTGACACAATAAGGGAAGGGGCAAAAAAGAAAAAAAGGGAGAGAAACGCAAAAGTAAAAGACTAGTACAATGAAAAAAGGACCAGATTTCCCTAGTTCTGATCAACGCTGTCTGGGGAAGTATGCATTTCACTTTCACAGAGGTTCCAGAGTTAAATACCAGCTGGAAGCACATGTGATCCAGAGAACTTGATACTTGGCTGGGGCAAACATAATATCCCAAATTTAGCAGTCAGTTTGGCTTGCAAAAGCAGGGTGGGCTCAAGTGACAGTTTATTAAATATGCAGTGCCTCCTGCTGTACAGACCAGGCAGGCTGAGAGGACGGCTGGAAAAGGGGGTGAAGATGGGCAGAAAAGACTGATTTTACTTCTGTGACAAATATATTTTGCTTTAAGATGTCCTATGCAGAAGCCTGTGATATCCCCCCACCCCACCCTGGGCAGGCTGCAGAGGAAAGACGTTTACATAGGAATCAGAACTGGAGCTTCTCTGGCATTTGTCCTCTGCCTTTCTGATCTTGACCCTTCAAGGATAGTTTGTTATGAACCTGAAAGTATAGTAGCTGGTAAGATTTCTGTTGCTACCAAATTAAAACAACAACAAAAAAGCACCCACACCCACAAAACCAATGACCCCATCAACTGTGTGTTTACTGAAAACAGCAGATAGCATTACTGTTCATACTATATATACATATATAGATTGTTTTGGTTGAAGACGATGTAATTCCCCCAAATGTTAATACATTTCACCAAACATTGGCATGTCCAGATGAGTTAGGATTTGACATACATCGTTCTTATTTCACTGTGCAAGCAAATGCTATAATAGGTAAATTACAGGGTCACCAATATCAATCATTTTACTGTGTTATTAGAATGACGGCAGTAATAAATACACTGATCTGATTCTTGGATCTGCGTCAGTTTTACTTTTGAACTGGGAATAAGCCAGTGCACACCAAATATTGGGTATCTTTAACAATGGTTTGCAGATCAGACTTGAGTTTCACCTATTTTCCCTTGCCTATCTAATTGGCAGCTTACACTTATCAGCTGCAGCACCCATCAGAATTGCATCTTAACTATCTTAATCTGCTTTGCAAATCCTAGTTGAGAGAGATTGTGGTAAGCAGGATTTCTTGAGGCTGAGTCGTGATTTTGTAATATCATGCTTTGATTTTCTGGAAAATATTAGTTCCCTGAGTTCTGTAGATCTTCGAAATGTTGACACATTTCATTTTGTTGGCCCCACTCCAACAAAACAGTCCAAACCCCACAATACCCTCACCGGTCCAGGTCTTCCCTTCAGGCCACCAGCCACCACGGTCAAATCAAAACAGTCCATCCAAGTCCCAAGTTCCACAAAGAGGGAAGAAGAGACTCCCAAGATGGCTGTTGGAACATGTGGCTGGTCAGTTGGCAGCCACAGGATGCAGGTCAGTTCTCCTGCAGCACCACCGCCCACTCCTGCTGCTGCTGCTGCTGCCATCCACCTGGGCAAGTCCTCCAGTCAGCCAGGACTCCTACTCTCGGGGCTATAGCCACAGCCACCTCACCACAGACAGCTGGCCAGCCAACTGCTGTTCTATTCCCAGGGTGGGCCATGAAATGGAGGATGGAAAACAGGCAGCAGTCCACTCGACTTTGACCTCACCATGCTGCTGTACCTTCAGGGGCCAGCCAAACACCGCCAGTCAGCTGCACCAGAAACAGCTGATCCAGGGCCCTGCCAGGCTCCCCCACCAGCCTGCCACACCATGCCACACCATTCCATGCTCCTGATGCCAAGATGCCGCCGCCTGCAGCCAGCTTGCCAGTCCACCATCTGGATAGGTCCAGGCAGGGCTCCACTGCTCCTCCGCTGCTGCCACTACTGCCTCTCACTATTGTTTGATGGGATTTTAATATTATATTATTTTTCAACATTGGCTGGCAAATAATTTTGATTTCGCGGACCCCTGAGAAACACTGCCCTAGATGGTGGGATATATCAGAAGAATATACATCGGCCACAATGCTTACCCTGGAGAAGAAGCTGATGCTAGGGAAAGTGGAAGGCAAAAGGAAGAGGGGCCGACCAAGGGCAAGATGGATGGATGATATTCTGGAGGTGACAGACTTAACCATGGGGGAGCTGGGGATGGTGACAGCCGACAGGAAGCTCTGGCGTGGGCTGGTCCATGAAGTCACGAAGAGTCGGAAGCGACTGAACGAATAAACAACAACAATGCTTACTTGGATGTACAAGCAGCTGCAGAATCAGTCATCCGAAGGCCTTGGGGACATCATCTGCATGCATGTATTGCTGGGGAGGAGGATGCCTTTAAGCACTGAGTAGGCTCACCTGTCAGAAAATATTTTCACCTTTCCACTACTCTTAGTATAATCCTTCTTCCCAAGATCCTACAACACTATTGTGCAGAAAACCATTATTTAAAACACTGGAAAGAGGATCTCAAACTATAATTGGAGGAGCTAAATAATAAACTTCCCGTAGATACATTTTTTTTATCTGTTCATTCATGTCTGATTCTCGGAGACTGCCTAGACAAGTCCCTGCAGTTTTCTTGGCAAGGTTTTTTTTTTTCAGAAGTGGTTTGCCATTGCCTCCTTCCAGAAAAGGTATTTTTGGTTAGCAGGTAGATTTGCTCAACAGAAAGAAGGCATATAAAAAGAAACTCTAAAGTTAGGAGTATAACTTTCGTAAGGAGGTATTCCTGAGGCTGGTGTGTGCGTGAAAGAAAATAAAAATAAACTCCATGTAGGAAATGCACAGTGATAAGAGGGCTATTTAAATCTCTACTGCTAAGAGCCTGTCGGTGCTCTCCTCCTCCTCCTTAGTGGAAAGAGATCCACTCAAGTGATTGCTCGAACTGCAGAGTCGTCCAAAGGGAAAAGGGAGCTGAGCTGAGAGAAGAGGCAAGTGACGAAAGCCCTGAGAACATCAGTCTAAGCCAGTGTTTCTCAACCTCAGCAACTTTAAGATGTGTGGACTTCAACTCCCAGAATTCCCCAGCCAGCCACGCAAAGCTGACTAAAAAAAACGACTCCATCTTACAAAGAGGTTTCACTGAGAGTTTAGTGGCTTTTTCATGGGAATCATTTGGATGTCAGTTTCTTCTCTATGAAGTAGAGTCTCCTTTGGGAAGAATCTGGGTTTTTTTGTAACGGATAATTGGTTTGCTGCTTCATAGCTTAAAGATGCTTTAATGGGTTCTTCTGTTTAACTAGGAAATTTTACATAAGTGACTGCACGTTCACTGTTTAGATGTTACTAAACAGATTAACAGATATATAAGACAGTTATTTTCTGTTCTCCAGTCTCTGAAGCTCTAGTTCAGTATCTTGCTGATACTGAGTCCTATTTTCATTCTGTCTTGAACAGCAATGTAGCTTGGTTCTCAACACACTTGAGTCATAATATGGTTGAGTTGAGTTTTCATGGAATCAGAGTTGGAGATGACCATAGCGGTCATCTTGTCCAAGCCCCTTCTCAGTGTAGGATCCATCAGAGCAGTGGTTCTCAAACATTTTGGTCTCGGGACCCCTTTATATTCTTAAAAATGATTGAGGAGCTTTAATTTATGTGAGATCTGTCTGTCTGTCTGTCTGTCTGTCTGTCTGTCTGTCTGTCTGTCTGTCTGTCTGTCTATCTATCTATCTATCTATCTATCTATCTATCTATCTATCTATCTCTGCCTTTGAATCAGTGTTGACTCCTGGCGACTGCCTGGACAGTTTCCTGCAGTTTTTGGCTTGCCCTTGCCTCCTTCCTAGGGCTGAGAGTGTGTGACTGGCCCAAGGTCACCCCGTGGCTTTGTGCCTAAAGCAGGACTAGAACTCACGGTCTCCCAGTTTCTAGCCTGATGCTTTAACCACTACACCAAACTGTCTCTCTAGATCAGAGCTTTCCAAACTGTGTGTCGCAACACAAAAGTGTGTCGCCACATACAGCGTGGTGTGTTGCCACACCACCCGGAAGCGGCAGCGTGCGCGTGCACAGCAGCAGCGGCAGCCGCTGCCACCGTACACACGGCCACCACCGCACGCCCCCCCGCGCCGCCACCGTGCACGCACGCACGCGCCGCCGCACACACCCCGCGCCGCCACCGTGCACGTGCGCGCTGCCACACGCCCCCCGCGCCGCCGCGCGCTGCCGCACGCCCCCCGCACCGCCGCCGCGCGCTGCCCTGAACCGCCGCGTGCTGCCCTGTGCTGCCGCCGCGCGCGCACACACCGCCGCTGCGCTGCCGCCGCCGCCACCACTCATGTGTCGCCAGCGGCGGCACTTTGGAAAGCCCTGCTCTAGATACATTTTAGAGATGTGTAAAATTCATGGCCACTCCTAAGAAAAACATGGTTTAATGTACAAAATTAAACAACAATTAATTATTTGAATCTATAAGCTTTCTAAAATGAATGTCGCCAGTATACTTGTAATTTTTTTCCCGTGTCAGAAGCACCAAGGCGCTTCTGTAGTGAAAAGATTTGCCGGTGACATCACCGTTGCCCAGGGGACGCCCAAGGAGGCTCCTTTCATGTCCCTGTGATTTTTCCCATTGAAGTGGTACCTAATTGCATTTGCATGCTTTTGTACTGCTAGGTTGGCAGGAGCTGGGACAAATTGCCGGGAGCTCACTCCGGCATGCGGCTCGCGCTCTTGGGATTCGAACTGCTGAGCTGTCAGCCTTAATGGCCTCTGACTCAGCGTCTTAACCAACGTCTTAACCACTGAGCCACTGCGGTCCCTTATAAGCTTTCCAAAATGAACATCACCAGTATACTTGTTATAAACTGGAGCATTTAATCAGCCTTAATAACAGAGAATCTTTGCAGGAAAAACTTAAGGCACAATGCCATTTGCAAAGTGGAAAATGAATACCCCAACATCACCCAGTTTATCTGATTTGGAAAAGAAAGCCACTACAATGTCACTTATTAGCAAACAGCTGCTTCTGGCTGCAAGCAGCCATCCGGAGGACAGATGGGGTAATTCCAGGTGTTTTCCTTTTTCCGGAAAAACACTCCTGGGCTTCAGGGAAAACCTGCCTGAGCCCAAAAAAACTGCCGCGTTGTCAGTTTTGCCCGCTGAGCCTGTGGGCAAAGCTGTTCAGTCTGCCATGTCCCCACCGGAAGTCACCAATAGCATACCTCATCATTGATGGGTTGGGGCTTGAAAAGCTACTGGTAAATTCAAAGAGCAAATACCTAAGGTACATTTAGGGCTTCATGAAGATAAGTGAATGTGATGGTTCTGAGGTCTCTCCATCCCTTTCTTCCCTGTTCTATGGTTCCAACTAATTTCTCATCCTGTTTTTACGATATAGATATGTGTGTGTGCCCGCTGAAAGCCAAACAGACTACAGTAAAGTATGATGACAGGCATCTTTGGATGGCTGTGTTTGCACATTCCTGCTTATATGGAAGGATTGTGAAGATGAGTCTTGACACGAAATAATTTTCCTTATAGTGTATCTATGTAAGGGCTGCTGGGGCAATCACTAAGCACATCTCAGGATCAATCAGCACCAAAGCAGTAACTTTTCCACTGCGTTCCCTATTCACATCAAAGAGGATATCAAATACATCTGCTATGGCATAGATACACTATAAGGAAAATTATTTCGTATCATTTCCTCATTGCTTCTTGTCTCAAATGAGAGACACACTGACTTCTTCCTCTGAGGCCACCTGTGCAAGCCAGGAGACTTTGGGGAAGGTAGAAGGTTGAGGGCAAACATTAAGCGGCAGCTGCATGATACATTAAACCCCCTGTTGGTAAATCCCTGTCAAATATCAACCACAGAAGTTAAACGGATGGCTTGCTCAGCCTCGAATCCTTCCAGCAAAACAACCCAAATAAGGACAGAGCACAAATGGAGTATTCCATCCTCTTCCAATCACTTCCAGCCTCCTGCAATTACTGGAGCTATCTAAACTCTGTTTTCTTCTTGTTTCAAAATTCTGTATATAAAGACCCCAGATCCTTTAACCCTTTTTGCTGACATTGTACAAACAGCAGTGACAAAATGAATGCCTTGGCCCACATTCTTCTTCCAAAATGAGAAAGAAAATCCAGTAGTTGTGCGTGTGTGTCTAAAGGCTATGAGCTTCATTCCATTCTAGTGCTCAGAACAAACCCCTGGCTCGGAAATCTTTCATTAATGAGTGATTGGGTAACACACTAAGCAGAATCATTGTTTGCTTGATTAAATAAACCACAAACGTTGGGTTCACAAAGCATGCTAAGCCAAAACCAAGCTTAGTATAAAGGCAGGCAATCTCTAGCACTCCAGATGTTAAACTACACCTCCCAGTATCCCTCACCACAGGCCATGCTTCCTAGGGATGCTGGGATTTATACTTCAAGCCAGAGTATATAAACAGAGAGCAAGTCCCACTCCCTTTTCGCACTGAAGATGTTGCCTAGCCTGGCAATGAAACGTCTGCAAGAAAACAACAAGGCTCAGAGCACCAAGGACTCCGCATTTATAGTTCAGCAATGTCCGGATTACCATAGATACTCTTGCCCTTGCTTTAGCACAATGTGTATCCGCATTTTTAGTTAGTGAATTCTGGTGTTTTCGTAAACTTTTCCAGCAATGATATTTCTCTTAGTCAATCAATCAAAACCTTTATTGGCATTAAAAGAACAAAATACAAAAAACATGACATGTCATGAGAGTAGCCAGAGAAAAAGCCATACTCATTGGGAGATTTGTTTACATTTTCTTTTAAGTACTTCATCAAAGAATTTAGCTACTATTCTGGTGGTTTCAAATACAACATCACTCAGTAGATATTGGCAAGATGAAACAGTATTTACAGCATTTAACGGATATTTACCCTGAAAAGGTTTTAAAAGTAATTCATACCGAAGGGACTCGAATAAGTGGCGGTCAAAGATTATGTGGTAAATTGTATCTGGACTACCACAAGAACAGAGCCTCTCATGGCTAGGGATACGTTTATACCTTCCGAAAAGTACCTCGGAAGGAAAAGAATTAACTCTAGCCAGAAAGAAGGCCCTACGCTGAGATGGAACCACAAGATCATGCAAATAATGTGCCATCTTTCCCAGATGATTTTCTATACCTAACATAGCAGGCGAACAAATACGAGGTTGGGCAGGTCTAAATTTGTGGTATTCTAGATCCATAAATCTCTGTTTAATAGTCCTGAATACGTAGATTTCATCCGATAAATATAAATCATCAATTGCAATCCCAACTTGCCTAAGCTTGGACATAATATGTTGAGTCCAAAGCGAAATATATTTATCTTTTTTAAGATATGATAGCAAACTTCTAGGAGCAGCTCTAAATGAAATTCTAAGCCAATATTTAATTGTCATTAACCAAGCTTTAGTTTCAACTAGACTTTGACCAGTTTCTAAACAAATTGTACAATAGGAGACACAGTTAGGAACCCCTAAAAGCTGCCTCAAAAAGGTTGCCTGAATACCCTCTACTTTGTGATTAAAAGCTCCCAACCAAATGGGAATACCATATAGTATTTGAGAAAAAGGTTTGGCTTTAAATATTCTAATCGCTGCAGGTACAAATTGATTGCCTCTTGTGAAATAAAATTGTTTAATCTGAGCAGCTGAACAATTGGCCAAATGAATTGTCTTGTTGCAATGAGTAACCCAAGAAAGATTATAATTAAATGTAATACCAAGATATTTGAAGGTTTTAACTCGTTCAATTTCTGTGTTACCCATGAACCATCTCTGCAAGCACCATCTTTTGGCAAATGGTATTAATTTCTCTTAGTCATAGAATGCAGCATGGAACTAGCAGTTCCTCAGAGATCAGGAAATCAGTTTATCTACAGAGCTGCAAGCTAGGGCTTCTTCCTTCCTCTCTAAAAGCAGCAACTGTGTATTACAAGGCTGGTTTTGCATATTAATCAAATGAGGTTCCTTAGAAACATTAAAGGTTTGTTCTTGCTATATTACTGCATCATGTTTTAAAAGAAGTTTTGAAGAAATATCCATTTATACTGTCATTTATACATTGGACAAGTTTTCCTGGTACTGAGACAAATGAACATGAAACTATTATTTTCTGGCACGATGTAAAACAGCATTTCCTCTCTGAGATGAGAAAAAGACAGAAAGGTTATTGGGAGTTCTTGCTTCTTTGCTTTGTAAAAGTCAAGGAAACGGGTATTATTTATTGTTTATATTTCTACATCACCACACTCCACAAAACCCATGGTGGTTTACAGCTAAACTCAATAATTATCAAAACAATACTTTAACCACAGCTTGCTTGCTTTATTTATTTATTTATTTATTTATTTATTTATTAGATTTGTCACCGCCCATCTCCTCCCATCGGAGGGACTCTGGGCGGTATATAATGCATATAACATAACAAATGCATTAATAATAAAAAAATAATAATTAAAATCTAAACTCATGTTCTTATCTGATCTTAACCCCTGAACCTGTCCTAACTGCTCCATTTTATTTTATTTTATTTTATTTATTATTTTATTTTATTTATTATTTTATATTTTATTTTATTTTATTTATTTTATTTTATTTTATTTTTTAATTTTTTAATTTTATTTTATTTTATTTTATATTTATTTTTTATTTATTTTATTTTAATATATATATATATATATATATATATATATATATATATGACCGCCCATCTCCCCCAACGGGGAACTCTTAACATTTTAACAACCTTCTTACAATTGTTAAATTTTAACAAGCTTCTTAAAAATCAGGAGTGAAGGCGATATTTAAGTCTTCATGGAAGGCTACTCCAAAGGGTTAGTGCCACAATGAAAAATCACATGCTTTTCACTCTTCTCTGAATCTCCCACAAGGGAGGAACCTTCAATATTCCTACCCAAGACTTACATACAATTACTTACAAACAGGACGGGCAGAATCATTTTGAAGCAGATAGTCCTGCAGCTGTGAACAAGAAAGCTGAATGCATGAATAGCTGAATGGAATGAAAAGTGAATGCATGAATGGAAAAAGACAAGAAACAACCATTATAATTTGTTATTAGTATAAAGTTCCACCCTTGCTTTTTTTGTTTGTTTGTTTAATAAAGGAGAAATTGCTGTCTCTCACTGCTGTGAAAACATAGATGAAAGCATGCAGATAATAGCACCTGGTGAAATCTTTGATGGCAGACAGACTTCAATAATACTGTATATCTAAGTGGGGAGGCCTGAAAAGTTCCTTGCCTATACAAGAAAAGAAGAGTAAGTGAAAGACAGAAGACTCCAAGCAAATGGCTTTGCTTAGTATCTTTGCAGAAATTCAGAAGGTACCAACAAAAATTTGTGCTTCATCTCTAAGGAGATGGGGTAAATTATTTAAGGATTTGGATTAATGCCTTTATTGTTTGTATAAAGGCTCTATTTAACTGCAAAACATTAGGTCTCCATTGGTAGAACAATCGCTTTACTTAAAGCTTATTAGGGAAATTTCTGAATGTCAAAATGGGAATTTTAAATTAGACTTTAAATTAACTGGATTTTAAATAAGAATTTAAAATATGTTTTACCCTCCCCAGTAAAATACTCTGCTTTTAACTAAGTGTATTTACCCATATCAGTTTGCTACAGTTTGAACTGAAGATGAAAATATATCCATCCACACTCATAGTGTACTTCCCCTAGCTTCTTCAAAACCTGCTCCAGCTATATTGATTCATTTAATCACAAGTGTAAGTACAGACTATTTTCACAGATATATCAAACTGGGAGCAGAGTAGGCCTAGTTTTTCTCTGAGCATCTCTTGCTCTGTCCACCGGTGTCCCAGCAGTAACCAACCACTTCTGATTCAATAATATATGAACCCTGAAATGGACGCCTTCCTGATTCAAGTCACTCTGTCCTCCTGATAGGACACTTGAGCCTCTGTCTATCAATCTTTAATCCACTGGATGTAATGACTGTGTTAAAAAAACTTCAAATAGCTGCTTTCATTTCCTATTCATGGGTTTGAAAAAGTAGGTAGTGTATTTCATGTTATTATTCCAAAGTCTTATTTGTGATGGGTTTCCGAAACACTGTATTCTAGTTCCGCACAACAGCTTTGCTTCATGTACTCTTGATCTGAACTTACTTCAAAGGGGCTCTTCTGCTTTCCAGATTTCCCTCAGTTGTCACATCTTCTTTTATATGCCTCTTTGCTATCAACAGGACTGACCAAAGACTACCATGGAAGAACATATGTACCTTTGCTTCATGAAGTAAAATGTGAGTGCCTATCAAATCCATGCTCTTTCACAGCACGGCATATCTAAAGACTGGACCACACATTGTACTTGCATAAAACATAGCTAATAATGGTGTCAATAATTTCCACCATGTTTCTGATAGCGTCAGGTATCAACCTCCATGTTACAAAAGCTTAATATAGAAATCAACTGGTTGTACAAGGCAGTATTTGACGGATGGTGCCTTGTGTTTGTTATACCTAAGGGTGAAGTTAGTCATCATCCTAAGTGTAATGGTCACAAGGGGTAAGAAGGTTATTGTCAATATCTGAGACAGACAACTGGCTTGAATATTTACTTGCTCCTGAATCTCTTATTAAATCTTATTTCTGAAGAATTATAAGTCCCAAATGGAGGCTTATAAGACAATGAACTATAGATGAACTTAAATCCAAAGGAATAACTGAGGAAGTTTCAAGTCCCAGTCCCAGTCAATGGCTTATTTTCTCTTACAGAACATTATTTGTTTGTTTGTTTGTTTGTTTGTTTAATTTATATGACCGCCCATCTCCCCCAACGGGGAACTCTGGGCGGTTCACAATAAAATAGGTTAAAATAAAATACAAAATATAAAAACATCAATAATATAATAAATAGTTATAAAATCCAGATGGAGATGGTATTAATAACAGCAGGACATGATAGAATTAGGGGATTAACCACCCCCATGAGGAACTATTGTTTCCTCCTTCCCATGCCAGGCGGCAGAACCAGGTCTTCAATTCTTTCCTAAAGGTCGGGAGGGAGGGGATCTGTCTCAACTCTGGGGGCAAGGTGTTCCATAATGTACAGTAGGTGCCGCCACAGAGAAGGCCCGTCTCCTAGACCCCATCAGATGACACTCCTTGATTGATGGGGTTCGTAGCAGGCCCTCTCTGAATGATCGGGTGGGGCGGGTCGATAATATGGGGATAAGACGGTCCCTCAGGTATTCTGGCCCCATGCCATGTAGGGCTTTAAAGGTGATAACCCACACCTTGAATTGTACCCGGAAGCAAACCGGCACCCAATGCAGCTCGCGGAATAAAGGTGTTATATGTGCAGATCTTGGCGCACCCAAAATTGCCCACGCGGCTGCATTCTGCACCAGCTGTAGCTTCCGGATAGTCTTCAAGGGTAGCCCCATGTAGAGCGCATTGCAATAATCTACATGGGAGATGACGAGAGCATGAGTGACTTTTCGGAGGGCGTCGCGATCTAGGAATGGGCGTAACTGGCGCACCAGCCGAAGCTCTGCAAAAGCCCTCCTAGCCACGACTGCCACCTGCTCTTCGAGCAGGAGTCGTGAGTCTAGAAGGACCCCCAAGTTCCGCACCGGTTTTGAATGGGGTAGTGCTACCCCATCGAGAACCAAATATGATAATTTCCCAGAAGATGCTAAGCCATCAATCCACAGCCACACTCTCTTGCCAGGGTTCAACTGAAGCCTGTTGTTCCTCATCCAGGCCCTCACAGCCCCCAGGCACTGGGAGAGGGTGGTCACTGCATCACTTACTTCACCTGGGATGGAGATATACAATTGAGTATCATCCGCATACTGATGATACCTCATCCCATGGTGTCAGATGACCTCGCCCAGCAGCTTCATGTAGAATAGGAGAGGAGAGATCCGCGGGCTGGATCTCTCCTCGCCTACCACCACCGACTGGGAACGGCCCCGGACGAAGGAGGTGAACCAGCGTAAAACTACGCCGCCCACCCCCAACTCCCTAAGCCGCCCCAAAAGGATACCATGGTCGATGGTATCGAAAGCCGCTGAGAGATCCAAGAGAGCCAGGATGGATGCACTACCTCCATCCCGCTCCCGCCAGAGATCATCCGTAAGCGCGACCAATGCAGTCTCCGTCCCATATCCCGACCTGAAACCTGACTGGAAAGGGTCTAGATAATCCGTTTCATCCAGGGTCCTCTGAAGTTGTAACGCCACCACTTTCTCAACCACCTTTCCCAAAAAGGGAAGGTGGGAGTTGGACGAAAATTGTCCAAAATGGTTGGTCCAGGGATGGTTTCTTGAGGATTATGTCCTAGTTTCACTTTTATATAGTTTCACTTTCACTTCTTGTGAGATGGGTGGCCATATAAATTTGATAAATAAATAAACATATCTTTTGGAGAGGAAGGGTAATGTCTCAGATCCATCCATTTTAGTCATAATGATGCTTCCAAATATCTTACATTTCAATATCAATGTATCATTGAGAAGGTCAATATTTCAAGGTCAGTTTATCACTGCTAATAGAGAAATTAGGAAGAGGAAGGAAGAGAATCACCATAAAATGGTGCCCCCTATTCCTAATCCCCGGAGGTGGTTGAGAAGGATACCATGGTCGACAGTACTGAAAGCTGCTGAGAAATCAAGCAGCACAAGGATGGACGCACCACCCCCATCCCGGCTCCACCACAGCTCATCAACAAGCATGACCAAGACTGTCTCTGTATTGAATACCAGCCTGAAACCCGACTGAAACATGTCTAGGTAATCCGCTTCCTCCAGGGTTCACATTAGCTGCAGTCCAACCACCTTCTCAACCACCTTCTCTAAACAAATTATAGGAACAGTCTGAATAATTAACTTATTTTGTTATTTACTATGGAGAAAGATGCAAGTGGTCAGCTTTCACAGTTTATCACTTTTTTCTCCTTGGTTACAAACTGGACAGAACTCTCCACCAAGCAAAAGTAACTTTTCACAATGATTTGCTTTTAGATTCTTTAAAATTGTCTTCCCCAACCTGGTATTCCCCAGATATATTGAGCTACAGATGTTCTGAAGGATTTTCGTTGGTTTATGTGCTACGGTGATGGATTACACTGCCATACATCAGAAACATCTCAGAATCTACTAATAGACTGTTACAACCAGATGGCATCACTGTAGCACACAAACCAACCAAAACCCTTCAGAACATTGTAAGTAAACCAAAAGACCCAGTAGCCCAAGAAGAAAAAACAGGAGTTATCTACAACATACAGTGTAAGGACTGTAGAACAGACTGGCAGAAGACTAGCAGAGCGTATCCACGAACACCAACTAGCAGTCAGAAGACACTCAACTCCCTAATCTCAGAACACATGGACAGACTCAACCATACTTTCAACTGGGAAACTGTGAGCATCTTAAACCAAGCCAAATCCAAAAATGCTAGAGAATTCCTGGAAGCTTGGCACTCAGACATAGCAGCCATCAACAGACACATAGAGGTAAACAACATTTACATACCATTCATAAGAGACAATAGAAAAGCCAGAAGACCAGAACACCTCCTTGCCAGCAATCAACACCCAGATAGGCAAAGATTAACACCAGGATTAGCACCAGAGGAACAATCAAACAGCACAATATACCCTAATCAAGGAACTATTAACTCAATCAACCAAGCAGCAAACAACAGCCCAATCAAGGAACTACCAAGGAGAGAACAACACCCCCACCAACACAAGCAGGACAAGCCATGGTATATAAACAGAGAGCAAGTCCCACTCCCTTTTCACACTGAAGATGTTGCCTAGCCTGGCAATGAAACGTCTGCAAGAAAACAACAAGGCTCAGAGAGCACCAAGGACTCCACAGTTCAACCCTGAGCTACAAATATTCTCTTTGATCAAGGAAGACTGGTTTAAAAGACTGGTTTAAAACCACCCAGAGTTGCTGGGAGTCAGGCAGCATATAAATTTAATTATTATTAAAATGCATTATTAGTCTTCTTTTTAAAAGCTCATATATTCTTCAAGTGCATCTAAATCTGGCACCAATGTATGTGTGCAGAAATAGTTCATGGCACAGTCTTATGGGACATGCTACTTCAAAATACAGGAAGACAACTGCTTGTCTAAAAAAGTTTCTCTGCACATAGAAAGCTAATACTGTTAAAGATAACTAACAATGAAGCTAATGATGCAAAGGCAAGAATCACTGATGAAGACCTGATGCTTGTAAAAATGGAAGGCAACCAAAAAAGAGGCCAGTAAAAGGAAAGATGGCTAGATATAATCACTGATGACACAAGCATAAGCTCCTAAGAACTCAAAGAAGCAGTTACTGTCAAGAAAAAAGATTTAAGTCCAGCTTTCCTTACTGTCCTGATGATACCCAAAAAGGTACATGGAAGAAGTACCAAACATGAGAACTCCATCATGCCAAATATAGGGCTTGGGGCCTTTAGTTGGTTTCCAAATAATATGTGACTCACTACAGCACAATATACCCCTCTGTGCATATTTAAAATGGATGCTAGACAGAAGAAGTCTAATTTCTTCTCTCTCTCATGTTAGAGCAGGGCTTTTCAAAGTGCCGCCGCTGGCGACACACCCAGCGGCGGCGGCGGCAGCGCGGGGGGCGTGGGGCGGTGCGCGCGCACGGCGGCGGCGCGGGGGGCGTGCGGCGGCGCACGCGCGCACGGTGGCGGCGCGGGAGGGGCGTGCGGCGGCGCGGGGGCGTGCGGCGGCGCGGGGGGCGTGCGGCGGCGCGCGCGTGCATGGCGGCCGCCGTGCACACGCGCGCCGCCGCTTCCGGGTGGTGTGGCGACACACCACGCTGTGTGTGGCGACACACTTTTGTGTCGCGACACACAGTTTGGAAAGCTCTGTGTTAGAGTTTTATGAATCTCTGCCTGATGGATCATCGGTCATCATCATGACATCCCCTCTTCAGGCCCAAGCAGTACAGCCTCGACAACTAGCCTAAAGGAAGCCTGTGAAAAGGCAAAGTTACTAAAAGGTATTTTGAAGTGTTACTATAGATGCCGTTCTACCTGTCTGATTACTCTAGCTCAATCTGTATAGCAAACAGCTTTAAAAACAAGCTTCTTTAAAACATCACACGGCGCTGAGCTCAGATGATTCACTGTTTCAAATATGCAAATGTACAGATACCCCAGAAAACTAATTTCTGAGCATTTCACAATTACAGAAGTAAAGAAATGAACAAATCAGTTTGCTTCACTTCTGTTTTCCTTTAGACTTGTTTGCATAATAATATTTGAACAGGATTAAACTCATGGCTTTTATCCAAAAGGCTTCACTAGTGCCATTTGCCAGTATAAGCACAACTATCAGAAAGGGTATGAGCAGCAGAAACTTTTGCCTGGGACCAAAACAAGTTACTTCCTATACTGAAGCAGCAGCTTATTATGTCAGGTTAACATATTTGGATAAGAAAGGCATTCACACAAACGTGCTGGTTCACGTGTAACTCTGCCCAGATTAGAACTATGTGCACAAGCAGCAACTTGAATTGGGCTTGTGTGTTCCCCATGCCTCCCCTCTCACAAAGATTCCACTGTGTTTAATTTCACTTTCCACAAACCTGGTTTATGCAAGAACACAGGAGATCATGTTCCTACAAATTGATCGGCTCCCAAACAAGCCAACTGCAAACCACAGGTTATGAAACTGGCACGTTCAGCTAAGCGAACTGTAATTTCTAGTCCATACATTAACAACTAACCAGGATTAGTGGAAAGAGAAATCAAATGCTAGCATAATCTTTCTCCTGGCTATAGAGGAGGAAGAGATAGGAAAGGGAAGAACCATTCTGTTGATTCACTCAGATTCATTCCAGTTTGTGCACATCAGCATTAAGCCATTTGGATCTTGCTGGTTTGAGTTCTCCATTCAGTCATGCAAGTAAGAGGACCATCTATCTTTAGTCATAATCAGCCTAACCAGGGGTCGGCAAACTTTTTATGCCGGGAGCCATTTTGACATGCTCGTGCACATTTTGAAATGCTCGAGAGCCAGAGGGCGGGGTTTGCGGGCGGGGGCCAATCGCGTGGAAGGGGGCGGGGTTTGCGGGAGGGAGCCAATCACGTGGAAGGGGGCGGGGGGCTCACGGAGGGAGGGGGCGCAGCCAGCGGCTCCGCGAACCCGGCCCGGCTGCCCCACCGGGAGTGGCAGAGAAAGAGTTGCCACCCTCCGGCCGGCAGGACGGCCACGGGAGAGCGGAAGGTTGCGCCCTCTCCACCGGGCGGGACCCGCGCCTCCTTCCCCGCTGGCGCCCGAGCACAGACACCAGCCGGGACCCCGCACGGAAGATGCCGCGCGCCGCCAGCGCCTGACGTCAAGGTGGCTGCGCTTCCGCGCCCGGCGGGCGGGCGAGGCAGGGAGAGAAGAGGAGACGGAGGGGCTCCCTCTCCGGACTCTGCACCCCTTCAGGCCCGTCTCTGCGAGGCCCGGCGCGGCAGGGAGGCGCTGCTGGCCCGGGACGCGGCGCTGTCGGAGGCGGCGCAGGAGCGGCTGCAGGGGCTGCTGCGGCTGGAGATGGCACTGCTCCGCGGCATCCAGGTGCTGGGCAAGGGCACGGGCCCGGGACGCGAGCGGTAGGGCAGCGCAGGGGGCCTGGCCGGGGCGGTGGCGGTGGGGGGACGGAGCCGGCGGAGGTTTGCCGGGCGGCAGGACGGGGCGGGCGGCGCTGCTGGGGCTGGTGGCGGAGCTGGAGGGAGCAGGGGGACTAGGCGTTCCCGTGGGCGCAGCGCGCGCTCTGCAACCCGCCTTGGAGAAGCGGCCACGGGAGGCCCTCCGGGTGCACCCTCCCGCCCCATCAATCCCCCCACCCCGCCGTTCAGTGTCCTCTCCCCCCGCTAACCCAAGCCCTGCGGCGGCCGGGGGAGCCGAGCCAGGCTCGGACCGGAGGCGGCCAAGGGGAGAGCAGGCGGCTCTTCGCCCTGCGCCGCCCTGCCGCTCGCATCCTGGGCCTGCGCCCTCGCCCAGCACCTGGATGCCGCGGAGCAGCGCCATCTCCAGCTGCAGCAGCCCCTGCAGCCGCTCCTGCGCCGCCTCCGACAGCGCCGCGTCCCGGGCCAGCAGCGCCTCCCTGCCGCGCCGGGCCTCGCTCAGTGCGAGAGCCAGGGGGCGGGGTTTGCGGGCGGGGGCCAATCGCGTGGAAGGGGCGGGGGTGAGTTCAGCTGCGGAAGAGCCACACTCAAGGGGCCAAAGAGCCGCATCTGGCTCGCGAGCCGCCATTTCCGACCCTTGGCCTAACCTAACCTCCGCCTAATGTAATCTTAAGAGTTACTGTCAGGCTAAATTGTGATAATTTTATATGATTTTCCATATGTAATGAATGATAAATGTCAGGATTAAACTCTGGATGAAGAGATGTATTAGCTAAAGAAATTTCTCTACTCATCCACAATGGAATACCAGTTATAATATTATAGTATTATAATATTAGTAGAATACTAATCCCTGAGAACAAACCCAGTAGATTATAATCTAGAACAGAAGGCAAAGAGTTTTAAGAAGATTTCCACGAGCATGTAATGAAAAGTAAAGAAAGCTACACAGTGCTCTAATATAATGTAATGATACACCCTTGCACATAAAAGTTATACTAAGAATTAAACTGTCTGGGTATAATTATTTTTAGAGCCTACCCTACAGCAAAGAATTATTCTTCTAATCAATGCAATTAGTTGTAGAACTAGAACGAGATAGTTATGCTTGGTTAATTTAGAATGAAACTAGTGTCGTTCTGTGGATTTCTCTTGAGGGACCCAAGAGCTAGGTGGAATAAGATGCACAGTGTATTAAAAGAAACAAAATATTTAGAAGATGGCACACTTACTGCATGTGTATCCTTCCTTCAATTTTACATTTATTTGTAGAGGTTTGGGACCACTATTTATCCAACACCATGATTCTGATGGATTACCACTGTAAAATTGCAGATTTTTTGGGAATTAAAAGGTAGGATGACCTGGTATAAATGTGTAAATAACCACAACAAATATACTCTAAATCAGTGCTTTCCAAACTCCCGCCATTGGCGACACACCAATGGCGGCGGCGGCGCAGGCAGGGGGCGGCGTGTGCGGCAGCAGCGCAGCGGTTGGCGGCGTGCATGGCAGCGGCGGCCTCGTGTTTTGCGCTAAAACCCGGAAGCACTGATGGCGCGCCGCTGGTTGGGGGTCACCCAAACTTAACTGCCAGGCATATGATCAATTTGTCATAATCCTCACATAAAAGTCTCTATGCTAATTTCAGCAGCACAAATACTGAAAATTACTACAGTTTACAGTAAATATCTTAACCGTGACTATGAGGGGGTCACAAAGGTAAATGAGGCTCTGAAGGGGGCCACGAGCAAAAGAAGGCTGAGAACCGCTGTTCTAAATGTGCCATGGGACAATTGAATCGGAACCAAGGAGACGCGAGGCAAATGCTAGATTTATCCAAGGCAGTGACCATGGACTAAGAGTGAGTACAGTAGAAAGCTATTACATTTTGCACATATGCAAGTGGAAACTCCCTCTTCACACTTAACCTTAACAGAGGCACATTCGACCACAAAAATGGAGGACTGATGAAAAAGAGAGTGAAAAGAGATTTCCCTCAAGAAACAGAAAGCTTTTCCTATTGAGGAGAAAAAAGAGAAGTATAAACTCTGACAGAAAATAGTGTAAGGTGATAGTGTGTGTGTGTACCTTTGAGTCATTGTTGACTCCTGATGACTGCTGGGACAAGTCCCTGCAGTTTTCTTGGCAAGATTTTGGAAGTGGTTTGCCATTGCCTGCTTCCTAGGGCTGAGAGAGGGGGACTGGCCCAAGGTCACCCAGCTGGCTTTATGCCGAAGGCAGGACTAGAACTCAGTCTCCCGGTTTCTAGCCTGGTGTCTTAACCATTTGTAATGGTATGTGAGAATGACCTTGGGAGACAGGCGGAACAGATGCTGCCTAGGGAACGATCAAATAAAAGGGGCGGGGAGCCAACAGCTGCATAATGGGAAGAGTAAGAAACTCAGAAAGGAGCTTCCCTAACTTATCAGGCTGTAAAAGAGACAGTGGGAAATTTGTATTTTCAGACTTGCAAGATTCTGCTAATGTAGCCTTACAATAAAGTAGAATTAGCTCATCTGGTTGTGTTCCCTGTCTGGTCTACTTGGGAAGGCTGACACCATTACACCAAACTGGCTCTCGAAGCGATAATAAGGAATTTAAAAAAATCAAGAATACATGGCAAAAAGCCCTAAGGGAAACAGTAAGAACTTTATTTCAATTTTAGGGGGAAATCAGCCAGCTAGATCTTTTGATTGCTTGATTACATGACATCAAGTTGGTGTTGAGTCTTACTGATCACACAGACAGATTTTTCTCCATGACAATCTGTCCCTAATCTAGTCCTTCAGGTCTTCCAACAGTGCATCTGTCATCACTGTAACTGAGTCCATCCACCTTGCTGCTTCTTCAAAGTCTCACTCTGACTTCCATAGAGTGTCCCAAGGAATACATTTGCTTGTACTATTTGGATCTTTGTAGGTATAGACACATCATGGCATCTGAATATCTTTTTCAAGGCCTTCATGGCTACTCTACCAAGTGCCAGTCTGCAGCATATTTCTTGACTGCTTGTTCCTTTACTGTGGATGACTGATCCTAAAAAGAAGCAGCTCTCTACCGCTTCAATATCTTCATTGTCAATACTATGGCTGGTTGTAGTACCTGTTGTAATACCTGTTGTCATTGTCTTCTTTATATTTAATTTCAGTCCCATTTTTTTCAATGTGCTCTTTGACTTTCATTAATAGAGCTTGCAGATCCTTTGCATTTTCAGCTATTAGTGTAGTGGCCTCAGCATAGCACAGGTTATTGATTTTTTCCTCCAGTTTTAAAACCATGCTCATTTTCTTTCAATCTACAGTAGCTGCCCTTAATATATACTCAGCATATACAGTAGGCTGACTAAGTAAGGGGAGAGGTAGCAAATGAGTCTTACTCCTTTGCCCACCTGGAGCCAGTCTGTTTCGTCATGTTCTGTCTGAACTTCCTGAACTTCCTGACCTGTATTAGGTTTCATATGAGGACAATGAGATTTATTTATTCTATTTATTCAATTTCTATAGCCGCCCATCTCAGCAAGTGACTCTGGGCAGCTTACAACAATAAAAACCATAAAACGTGCTCTGGGATTCCCATTTTTCCAAGCACATTCCACACCTTGATGCGACTGACATAATTGAAAGCCTTTCTATAATTAAGGAAGCACATGCTGACTTCTTTTTGGTATTCTTTGGCTTTTTACAAAATGGCTGCCAGGCATAGCTTCTCAAACGCTACCCAGGATGCTCTCTACCACCCCACCTTATCTATGTCTTCTGGGGGACAGATGGGCACAATTCTAGACAAAGCACCAGGTTGCAGCCAACTAACATTTTTACTTTCTATGAATATCTGTATGGCTTACATGAAGTCTTAAATTACTATAAACAAAGATGGCCCTCTGCAGCATGCCAGCTTCTCATTTATTAATCAAATCCAATGGAAAAAGAAAACTAGGACTGGTGCAGCAGGTAGCCTGGGTCATGCCAATGTGCCTTGTCTGTGACCCGCTGGTGCCCATGCACATCAGGGAATCAACTCTCTAAACCTATTTAGGCTAGTGCCGCATAAAGATATGTTCAGGTTTCAGCATACAAAGCAACTACACACAACAGAAAAACCTGTCATAATCTATTGCGATCCCTGAAGTCAAAATAGTTACCAGTAATAATCTTCTGTGTGCAATTAATGGTGCTGAATATTACCTTTAAAGCCCTAAATCGATTAGTACCTAGATATTGCGGAGACCTCCTGTTCCACACGGAATCTGCCCATCCAGTGAGCTCTGTGAGGGAGGGCATGTTACAGGTCCCACTTCCTAGTTTGGTCTAGTGGTTAAGGCAACGGGCTAGAAACCAGGAGTCTGTGAGTTCTAGTCCCGCCTTAGGCATGAAAGCCGTCTGGGTGACCTTGGGCCAGTCTCTCTCTCTCTCAGCCCATCTCACCTCACAGGGTGGTTGTGGGGAAAATAGGAGGAGAAAGGAGTATTAGGTATGTTTGCCACCTTGAGTTATTTATAAAAATAATAAGGGCAGGATAGAAAATAAAAATAAATAAATAAATAAAAATAAAGCATCAAGCTAGAAACTGGGAGACCATGAGTTCTAGTTCTGCCCTAGGCATGAAGCCATCTGGGTGACCTTGGGCCAGTCATTCTCTCAGCCCAGCCCAGCCCAGCCCACCTCACAGAGTTGTTGTTGTGGGGAAAATAGGAGGAGGAAGGAGTATTAGGTATGTTCGCCGCCTTGAGTTATTTATAAAAATAATAAAGGTGGGATAAAAATAAAAATAAAAATAAATAAATAATGTAAGGGGCTGGGAGAGGAGTCTTCTCCATTATGGTCCCCTCCTCTGAAACAGCTTCCTCCTGGAGAAGCGGGAGGCCCCATCCCTATTATTGTATCTGGAGGCTGTTTGAGGCTTCTGACAAAGGAGGGGACTTGTAATTAGATGCTCCCAGGCTTGAAAGGCGGCACCAGGTAGATGGAAGGTCCACATGTATAATTTGATGTTTTGCTATTATTATTATTATTATTTTGTGTTATGTTACTGATTACAGTATGTTGTTATTGCTTATCATTTTCATCCTAATTATTAGAACTGGAAACAGGGAGCCGATTAGAGGACTGAAATGGCATAAAAACCCCGGTAAATAATTAATGAATGGCAGATCAGGGATGAGCAAGCCCAGCACAAGTAACACAGCTGAAAATAAAGTCCACAGGACAAAAACTGCATACTAATGTACGATAGTTCTTCCCAACATACACATACACACACACTTCCATTGTAAGGTGATGCAGTACTGTTAAATCAGCTGCAAAGACACTATCTGCATAATCCCCAATATTAATTCACATTAGAATATTGTTATTGATAATCAAACATAACCACTTAGTAACCACAATGAACTGGCACAATGAACAGTCCTGGACTAGAAATAGGGATGCGGGTCCAAATTCATATCCCAACTCAGCCACAAAACTTACCAGGTGAGTATAGAGCAGCCACTGCTTTTCAGCCAAACCTACCCCATTGGGTTGATATGTGGATAACATAATGGGAGACAAAAAATATGAATATATGAGATCCTTGGAAGAACGTTGGGATAAAAATGTTATTTAAATGTGTATGTTCCATTGTGATGGAAGCAGCTACAGTATATGTCTCCTTTTACCTGCTAATTTATGAATAGGCCTTAAATTGCTACTACTGTAATCTTGCTTGCCAAATCTACCTTAACTGAAAGGGAGTTGCTTAAAATAGCTGAACTTTATCAAATCTAAGCAGCCTAGAAAATTGCACATACAAGCATAATTGTTGCTAATGAAGCTTAGAAAGCTATCAGTATCCATGAGATTGTTCCTTCAGAGAAAATGCAGGTGTGGTATTCACC
This sequence comes from Charina bottae, assembly GCA_023362775.1. Lineage (NCBI taxonomy): Eukaryota > Metazoa > Chordata > Lepidosauria > Squamata > Charinaidae > Charina > Charina bottae. Next base: position 3,377,691 of record JALMGJ010000022.1, read on the forward strand.
CAGGCATTCAGTCACTCCAGCATCTAACTTAGTTCAAGTATATAGCACAGAAATATTGCTACTTTTACAAGTCCTGAGCACCACCACTCACTGGGAACCCAGCACAGATTTTAGAGACATAATTTTGCAATTACAACAGTGCTGAAAATTACTGTGGAGATCTGAACCACACAAGAAATTGAATTCATGAGATTAAAAAGTGGGATGTATTATGCTAGACAGAGCCAGTTTGGTGTAGTGGTTAAGACAATAGGCTAGAACCATGAGTTCTAGTCCTGCCTTATGCACAAAGCCAACTGGGTGACCCTGGGCCAGTCACTCTCTCTCAGCCCTGGGAAGAAGGCAACGGCAAACCACTTCCGAAATCTTGCCAAGAAAACTGCAGGGACTTGTCCAAGCAGTCAACAGGAGTCAACACTGACTTGAAGGCACCAAAAAAAAAAAAAGGTAGATGTGTCTTTGGAGGCTGTTCACTGCTTTGCTGTCGAGACATTTTCCTGGTTTCCAAACACAGTTTTTGCAACTCAGTTTCATCCTTCCGTCTCTCACTCTTTTGGGTTATAACAGTTTATGTAGATTTACTGTTGAATGTAATGCACTTAAAATTAGCAGCATGCAACACCTCCAGCTACTGAAAAAATGCTCTCTAAGAGGTTGAATTAGCTATTAATACTAGCATTAGACTAGGCCTCATATGTATTTCTATAGCCTGACATTGTCTCTGAAAATTCATGGTGAGTTGATAAAGCAAGATAAGGACATACAGGGTTTTTGTGGAGGGGGATTCAGGATGGGCCAATTCTAGTCACCACTATTTGATTTGTACAGCTGGTACATGCTAACCCACCCTGTATCATTTACTATAGAGATACAGTCTTATTCTGACAGCTTTCCAAGTCAAATCTTTAATCATGGTTACTTCTTGTAGCACAGTAATCCTATGATGCATTTCAGCACAATCCTAGCATGCAGAAAGACTGCGATAGGATTTAGCCTTTGGATGCTCAAGATACAAGGAACCAGAGACATATAGTAAAACCAAAGAGCTGCCTCCACGCGGTGGGGGAAATGGCTCCGGCAATTATGATTCACGCTGCAGAGCCAAACATGTTAAGCGATTACACAGCAGCGACGGAAAAGGCTGCCACATCTCAGATCCATTGCAGAGCCGAGAAATGCGAGTACCCACGATATCCCGTCAGGCAACTGCGCCCAAAGACATGAAATGAAAGCAACTGTTTTTTACAGGAAGGAACCTTCTGTACGGATCCGAAATGTAAACGTAAAAGAGAAAATAAAAATAAAATCATTACCGAGCACCAATAATTTACAAGAGCAATCCAGAGTAGATATCGCAGGCTAGCAAGGATCACAGCGCTCAACGCTTGCTCGAAAATCCAGATGAGCAAGGACTAAGCAGATGATGCCTATTTTACCTTCAAATGAACTGTGTAGACAAGCCCCTGAATAAACGGATACTTGCCGGTGACTATCATATAAGAGGAAATATGGGGCGCAGTGGGGCATCCTTAGCAACCACGGCCACGCACACAGCACCGAGCGAGATTTCTAGGAATTACTTTTCATTGTAAAGAAGCTCCCCTCGGGACGCGAGAGGTGCCCCCTTGCTTCAAAAGCCTCCCATCTCCACCGCACAGGCAGATGGGTCAAAACGCCGGGCGGGAAAGACCAAGAGAATCAGCCGGGAGGAAGAGCCGTCTGAACGCCCGAGGCCGAGTTGCGTATCAGAGCCACTTCTCACCAGCCCCGGAGAGGGAGCGGGGCCGGAGGGCAGCGGAATGGAGGCTTGCGCGAGAGGACAGCCGCCAGGGCAAAGCGGGGGAACAGGCATGAATGGGCAGCGGCGCCTTGGGCGGGCCGCTCGTTACAGGCTTCGGAGCGAACTGCTCCGGGGCGGCACAAACGGGGTGACAGCAGCCACCCAGGGATCCCCGTTTCCTACCGTGGATGCCGGTCTGGTGAGTCATGGCTCCGCAGCTGCTCCGCTTCACCAGAATCCAGCTCAGCCCGTCTCTGCCTCTCGCGCAGGAAACGGGTTGGTTTCAGCACCGCCTGCTTCCGGGTTCCTGCTGACTGGAGCTGGCGGGGCTTGGGCGAGAGCCGCCCGCAGGGAAGGCCGAGCGTGTCGCCAAGCGAGCGGCGCAGCAGGATGAGGGGCGGCGCTGGAGCAAGGCCTCCATTCAGTGCGGTCGCCCCCGGACCTGGAGCAAGAGCTCCGCCGCGTGGGGGCCGGCGAGGGAGACGCGCTTCAGCGTGGGGCATAGTCCCTGCCAACGCATTTCGGGGTTCTGCTCCGTATGGAAGAGTAACATCCGCGCAACGAGTCAGGTCGCTTGAAGTAATGTGGCGTGGAATGGCTTGGCCCTTCTGAACTTCAGAGGAATAGTTTGCTGGAAGGGATATATAGTTAATATAAACAGAAGAGAAGGAAGAGGGGCAGCTTGGAAAAGCCAGGCGGGAAAACTCGGCTGTTGGCGATCCAACATTTCAAACTGGGTTCCTGTTAGTGCTGCCCTGTGCTGAGAATTCGTAGCGTCTGTCTGTCTGTCTGTCTGTCTGTCTGTCTATCTCCCTTCTCACCCCTATGGCTGGTATGTGTCTTCCTCAACCTGGGGTCCTCTACCACAGGGGTCCCCAACCTGTGGGCCACGGCCTGTTAGGAAGTGGGCCGCACAGCAGGTGAGTGGTGGTGGTCATCGTGATTGGCTCCCGCCTGCAAACCCTGCCCCTCGGTCCACACAATTGGCTCCCGCTTGCAAACACACACACACACCCCGTCCGTGGAAAAATTGTCTTCCACGACCGGTCCCTGGTGCCAAAAAGGTTGGGTGCCTCTGCTCTACCAGAGTCCTGGGAATTTGAGAGCTCTGCGTAGTATCTTAGCTGTTCCTAGCACTGCACTCTTCTGGACAGAGAGCTCTGATGTTGCTCCTGGGATCTGTTGGAGCCGCTCTCCCAGCTTGGGAGTCACAGCCCCAAGTGCTCCTACCACTACTGGGACCACTTTGGCCTTCACTTTCCACATCCTCTCTAGTTCCTCCTTCAGGCCCTGGTACTTCTTCAGCTTCTCATACTCCTTCTTCCTGGTGTTGCTGTCACTGGGCACTGCTACGACTATCACCACCACTGTCTTCTGGTCCTTGTCTACTACCATGATGTCTAGTTGATTGGCCAATGCCTGCCTGCCTGTCTGGATCTGGAAGTCCCACAGGATCTTAGCCCTGTCATTCACCACCTTCTGTGGAATCTCCCATCTGGACTTGGGAGGGTCTAGCCCATACACTGTGCAGATATTCCTGTACACAGTGCCAGCTACTTGGTTGTGCTGTTCAGTGTATGTCGACTGTGCAGAGAGGCCTGAGAGACAGTCCAACACATAGTGGCAGGGTGTAAGATGCAGGCAGGAACAGCATACACTGAACAGCACAACCAAGTAGCGTGTGTGTGTGTGTGTGTGTGTGTGTGTGTGTGTGTGTGTATATATATATATATATATATATATATATATATATATATATATATATTTATATTTTAAAGTGGAAAAGAACACTACAGGCTGATCCAACGTTGATGTAATGTCCTTAAAACAAGTCAAAATGAGGCTCAGTAGTGTGTGTGGCCTCCATGTGCCTGTATGACCTCCCTACAACGCCTGGGCATGCTCCTGATGAGGTGGCGGATGGTCTCCTGAGGGATCTCCTCCCACACCTGGACTAAAGCATCCCCCAACTCCTGGGCAGTCTGTGGTGCAACGTGGCGTTGGTGGATGGAGCGAGACATGATGTCCCAGATGTGCTCAATTGGATTCAGGTCTGGGGAACGGGCGGGCCAGTCCATAGCATCAATGCCTTCGTCTTGCAGGAACTGCTGGCACACTCCAGCCACATGAGGTCTAGCATTGTCTTGCATTAGGAGGAACCCAGGGCCAACCGCACCAGCATATGGTCTCACAAGGGGTCTGAGGATCTCATCTCGGTACCTAATGGCAGTCAGGCTACCTCTGGCGAGCACATGGAGGGCTGTGCGGCCCCCTAAAGAAATGCCACCCCACACCATTACTGACCCACTGCCAAACCGGTCATGCTGGAGGATGTTGCAGGCAGCAGAACGTTCTCCACGGCGTCTCCAGACCCTGTCACGTCTGTCACATGTGCTCAGTGTGAACCTGCTTTCATCTGTGAAGAGCACAGGGCGCCAGTGGCGAAGTTGCCAATCTTGGTGTTCTCTGGCAAATGCCAAACGTCCTGCACGGTGTTGGGCTGTAAGCACAACCCCCACCTGTCGACGTCGGGCCCTCATACCACCCTCATGGAGTCTGTTTCTGACCGTTTGAGCAGCCACACGCACATTTGTGGCCCACTGGAGGTCATTTTGCAGGGCTCTGGCAGTGCTCTTCCTGTCCCTCCTTGCACAAAGGCGGAGGTAGCGGTCCTGCTGCTGGGTTGTTGCCCTCCTACGGTCTCCTCCACGTCTCCTGATGTACTGACCTGTCTCCTGGTAGCGCCTCCATGCTCTGGACACTACGCTGACAGACACAGCAAACCTTCTTGCCACAGCTCGCATTGATGTGCCATCCTGGATGAGCTGCACTACCTGAGCCACTTGTGTGGGTTGTAGACTCCGTCTCATGCTACCACTAGAGTGGAAGCACCGCCAGCATTCAAAAGTGACCAAACCATCAGCCAGAAAGCATAGGAACTGAGAAGTGGTCTGTGGTCACCACCTGCAGATCCACTCCTTTATTGGGGATGTCTTGCTAACTGCCTATGCTTTCCGCCTGTTGTCTATTCCATGTGCACAACAGCATGTGAAATTGATTGTCAATCAGTGTTGCTACCTAAGTGGACAGTTTGATTTCACAGAAGTGTGATTGACTTGGACTTACATTGTGTTGTTTCAGTGTTCCCTTTATTTTTTTGAGCAGTGTATATGTATATGTATATGTATATGTATATGTATGTATATGTATATGTGTATATATATATATATATGTATATGTATGTATATGTATATGTGTATATATATATATATATATATATATACACACACACACACATACATACACACACACACACACACACACACACGCCAGCTACTTGGTTGTGCTGTTCAGTGTATATATATGTGTGTGTATGTATGTATGTATATATATATATGTGTGTGTGTGTGTGTGTGTGTGTGTGTGTGTGTATATATATATATATATATATATATATATATATATATATATGTTTGTGTGTGTGTGTGTGTGTGTGTATTCTGTTTGATGAAAAGAGAGCCAGTTTGGTGTAGTGGTTAAGGCACCAGGCTAGAAACCGGGGGGCCATGGGTTCTACTCTCTAGTCTTGCCTTGGATGCAAAACCAGCTTGGGCCAGTCACTGTGTTTCAGCCCTAGGAAGGTGGTAATGGCAAACCACTTCCAAAATCTTGCCAAGAAAACTGCAGGGACTTGTCCAGGCAGTCACCAGGAGTCAACACTGACTTAAAGGCACACATACACTTCATGAAAAAGTCCTGCCTGCCTCCCTTTCGAAAGAGTCAAAACATTTCAGTGGAATTGTCATGCATGTCTGTGGAGTTCCAGACTTACTTTAGAGGCCAAAAAATGTGGCTGTGATTGCACCATACACTGAACAACAAATTAACCAACCACATCTTAGTGTAGTCAGTTGTGGGAATCTAGACTCTGAGGTTAGTTTATGGTATACTGTTTCCTTTGAACCAAGACATGGAGTTAATTGAGGAAATAGTGGTTAAATTAACTATGGCCTGTTGCGCAAACACAGCCTGTATGTGAGGTTTTGCCTTTCACTGAACAATTGATTTAGGTATACGCCCCTTTGGTTTCCCTGCTTCCTATAGATCTCCAGGAAAATGTTATGAAATATTCACCTGGAGCTTTTTCGGATCTAGAAGCAGGGATAGCCTGAGATGCTGCGAACAGATGGAGAGGGATGTAGTAGAACGGTGCACCCGCTTTGCAGAATAGAGACGCCTGTAAGTCGCTTCTCAGAAGCAAACGTTTCTCCCAAATAATGACTTCAGCCCAGGTATTAGAGAGTAAACGATTTATTGCTTTACATGAGTGAGCCTTGCAAAGGTACAGATGGTTCCCTGTTTCCTGGCTTGGGTTTTTATACCCTCCCGCCGGAGCATCCACCCCTCCCTGCTGTGGTTTTCCCTTTGGTCCAATTCAGGCTTCCCTCTGGTCCTCTTGGTGTCATGTTGAGGTCAAGCCCTTGAGTTCTTTGTTTCCCTAATCCAGGAGGTGTAGTTAATAGTTCCTTTCCTGAGTCGTTTGTGTCTTTTGTCTATTTCGTTATCCCTCTCTGCTGCTTGATGTGTTTGGGAAATGGCAGGACCCTGGGGGCATGCCAGGGTTCTGACACCGCCTAAAGGCATAACCCAAAGGTATTGGGAATCAGCCTGAGAATAAGGTAGAAAAAAAGAGGCTTCTTTTTCAGATTTAACAATTTGGAGGAAATTGGGAGATCAACTTCAGCTTGGGATACGTTCCTCAGTTAAAAGATCAGTAGGACATGCGTTTGCAAAACAGCTGCTTTGCCTATGGTGCTACAGTATTGCCCTGCAATGCATACATGTGGGCTGTGGAATATAAAGCATAGTCCAAGGTGCACTGCCTGTTTCGGAGAATGAGATGATCTGCCATAGCAGTACGTGCTGGCAGAGATGGGTACAGTGGAGGCTACCACCAGCCCTTCCTATGGTCCCTATATTCTCCCCAAACTTCTTTCCCCCCAACTGTTCCCCATCTTCTAAAGACTCTGTCCCAATGTCTGCTTCTCACTGACTTAGTTGTCTTTCTCCTGGTTACTTTCTTCCTGAACACCGCTTACAGTGACGACTAGTGAAGCAGCTAGCCCAGGCCACCTTCTCAGGTAAACCTCACAGGGTTAATTGTGGCTGTGTTGCAAAGGCCAAGCCCCAAGGAGAGTAACAGCAACAGGGAGGCTGCAAGGACAAATGATATTTGTCATATCCTGTTTTTTTGTTTTCAGACTCTCTGTTGGAGTCACTGATAAACAGTGATAATATATATTCACAATTTACCTGGGCCAGGTAGTTTTTGAAAGGAAGACATCTAAGCTTTTTTGGAAGGTCCTGAAGACGTGGTTCTGTCAATGGGCCTGGAGACCCCAGGCCGATACAGAGCTGATTAAATGGCTAGTTTAGGGTATGCTTGTTTCCGCCACTGGATGTTTTATTGGGTTTTAATCTTGTAAGCCACCCAGAGTCACTATGTGAGAGTTGGGCGGCCATATAAATTTGTTTAATATTTAAATAATAAGAGAGTGGTTAGTCTTGTTCAGGTGTGTGTGTGTGTGTGCGCATGTGTGTCTGTTTGCAGTTTGGGAGTTTGTTGTATTTTGCTCTACTTTTATGGGTAACTCAAAAAGAAACATACGCTATAAAGGCTGGAAATCACAGAACAGTGGAATAAAATTACATGTAATAAAAAGAGAACATTCTTTGGGTGGAGTGGAAGTTTCCAAGCAGCCCAATTTTATATATTTTTCTTTTTTCCCCCAGCAATAGTGCTTTAGAACTCATATCTTATGCATATCTCCCAGTAGATTTATATCTCATGTTTTTCCAGAAAAGGTATTTTTGGTTAGCAGGTAGATTTGCTCAACAGAAAGAAGGCATATAAAAAGAAACTCTAAAGTTAGGAGTATAACTTTCGTAAGGAGGTATTCCTGAGGCTGGTGTGTGCGTGAAAGAAAATAAAAATAAACTCCATGTAGGAAATGCACAGTGATAAGAAGGCTATTTAAATCTCTACTGCTAAGAGCCTGTCGGTGCTCTCCTCCTCCTCCTTAGTGGAAAGAGATCCACTCAAGTGATTGCTCGAACTGCAGAGTCGTCCAAAGGGAAAAGGGAGCTGAGCTGAGAGAAGAGGCAAGTGACGAAAGCCCTGAGAACATCAGTCTAAGCCAGTGTTTCTCAACCTCAGCAACTTTAAGATGTGTGGACTTCAGCTCCCAGAATTCCCCAGCCAGCCACGCAAAGCTGACTAAAAAAAATGACTCCATCTTACAAAGAGGTTTCACTGAGAGTTTAGTGGCTTTTTCATGGGAATCATTTGGATGTCAGTTTCTTCTATATGAAGTAGAGTCTCCTTTGGGAAGAATCTGGGTTTTTTTGTAACGGATAATTGGTTTGCTGCTTCATAGCTTAAAGATGCTTTAATGGGTTCTTCTGTTTAACTAGGAAATTTTACATAAGTGACTGCGCGTTCAGTGTTTAGATGTTACTAAACAGATTAACAGATATATAAGACAGTTATTTTCTGTTCTCCAGTCTCTGAAGCTCTAGTTCAGTATCTTGCTGATACTGAGTCCTATTTTCATTCTGTCTTGAACACCAATGTAGCTTGGTTCTCAACACACTTGAGTCATAATATGGTTTAGTTGAGTTTTCATGGAATCAGAGTTGGAGATGACCATAGCGGTCATCTTGTCCAAGCCCCTTCTCAGTGTAGGATCCATCAGAGCAGTGGTTCTCAAACATTTTGGTCTCGGGACCCCTTTACATTCTTAACAATGATTGAGGAGCTTTAATTTATGTGAGGTCGGTCTGTCTGTCTGTCTGTCTGTCTGTCTGTCTGTCTGTCTGTCTGTCTGTCTATCTATCTATCTATCTATCTATCTATCTATCATCTCTGCCTTTGAATCAGTGTTGACTCCGGGCGACTGCCTGGACAAGTTCCTGCAGTTTTCCTGGCAATATTTCAGAAGTGGCTTGCCCTTGCCTTCTTCCTAGGGCTGAGAGAGCGTGACTGGCCCAAGGTCACCCAGCTGGCTTTATGCCTAAGGTGGGACTAGAACTCACGATCTCCCGGTTTCTAGCCTGATACCTTAACCCAGAGCTTTCCAAACTTTTCATGTTGGTGACACACTTTTTAGACATGCATCATTTTGCGACACACTCTTACAGCAGAGCACAAGGCAGGCACTAGGAACTGCGCGGAATCACAGCAGGTTTGGAGGCAGCAAGGCACAAGGCAGGCACTAGGACCTGCGTGGAATCCTGGCAGGTCTCGGAGGCAGCAGCAGCTGCGACACACCCAGACACTGCAACCGACACACTAACGTGTCCCGACACACAGTTTGGAAAGCTTTGCCTTAACCACTACACCAAACGGGCTCTCCTATCTGTATCGGAAATTAAAGTTGAGAAATATTTTAGAACCGCTGCAGTAGAGCATCTCTGATAGATGACCTATCCAGCCTCTCTGCAAAGAGCAGCTTCTGTTTGAAGACCACTAGAATGTTGTGTGAATCCAGTAATAGCAGTTTGTTCAGTGAACGAGGGTTAAAACCTTGGCTTTAGGCAATATAGGAACCAGCCTGTATGTATTGGAAAGTATACTGGAAATAAATTATGCTTAGAGTAAATAATATGTATCAGATACTGTATGTTGTATTTCATTAAAAAAAAAACCAGAGTCACATTAATTATTCAGATTTCTGCCACTTTTAGATAGATCATTTGATATATCTGTTCAAAGGCATTTCCTGATTTCTTTTTCTGGACTTTACCTAAAGTTTTCCTTTAGTGTTCTGTTGCCATCTAGTGGACTTTCAGATTTGGCTTTTTTTTTTTTTACTGCAACGGACAGAAGCTACCTCCTTTTGCAGTAGGTGTGCGTATCAAACAAGCTCTGATGAAATTCTGAAATTCAAAGGTGGCAAGATTCCTTTTGACTTTAAAATTTGAGATTCATAAGCAACAGGATTTGTTTTAATAAATGGTTTGGCAATAGGCTACAGAGACAAGGTGTGGAAGGACCCTGCATCAACCTCCTGAAATCAATATACAGAAATGCCACAGCTACCATCCACATAAAGGCATCAGCAGAGTGAATCAAACTTAAAATTAAAATTAAAATTAAAAATTTAATTTAATTTAAAGTTAAAGTGGTAATATAAATTGAGAAGAAACGGAAGGAATGTTTTAGAGACATGTATAGGAGTGAAAGTGATACGTCAAAAATTGAAATAAATGATGTACATATTAGTTTCTAAGAATCAGTTAATGAAAAAAAAGTTATAATTGCTTTAAGAACATCAAAATCTTAAATATCAGCATCACTTCAAAACTGAAGTAATGTTAAAATAAAAATGTAGATTCCTTACAGTGGTTGTGTGGTTTGTTTAACATTGTGTTAGGACTGCATCTGTGCCTGAGATTCAGAAGAGTGTTACTCTTCCCCTATATAAAAGAAAAAATAGCATGAGGAAAAACTAAAGGGGGGTAGCTTGTTAAATTGTCTGGAAGATGTTTGGCAGAATTCTGATTGAAAGGATACTGTATAAGAGGTGACAGTGAGCAAAATTTGGGAAGTGCAGTGTAACTTTATAACAGGCAGGGGGCGTGTTGAATAACTTTTTGCTTTTCAAGAGGTTACTGAGAAGAGTATGAATGTCAGAAAGTCTGTCGTATCCACATCATCAATATACAAAGATCAACAAAGTGATCCAGTTTCACTGAAACTATTCTCAGCAAAGTCTAGAAGTAATATTCAAATGACCGAAATGGTCCAAAGTAAGAAATAAGTTAACAGTAAATGCCTTAACCACCTATGTTTTGTCAAAAAGACATTGGTTGGTTTTTTTTGTCCAACAATGCTAAAAACCGTAGAAGACAAATAACAGAATTAAATAACAGCAGTGAGTTACCAGGCTTGAAGATGAACTTGAAGAAGACACAAGTCATGTATAACAACTATTCCCAATCTTTGTCAATAAAAATTGAACATCGTGAATTGGGAAGGTCAATAGCTGCAACTACCTCCATCATGATTATCATGAAAGATGATATCATGGAAGAAATTCTGAACTGAACTAAACTGGATTGGAGACGTTTGGACAATTTCATGCTGTATTAAAAAGCAACATACTAACCTGCTTAAAGAGAAAATTATTTAATCAATTATATTATATGGGCTGATGTGGTTGCAAAACTTGGACATTAAATGCAAATGTGGTATAGAAGTTGGAAACTACCCAAAGAAACATAAAATGGTAAATGCTTAACAACAAGAAATACTTGGATTTGCCAACAGATATGTGTATGTGACATAATTCACCATTTAATTGTTTAGCATGTTTTAATGAGTTACGTTGTTTTGTATTAATTATGGTTTTCTTTATGTCCTTGGTGTACACTGCCCAGAGACACATGGTTTGAGTTGGGCAGCCACATAAATGCATAAATGAAATAAAATAAATAATGAAGTAGGTAGCTTCACTGAAATGGCAATGGGCTGGCTCTATGACATGATAAACAGATCAATCCTAGACAACAGCAATTCTCGTGCCCACAGAAATGCTGGGCAAATGATGTATGTCAATTCCAAAGTGTTAACTGGAAATGCCTTGCAATGTGTTAAACCAACTAGAAATCAACTGAAGAGGCCTTCATCCTGCAGTGAATTGATTTGGGATGATGATGCATCCAGATCTACCTGGGAATAAGCCTCACTGAATGATGTGGAATATGTTGGAGTCTGGAAGGTTAGAAAAACACTCCAAGCAGCTAACGACAATCTTGCAGAGTAGAAGCGCCCAGAAAAGACTTGCACATACAGCTTAATTAACGTTCAGAAATAAAACAGTCTTCACACATTAGTTCGTTGAAGAAAAATAAAGATAGCTTACATTTTTATTCAGTAGATCATGGTTACAAGCAGTTTCATGGTAGAAAGGCTTAATCAACTCCAGTCTGCTTGCAAGCCAGATATTTCGGACGAGACCCACATAGCCATGTGGCCCTCCTGTGTGTAGGTGTGCTTAGGAAGAAGGGAAGATGGAGAATGGCCCCGAAAGACCCAAGAAGGAGAAGGAAACAGGAAGTCAGGTGACCCAGGCACCTCCCACAAACACAGTAGAGATACGCTTCAGTAGAAAAGTCCTCCCCTATGTTTGTGAGACAATGCTGAGTTGACTTCCGATAATCCTAACAGAATAAACATGAATTAAACTACCTTATAGCTTAGATTGATGTGTGAATCCAACCAATAACTGGTGGAACTGTATGCATTAGGGCATTGGCTCTGGGAAGGTGGGAGGTCATTTCCCTTTGGTTCTGGTTCAAACAGACCCTCCCATTCCTATTTTTACAAGTAGACATTGGGACTGTATATCTAGATGATTTGGCACTAGAAAACTACAAGAGAACACTTCAGCACTGTAGGACACACTGCTGTCAACCTCAGATTCAGCATCCTGCAAGAAAAGCACAACTTCAGAAGATTCCAGAATGCATAAAGGTATGTTTAAGGTTCCCTAAGATTACTTTGCCTCACTTGTTACAGTTCAAAACAGCTACTGTTCTAAAATGGGATTAAAATAATAGAAGATACTCAATATTGCAGAAGTGGAAAACTCTTTTATGCAAAAGAGTAAACCGCCCAGAGTCCCCCTCGGGGGAGATGGAGCGGTAATACAAGTTAACATATAAATAAATAAATAAATAAATAAATAAGTGATTCATTCTTCATTCATCTCCCTATTGCCTGAGAACAATTCCAGGATGCTGCAGAAGGATGGATCCCCCAATTATAAACCTTGTATGAGGTTGTGATCCAGGCAAAAATGGGTATGATCAAAAACAAAGATGGTAAGGACCTAACAGAAGCAGAAGAGATCAAGAAAAGGTGGCAAGAATATACGGAACATCTATATAGGAAGGATAATAATATTGAAGATAGCTTTCACGGTGTGGTCAGTGAGTTAGAGCCAGACATCCTGAAGAGTGAGGTTGAATGGGCCTTAAGAAGCATTGCTAATAACAAGGCAGCAGGAGACGACGGTATCCCAGCTGAACTGTTTAAAATCTTGCAAGATGATGCTGTCAAGGTGATGCATGCCATATGCCAGCAAATTTGGAAAACACAAGAATGGCCATCAGATTGGAAAAAATCAACTTATATCCCCATACCAAAAAAGGGAAGCACTAAAGAATGTTCAAACTATCGAACAGTGGCACTTATTTCACATGCCAGTAAGGTAATGCTCAAGATCTTGCAAGGTAGACTCCAGCAATTCATGGAGCGAGAATTGCCAGACGTACAAGCTGGGTTTAGAAAAGGCAGAGGAACTAGAGACCAAATTGCCAATATCCGCTGGATAATGGAGAAAGCCAGGGAGTTTCAGAAAAACATCTATTTCTGTTTTATTGACTATTCTAAAGCCTTTGACTGTGTGGATCATAACAAATTGTGGCAAGTTCTTGGTGGTATGGGGATACCAAGTCATCTTGTCTGCCTCCTGAGGAATCTGTATAACGACCAAGTAGCAACGGTAAGAACAGAGCACGGAACAACGGACTGGTTTAAGATTGGGAAAGGAGTACGGCAGGGTTGTATACTCTCACCCTACCTATTCAGCCTGTATGCAGAACACATCATGCGACGTGCTGGGCTTGAGGAATCCAAGGCTGGAGTTAAAATCGCTGGAAGAAACATTAACAATCTCAGATATGCAGATGATACCACTTTGATGGCTGAAAGGAGGAGGAGTTGAGGAGCCTTATGACGAAGGTGAAAGAAGAAAGTGCAAAAGCTGGGTTGCAGTTAAACCTCAAAAAAAAACAAGATTATGGCAACCAGCTTGATTGATGACTGGCAAATAGAGGGAGAAAAAGTGGAGGCAGTGACAGACTTTGTATTTCTAGGGACAAAGATTACTGCAGACGCTGACTGCAGCCAGGAAATCAGAAGACGTCTACTTCTTGGGAGGAGAGCAATGGCAAATCTTGATAAAACAGTTAAGAGCAGAGACATAACACTGACAACAAAGATCCGCATAGTTAAAGCAATGGTATTCCCTGTAGTAACCTATGGCTGTGAGAGCTGGACCATAAGGAAGGCTGAGCGAAGGAAGATAGATGCTTTTGAACTGTGGTGTTGGAGGAGAATTCTGAGAGTGCCTTGGACTGCAAGAAGATCAAACCAGTCCATACTCCAGGAAATAAAGCCAGACTGCTCACTTGAGGGAATGATATTAAAGGCAAAACTGAAGTACTTTGGCCACATAATGAGAAGACAGGATACCCTGGAGAAGATGCTGATGCTAGGGAAAGTGGAAGGCCAAAGGAAGAGGGGCCGACCAAGGGCAAGATGGATGGATGATATTCTGGAGGTGACGGACTCAACCATGGGGGAGCTGGGGATGGTGACGGCCGACAGGAAGCTCTGGCGTGGGCTGGTCCATGAAGTCATGAAGAGTCAGAAGCGACTGAACGAATAAACAACAACAACATGAGGTTGTGATGGGAATCCAGTTTGGATTATTTCCTCCTTCCCTTGCAGAAAAATAAGCAAAGTCTCCTTCGAATCCATCTTGAATCCTGGTACTTCCATGATCCCATGTACTGTATTCTTGATAGCAATGTAGCATTGTTTTGCCATTGCCACCTTCTGGAATTTTATTCAGTCAGTCAGTCAGCAACCCTGGAATTTGCTGAAGGTCTACAATCCAAGTATCAACCAACTCTGTTTAGCTTTCTAAAATGACACCTTTGCAGGCAGTAATATGCATCCCACAGTATTTGATAGCCCTCTCATCTTTTGGAAAGGTACTCAGAAAGTATGTGGGGCTTCAACCTTGGAAATGAAAGATTATTCATATATGTTTGTGTTCTGCAAAAGGTTTGAATTTTAAATGTTTCAAGTTTAAAAGAGGTTGTTCCAGCTTTTTCAGAAATGTTCTCAAACATTCCGTATACCTCTAGTCTAATTATTAATTTTATATCTTGCTTTCCCCATCAAAGTTCCAGTTGGTGTACAGGTAGTTCTCACTTAAGAATGGTAATTGGGACCAGAATTTCCATCACTAAGTTCAGCCTGCACGCTATAAATACTTGCATAGCTATCAAAACAGTTGCAATAACCATGTGACAATTATCTTCTAAGATTGAGTAGCATTGTCTTATGGAGTGGGAGGTGGGAAGCAAGATGGAATAAAACACAACTTTTGCTTTTATCAAGCATGCGAACATAACCCTTATTTGCATTATAAATGCTCCACTGCTATTTTTACTTCCATATAAGCAGAACTTGGATGTTAATATAATAGCGTCTTGTGGGACAGACTCAAAGGCAATGTAAGCCTTGAAATACAAAACACAGTTTAAAAACAAAAACCACATAAGCTGACTGATCAATAGCAACAACCAGAGCAATCTTGGGTTTGTTTTGTTTTTTAGGTTTTTTTTGTTGTTAGTTTCACTTTCTGAATCTGTCCACTCAAGCAGTTATTTTAGGACAAGGTTAGAGGCCTGGCCACGCCTATTAATTCCAAAGAACAAAAGTATTTAGACTTAGTGAGAGATTGTATTTGACTAACCAGCCTTTTAATGATTATGGAAGTTTTAGACATGTACCAAGCCTTTCAACAGTGGGTGAAAGAGTGATTGAGGAAACATTTTAAAAATTGAAAATTTATTATCAAACCATTCCATGAATCTTCCCTACCTTGATGCTCTCCAGGCATATTGGACTTCAGTGTCCATAATCCTCAACCAATATTGCTGGCCCCAAAACTGGAAATGTAATGCCTATGCCACTGGAGGATATCAAATTGGAAAGGCTGACTGTAAGTATAGCATGGTTCACACAACTAAGCCGCTAAGGATGGTTATATGAAATGTCTATGCTGCCATGTCACTTTTATTCCCATCTGGCACTTTAAGCAAAGTTAGAGGTTTCTCTCATGTCAGAATCCATCCCTATCATTTCTGATTACTGTACTACAAACTAGGGGTTTATAAGACAGTAATTGCAAAGAAGCCTCCAATTCTGGTTCAAGAGCCACAGGGGACTGGCATTAAGATGAGGGTGGGCATGTTTCTACTAACCATTCTGGGTGGTTTAGAATATTATGCCTACTGCACCAACAGGGTGCTATATTTTAGAACAGGGCTTTCCAAAGTTTTCCGGCGGCGACACACCAACCGCCGTTGGTGTGTCGCCGCGGGAAAACCCGGAAGTGCCGCCGTTGCAGCAGCGCGCAAAACCCCGGAAGCGCTGCTGCCGCTTTTGGGTTTTTGCGCACCGCCGTTGGTGTGTCGCCGCGGGAAAACCCGGAAGCGCTGATGATGATCAGCGCTTCTGGGTTGTGTGGCGACACACCAGACTGTGTGTGGTGACACACTTTTGTGTTGTGACACACAGTTTGGAAAGCTCTGTTTTAGAAGATGCAAAAAGGCTTGAATTTTAAATGTTTCAAGTTTAAAAGAGGCTGTTCCAGCTTTTTCAGAAATGTTCTGAAACATTCTGTACACTTCTAGTCTAATTATTAATTTTATAACTTGCTTTCCCCATCAAAGTTCCAGTTGGTATACAGGTAGTCCTCACTTAACAACGGTAATTGGGACCAGAACACTCTTCCTGTGTTTTCTACAGGAAGAGAACACAGACATACTGTAAATAATCCAGAGATAGTAAGTGAATCACTTGGCAGCTTATCTCATAAAGAGCAATTTAGCCCAGGTGAAGTGATATCTGGAAAGAAGTGTGAAGACATTGAATGAGCTCTATGGCTTAGCAGGGGCTTGGCTATTTCTGAATCTACTCACTACTTCAAACAAACAATGATATCATGAAACCCTTGATAAGTGTTGTACAAGGCTAAGCATCAGAAAGAAATAGGCAGGAAATATAGAGGCCTCAAGAATGCTAATGTTGAAATCTACTCAAATGATGCCTGATTATGAAATTAGTGATGGCACTGGCAGTGATATCGTCTGAGATGAGTCAGCATGTGCGATGCAAAAGAAAAGTGAGAATTCCGTTATTTATTCATGTCGATTTATAGCAATTCTCTGTGGTGAACAAAATTTAAAATGAAAAAGAGCTATAGGTACAACATACAACCCAACCCCCCCCAATGAAAAAAGGAAATGGCAGCCATGAAGAAGTCATGAAGAACTGTGGAAGGCAGTACTGATGAGCAACTGAGCAGGAGAACATATTAGTTCTTTCAAGATACCCCTCTTGGTTTTCCACGTGCCCAACTTGCAAGACATGTTAGTGCAGTAATGGAGGATGTTCTTGAGCTACAACTGTTGGAATCTTTCACTCTTGGCTTGGTGACTGGGATTGCCCAAAGTTGTCATTCAGCAACAGAGGGAAGATGTTCTGCTTCACATGCTCTGGGGACTAAGCCCAACTGGGTAAGTGGGCACTCATTTCTGAATGAACAAGCACAGCCCGTGCGGTTGGTTGTTGAATGGCATCCCTTTCGTTTCATATTTCAGTTGAGAGAGAGCTTATTTTTAGATAACTAAACACATAGATATAGATAGAAAACAAAGTTATATCAGTGGAGAAATTCTGAGGGAAGGATTCACGTTTAGAAAAATTCTAGCAGTTTTCCAATGCTGTACCACCTATTTGCTTTTCTGTACAGTATTTTTTTCCCTTTGCATAATATTATTCTTTACTATGTGTCTTTAGAAGCCAAGCCACTTAATCGTTTTTATTAGAATGCTGGACTCTTTTCACTTCTTCATTTATTGCTAACTGTATATTTATTTTTGTTATATTTGTCTAGGAAACCCTGCTTACTTCATTTACACTGTGAGTGTTATGGCACCAATTTATTGCTTTTATTAGAACACTGGACTCTTTGTTTGCAAACCACTAGATTTCACTTCTTAATTTATTAGTAATTGTATATTTATTTTTGTTATATTTTTCTAAGCAGCCCTGGTTAATTCATCTGTACTGAGAGTTATTGTTTTGGCACCAATTTATTACTGAATATGAATGTGCCTATGAAGTCAGTTATTCTAGTGAGTTAAAGAGGTTTGGGTAAACCTTAAATTTGCAAACTGCAAATCATAGCGCAGCACTTAGTCAAGGCTATAATGACTCGAAGACCTCCTGTAGCAGAGCTTTCCAAACTTTTCATGTTGGTGACACACTTTTTAGACATGCATCATTTCGCAACACACTCTTACAGCAGGGCATCATTTCGCGACACACTCTTACAGCAGGGCACAAGGCAGGCACTAGGACCTGCGCGGAATCACAGCAGGTTTGGAGGCAGCCAGGCACAAGGCAGGCACTAGGACCTGCGCGGAATCCTGGCAGGGCTCGGAGGCAGCAGCAGCCGCAACACCCCCAGACACTGCAGCCAACACACTAATGTGTCGCGACACAGAGTTTGGAAAGCTCTGTCCTATAGGTTAGATGTACATACATTTCCTAGCAGCTAGCTCATCTGGGCAATCAACAGGCTCACAAGAAAAGTCCCCTTCTGTTTTTCCTGCAGGCCAAAGAGCTGGTAATGATCAAGTTGATTGTTTCCCATACAGTAGCTAATGGGAAACTCCGTTGTTTGTAGTGGTCACATAGTGATCCATGTATGTTTATGTTTGTGAATGGCTACCTCTAGATGTGGCAACCTGTGTGGTTGGTCCTGTGGGCTGAAAAGTCTGTCCTTCCCCTCCTCTGACTGCATCACTCTCAGCATATGAAAGATGATCAGATGGCATATGAAAGAATGCTAATTCAACACAATGTAGGCTCAATACAGAAGGTTTGCATAATTATTTATTTAAAATATTGCTACTCCAACTTTTAATAATACAGAAGCTGTAAAGAGGTTTATGAATAATTTAAAATAACAAAACAGAGTTACGCTATTCAAAGAGCACAGCCCATAAGATAATTGATCAAGGGCACTAATTATCCCAAATGGTCTCAGAAACATGGGCATTTTATCTTGCTGTCTGAACTATCAGCTGGAGACAGATTTAGGCATAAGCTAAGCAAGCTACACTTTAAGACCTCACAGACTGAAGGGACCTTTCAAACTTTGAGATTTTTTCTTTTGGTTACAGTTTTATTGTAATTTCTTATATGAATTACATTTCCATCAATTAAACCCTCCTATATGGCTCACATGACCCTCATTAATTAAGACATGCTTTGTTTTGGATGCCTTCACACCCTCTGTTCAGAGAGGGCCCTTCCCCACCCCATCACAGGATTGATAACCGCCCAGAGTCCCCTATTCGGGGAGATGGGCGGGGATAAATTAAATAAATAAATAGTCATGCATTTTGGCGGCATTCTCAAATTCAGTTGTTATACAGCCTTCTCCTCTGTTAGCCCTTGTCAATTAGGGCCTCCCTATATCTAAATCCAGCCCTGCTGACAGCAAGGAAGAGGTGCTAAGTGGCCAAACAGACCAGCAAAGATTTTATAATTAGACTCCATAATGCACTGCAGAACTACCCACAGGCTTCAAATGGTGAGGAGGCATGACCATGACTAAGCAAAGATGTCATTTCCTATGGATATCCTATTTCCACACTATTAACGTCCTCGTTCAAAGTCAAAACCGTCACTTTGAACTGGATCTGGAAACCTAGAAAAGGAACTAAACTTTTAAGTATTATTTTGTTGAATCAAGCTAAGGTCTGTTTAGAATAGTTTTCTGCCTAAAAGAAATCTAATGTGAATAATAATAATAATAATAATAATAATAATAATAATAATAATAATAATTTACTAAACCTGTATGCTGCCTGACTCTCATTGACTCTGGGTGGCTTACAACACCACTCCATTTGGTCATCAGAGATAGAGGGATTATGGAACTGATAGGAAATATGGTGTGTGTGTATACACATACACACACACACAGAGTTACATACATACACATTTTCCACGAGGGTCAATTCTGTCTAGAATCCCTGGGAGTTATTTAAGACCACAACAATAAAAGCTCATCTAGAATGTCTATCACAGTGCTTTCCAAACTGCCGCCGTTGGTGACACACCAACGGTAGCGGTGGCGGCGCGGGGGAGCGCGCGGCGGCGTGCACGGCGGCAGCCTCGTTTTCCGCTAAAACACGGAAGTGCTGATGGTGCGCCGCTGCCGTCGTCGCTGCCGCCGCTGTGCACACCACCACCACCACACGCGCCCCCGCCGTGCACGTCCACTTCCGGGTTGTGTCGTGACACACTAAACTGTGTGTTGCGACACACTAAAGTGTCACGACACACAGTTTGGAAAGCTATGGTCTATCACAACTCAGGATGGGTATGAGCACACCCAAGCAGGGAAACAACATGAATAATGAGCTGACTCAAAGAAGATGTAGGAGGCAGGAAAGGTTTCTTCAGAAAAGAGAAGCGCTACCCACTTACGAGACTATAAAAAGAAATGTGTACTTGGGCAAAACAAATGCAAAGCAGATTATAAAGGGTACAGAAATGAATTTGAAGAGCAACAAACCATTAAGACCAACAATTAAAAAAACTGAGTGTAGCAGAAGCAGCAAAACAGGAAACTACAAGGGAGCCAATGAGTTGCACTGCTTAAAATATCAGACATTTTCCCCCCAGCATTTAATGTGTTCATATGTTTCCATCCTAGTTTATGTTTATATTTATTTTATTTAGTATATTTTATTTATTTTCTATCCCTTTATTATTTTTATAAATAACTCAAGGCGGCAAACATACCTAATAGTCCTTCCTCCTCCTATTTTCCCCACAACACCAACCCTGTGAGGTGAGTTGGGCTGAGAGAGAGAGACTGGTCCAAGGTCACCCAGCCGGCTTTCATGCCTAAGGTGGGATTAGAACTCTCAGTCTCCTGGTTTCTAGTCCGTTGCCTTATTATTACTTGATGTATGCCACCATGTGCTGAGTGGGCAGCTATATAAATTGATTAAATAAATAAATAAAATCTCCAAATGGATTTTCAGATTGGATGTATCAAATAAGTATAAAATATTTCACATTGAGGTCAAAATTGCCAGGTTGCCATATATAACAGTTTGGTGCAGTACACATAGTCCTCGTTTAGCAACTGCCTTGGATAGCAACCGTTCACAAATACGAAGGTAATAAGAGGTAATAAAAATCATTTTCCGACCAATGTGGGCATTTACAACTACAAAAGCCTTCAATGTGCAACTGATTAAGGTCTGGTCAGTTTCAGGCAGCAGCTGCAGCAGCAGGAGTGTTCTAATCAACTAATTAAGGTCACAGAGCTGAGCTTGTTAACTTGCCCTTAGCACTTTTTAGGGATGCTCTGCACTGCTGAGAAAAGCAGCTCAGGAAGAGATAGTTTGTTTAAGCAATCCCTCCGCCCTGCAAGAGGGCAAAAAAAATGGGTCAGGCACAGGACACTGTACAAGAATGAGAAGGCAGCAATCAGTGATCTTCACATCATCTCTCTGTGTCACGTGTTCACTTAGCTACCATTTCCCTTAACGACCAAGTTGTCGGACCCAATTTCAGTCACTAAATGAGGACTACCTGTAGTTAAGACGCTGGACATGAAATTGGGAGATTGTGAGTTCTAGACTCCCTTAGGCATGAAAAGCACCTAGGCAGCCCAACCCACCTCACAGGATTGTTGTGGGGACAGTAGGAGGCAAGAGTATTATGAATGCTGCCTTGAGTTGTAAAAAGAAAGGTGGGGTATAAAAATAAATATACCAATGAATCTGAACTAGTGGTGACTAAGAAAAAGATGATGGCTCAGTGAAAATGTGAGCATATATGAGAATGGCAAAATCCAAGTTTGGGACAATTAGCAACTGTATACTGGAACGACAATATGCAGTTGCCAATATATTGTATTTTATCTGAATGGTGCAGCCATACTAGTTACAGGTAGGTTGCAATTAGTGCAAGTTCAAATAGTGCAATATTCGATTTAGTGCGAATTATAAATTGATACCAGGTCGTGTTTAATGCGAGCCACAATTCAGTTCATGCGAGGCTAGTGTGCGCAGTTGAGGCTAGCACATGTGCAGTTGCCGTTGGGGTTTTAGACGCTAATAATTACGTGAGCAAAATGGAGAAAAGGAAACTTCCATTCAAGGAAAGCTCAAAACAGAAGAGGCTCATTTTGAAGAACTACAGCAGAATTCAGGAGATAGCAGGTACACTTTGGATGCAGGTTTATCCTCCAGCTTGTCCTTTGTTCACTGGATTTATTTTAAATATTTATGAGATCTGTTTATCTAGAAGATAGAAAGGAATGACATTTGGAATTTTTTTGTTTTTATTTTGCTTTCTATAACTACTGTGACTTTGTTAAAAATAAATGTAAGTTGTAAGTATATTCTTTTATTGTTATATTTCACTAATAAACATATAAATATTGATGTTTTAAAATTTTCATTGCCTATTTCTGTTGAGCTGGGACCAATTACCCTACCGATTTCCCACTTCTTTTAAAAGCGACATCTGGTTACTCCTGCAAACAGCTGGAGACTGAACTCGGTGAACTTTCTGTCTCGTTCCGCAGGTATTTCTCTTAAAGCGGACTTATCTGAGCAACATCCGGTGGAAAAGAGAAGCGCCGTGCCTCGATCTCACCCCGTCGATCCTGTCCGGGTAGCACCAAGGACGACAGATAGTAGACGGCCAGGAGATGCCCCCGAGGAACGCTTACGCTACTCCTCCCTGCCCTCCTCCATTAATTCCCTCGCGAGGCACGGCGGTGAGATGACCAGGTTGGGTACCTACAACACGGAAGGCGAGAATATGCTTGGCTAGCCCTTGTTATGGAAACTGGATTAGCAGAAGTCAAACCCAGCCCCACTCCACACTTCCCTGCACGCTTGCAAAGATCAACAACAAAGGACGGGAGGGCCAAGGCTCCCAATCCCGCTCCACGCCCCCGCGGAGCAATAGGCTTTAAGCACCTTTGGGCACACTGGCCGCGGCGGGCTAGTCACGGGTGCGCGTGAAGTCATTGGTTGCAAGAACGCCTCTTCCCCGCCCCTCGTGCCGCTCGCTTGGGGTTGGGCCGCTGGCTTAGTTAGCGATCCGCTCAGTTCGTAGGAAGGGAGGGGAGCGGATGGGGCTTCAGCCACCTCGTTTAATGTCTTCAGGCTGGTTTAAGAGGTGTTTCTTGAACAGCGAGACGAGGCGCGGGAAAGGCGCTGCTGAACAGCTGCAGCGAACAGTGGAGGGAGACTTGCAACAGCCGAAGCCGCCGCCCGCTCCTTTGCAATACAGGCGGCCCAAATTCCTGCGTGGAACTGCTTGCGTGGAGAAGTTGCCCGGGAAACGACCCATCTGCTGCCCCTCCCGGGACAGGCCTCTCCAGTGGAACACGGGCTATGCCGAGTGAGTATTCTAGGCGCCCTAGGAAAAAGGCTACAGTACTTGACAGAAACAGAACGGGATGAGGAGTTGTCCCCGTTAGGAACCTGGCTCTGGCAGCCTCTGGGCTTGGTGGCTTTCCTCGGGTGCTAGTTTCCTTTGGCGTAATCACTGGAAGGTTGCACACCCACTTCAGGGACAGACTGGATGACGAGTCTGGAGGCAAGCCACAACAACAGCAATGCATCTTACAGCACTTTAAAACGTGCACCTGTAACTCTTAAGGTTCCTTGTTGCTGTTTTGCTGAAAACAGGCTTATTAATGTGGTAGAAACTCCTATAAAAGATTTCAGTTTAATAAGTCTGTTATCACAGTACTCCAGTTTATACTCATGACATTTTAGCATGCTTTTGCACATTTCAGCAACAGTGTTGAGAATAAGACAACAAATAAGTGTTGACTTTGGGGTATGAATGGAGATCTAGAGATCCATATATGAACGGTGCCAGGGTGGAAAAGGTAGATGGCCTGTTGTTTTTAAGTAATTTTCCTAATCCTTGGTCTGGAAAATTATCTAAGTTGGTTTACATTAGGGTGGGCTGATAAGCTTTGGTTAACATATACTTTCTCAGCCTTAGTTTTCCACAACTTTAGAACTTGTATATTATGAGATCACACACTGCCTTGCATTTCTAAAGATATTAGTGCTGAAGTAGGGACAGAAAGCACTACCCAGGATCATATTAATATGTATTCAGTAACTGCTGCCAAGGAGAATTTATGCTTAGAAGGAGTTCAAAAATAATTGCATTATGAGAGCACCTGTTATAATCCCGTAGGCATTGTTTGGGTGTTACAAAGTGCTCTAATGATTTTCATGGCAAAACATCATGACAGTTACTGCCAATGGTGTAGTCATGCCATGCTGCTCAATATCTGAGGTCTTACGTGCAAAAAACTTAGCATAAGGAGAATTTCCAATTATGTGAAACGGGAGTTTTGCAATAACCTGTTATGAAATTAACTCCTAACTTTCCCAGTTGAATTTGTACTAGCAGTGAAGTTTCCTACCACTGCATTTGAGGTTGCTTGCCTCTGTGCTAAAGAGAATGTGTATTTTTAATAGCTGCATGGCAGAGAAATGTGGGGCGGATTTGGCTTCCCTGGAACTACATCTGCTTTATCACACAGTTGTTAGATTCATGGCATTAGCCTAGGTTAGTTGTGATTTCCTTTCCTGCAAGGAGGAGATAAATATGCGCACTAGTAGGAGAGGGAGACAAGAAAAAATTGCAGGTATCCACTTCCCCATTTGTATTGTTATTAATAATTTCATTATTTGGAATTGAGAACTGATACGTACTGTACATAATTTAGACCATACAGTATCCTCTTTCTGGGATTTTAGAGGCAGTATTATGCTCCGCTTTGGCTGGTGTGCCATCTGCTACCTTCTTTGGGCCAGTAAAGCCTAACCTCAGTATTTCTGCCTTTAAAATCTCTCCGTGGGATTACTACTGCAACCTATTTGAGGCCAGCTAAATTTATATTCTGTTTTTCTGTCCATACAACACTCATGGCAGCTTACAGCAATTACAAATTATTGTAGACAGAGCCTTACCCTCCATGGAGCTACCCTTGAAGGTGGGCTGGAAATTGCAACTGGCTAATTGCTGCTGTCCAATTGTTAAGTGGGGTGGGAAAATCAAAGTGCTGGACTGATTGCCTGTAAGCTGCTGGACCCAATTTAAGGTGTTGATTCTAATCTATGAAGTTTCGTATTGCTTAGAACAGGGCTTTCCAAACTTTTCCCGCGGCAACACACCATCGGCGGTGCGTGAGAAAACCCGGAAGCGCCACCGCCGCTTTTGGTTTTTTGTGCCGCTGCCGTACTTTCGGATTTTCGCGCGCCGCAGCAGTATCTTTGTGTGCCGTGCGAAAACCCGGAAGCACTGATGGCCCGGCGGCGCGCCATCAGCACTTCCGGGTTTTGACGCGACACACCTGGGCCCCGCAGGCGACACACTTTTGTGTTGCAACACACAGTTTGGAAAGCTGTGGCTTAGAAGATAAGTACTTTAAAAAATCTCCCTCAATAGCATCCATATCCTGCACTGAATTCAACTGGGGAGGTCCTGCATGTTGTCTGCACTGGTGGGTTCACAGCGTGTGGCCAGGTGTCGTCTTTTCACTGACAGCACCTTGATCGTAGAACTCCTGAGGGGCGTTCAGCTGCATCCCATGCGGTCATCTTTCTGAAAACAATGGGACAAGTGTGTGTTGGGTAAATGCTGGCTTATAGGGAAAGAGGCGCAGAGTAAACAGACACAGAGTGCAGCTTGTAAAAGCTATAAAATCTTGTGATAAAAGCAAAGTTGGATATACATGTTACAGCGTTGCAAAAACGTAAAGAACAAGCAGATAATAATCTTCCATGATGCTTCCACTGATAAGACATTAAGGAGCTCAATCCTTTGTTTATACTCACAGCAAGGAATAGCTACACACTTTTCAGTCCTCAGGAGCAGAACATGAAGATGGCTAATAGGCGAGCAGAAGCCAAGAAGCAAGGAACCATAGTTCACAGCTGAGATATACACTTACCAATTTTCTGATTGGCTGAAAGTTAGGTGTGAAAACACCACGCACAAAGCATAAAACATTGCACATAGTATAAGCTGCCATAAGGTGGCAGTGCTGCATCTAAGCAAGCATGCTGCCTCCCCCTCCCAACTGCTAGGGCACACTGTTCCCATGGGAAGGTTTAGACCCAGACAGGTGGTGCCACCTGGCTTCATATCTATGGAGATATGGAGAAGGCCATTCACAGCTATGAGAAAGCTTTGTTTTTATGCAGAAAGCGATTTGCCATTTCACATGAGAAATCTGACAGTGTGTTCACTCAGGCATTTGTAGGATAGCATCTACTCCAGAACAAGCCTGTCTTTTAAGTTGCCTGGAACAATAATTTTACTTTTTAAGTTAACTTTTGTTTTAATTTTTGTATTGTTTTCATGCATTGCTGGTTTTATTTTAGGAGACTTAGTTTTCTCTTTTGGAATTCTTATTGTGCTGCTTCATATGCTCCAAATGGGAACTGAATACATCAGCAGTGTATAGCAGCTGTTGAAACTGATACAGAGGGACAGAGAATAAGAATATAGATAGTCCTCTGTTAACTATGGTAATTGGGACCGGAATTGCTGTCACTAAGTGATTGGTTGTAAAGTGTGATGTCACGTGACTGCATTGCTTAGCGACGGCAATCCCAGTTGCTGTCATTAACAGAATCCCACCAGTTGTTAGCCAAGCACCCACCCCGATCCAAGCCATTCCTGGCTTGGTCCTTCCCAGCCCCAAGCCTCAGTAAGGTAAACAATGGCCTCCTCTTGAACTCCCCCCACCTACCTATCTCCCCCCCATCTCTGCCCTTTTGGCTGCCTGCCTACCCCGTCACCAGCTGCCCCCGCTGCCCTGCTTGGAGCACCGCACCACGTGGGGCCTTCTTTCGTGCCGCCTTCTTTCCCACTGGTGCAGCGGGGGCTTCTCTCACGCCTGCCCAGGGGCTTTGCTTACACCCTGTCCAGAGGACCTGAGTGGGCTCGAATTTTGTTCATGTGACCGCGGAGGTGCTGCAACAGCCGGAATGTCGAGGACCGGTCATAAGTCCCTTCGTTCACCACCGTCATCACTTTGAATGGTCACTGAACAAATGGACATTAAGTGTGGACTACCTGTAGAGAATTAATATTTCCATCTTCCCTAACTGAACAATAGCAAGTGTGAGAGTTAAGACTGTTGCAATGTCAGATAGAGTCTTTTACTCCCTGGGACCTTTTTTCCTTTTATAATAATACTTTATACATTTATAAACTAAGATTAAGTGCAAAAAGCTACAGATTTAAAACATTACTGCTGTTTATTAAAATTTATGTTTAGTAATATAATAAAATGTGATACTATATTAAATGCATATTTAGGTTTATAAATTAATAAAATTAGAATTGTATTATTAGTTGATGTTACTCCAGTAAATTTAATCCAAGGAAGCCCGCCAGAGCATAACAGTCTCTAGATATTAAATATTTAAATGTAGGAATGTATTTGAAGATTTTTGAGTATGAAGTTAATGAAGTAACTTTAGTAACATCTGTGAATATCATTTTTGGAGTGTTCTCATGCTTGCAGAATATTTATCTGGACTTTTTAAAAAAAAGTTTACTTAAAAAGTTCTGAGTGCTTTGCTCCTTAAAAGTATTTTACATGCCACTTATTTCATTAAAAACAACAGTGCATAATCTCTCAACAGACATTATGCTGGATGGTTAGGAAAAATAAAAACAAGGTCATAGTGCACAAACTTAGTTTGACAGAACAGGTAAATGAAAAATGTTTTGAAATCTTGTAAAAAATCTTGTAATGTCTGCTGATATACAAAGCCCATTGGAGCTTTATTTCAATTGTTTAACAAGGTAGCAGTTAGATTTATAGTTATATATTTGCTGAAAATCCAATATATATCTGCTAAAATAAGCAATATAAACAATGAAGTGATTGACAATCAGGAACTTCTAGAACAGAGCTTTCCAAACTTGTCATGTTGGTGACACACTTTTTAGACATGCATCATTTCGCGACACACTCTTACAGCAGGGCATCATTTCATGACACACTCTTACAGCAGGGCACAAGGCAGGCACTAGGACCTGCGCGGAATCACAGCAGGTTTGGAGGCAGCAAGGCACAAGGCAGGCACTAGGACCTGCGTGGAATCACAGCGGGTTTGGAGGCAGCAAGGCACAAGGCAGGCACTAGGACCTGCGCGGAATCACAGCAGGTTTGGAGGCAGCAAGGCACAAGGCAGGCACTAGGACCTGCGTGGAATCACAGCGGGTTTGGAGGCAGCAAGGCACAAGGCAGGCACTAGGACCTGCACGGAATCCTGGCAGGGCAGGTTTGGAGGCAGCCAGGCACAAGGCAGGCACTAGGACCTGAGTGGAATCCTGGCAGGGCTCGGAGGCAGCAAGGCACAAGGCAGGCACTAGGACCTGCGCGGAATCACAGCAGGTTTGGAGGCAGCCAGGCACAAGGCAGGCACTAGGACCTGCGCGGAATCACAGCAGGTTTGGAGGCAGCAAGGCACAAGGCAGGCACTAGGACCTGCATGGAATCACAGCAGGTTTGGAGGCAGCCAGGCACAAGGCAGGCACTAGGACCTGCGTGGAATCCTGACAGGGCAGGTTTGGAGGCAGCAGCAGCCACGACACACCCAGACACTGCAGCCGACACACTAACGTGTCCCGACACACAGTTTGGAAAGCTCTGTTCTAGAAGTTTAGATGGTACGAGGGAAGTGCCCACAATCCCGTGAAGCTCAGTTATATGTGAATCTGCGGTTCACTCAGGATCAGGGACGGGAAATGTTACAGTCTTTCCCAGGGCAGGGGATGAGGAAGAGTTTTCAAAGGCAAAGGCATTTTTTGCTTTTATTTATTTGGTCTATACTTGTCATTTTGGCAAAGCATCAGCAATTGCTTCATAGCAGAGGGAAACAGTTCTAGAAAGGGGTGAGATTTTAAAAGAATGAAGTAGTGCAGAAGTGGATAAGTGCCTTTTGATTGCTCGTGTCTTTAAAATATTAAGTAATTGCCATATATTCTGCAAGAAATTAAGTGCTGAGCTTGAAAACTGCATTTTAAAAGGGGAAGAATAACACATTGCTTCAATGAAACAGATTTTTTCTGTCATAACAAGGGGGTGGCTTTGCTTGATCTAAAGTGCAGCATTCCACAGCAAGTAAATATCCTGTGTTTCTATAAGGTTGAATGAATCTCCATTACTTTTTAAAATAAGGTACCCATAAAATTATCTGCAATATCTTTATCCAAATATTATTCAAGCAGGGATTCTGTGGCTTATTGCTATGATGTTATATGTCAATTTATTGTATTTTATATTTTAATTACTGTTAATGCCTCAAGCATTCAAGTGAATAGAATGGTATAATACCAAAAAAAAGTGCTTGAAGCCAGACATAATAAGCAAGATAATTATTGCTAAACATGTAGATAGGAGAATGCATCAGTTTGATAGGATGATAGATATACTGATATACCAGGTGATATATATTCAGTGAGGTTAGCTAAAACTGAAAAACAAGTCCAATGGATCAGGTGTTGTAACTTACTTCATAAAGGTGAGGAAAAAATGAGTTGTATATATGACAGTCAAAAGCTGGTTTTCAGTAAATTGAGTATGTTGAGCCTAGTGTGGCTGTAGAAATGGATAAGAATGTTCTTGTTTGGGGAGCTACATTATCTTGGATCAAACAACTTGAATATTTTGTCCTAGTCTTCTCCTCCTGTATAAGATCTGAATATTTGTTGAAGGTTCATTTCTGTTGTCTTCGAGAACATCCGTGAGATGTGTGCAATGCATAGGAAAGGAAATAATGAAGGGTTGAGAAAGGCTCTCCTACAGTACTCAGAAGGCAGGAGAATTGACTATCTATACATGAAGAGTATTACCTGGACTCGTTTCATAAAGCAGCAAAACAAAGAAACAAACACTTAAGATTCCTTAGAAGAATCTTCCCTCTAGATGAGTTGGAATTAAAATTCCCAGAAGCCCAAGACAGCATGGCCAATGGCTGGCTAGGAATTCTGTTAAATTGCATTTCTGTTGTATCTGGTGAGAATTGAGGAAGCTTGCTTTAGAAGCTTGCAGATTCTGGACTGATGTGTGTGTGTGTGTGTATGCACATACACACATACACACATACATACAATAGAAAGAAATATGCATCTAGGTAACAATTGCTGGAAAGATAAACAGATTGCAGATTATGTCTATGAAGGTTCTCAGTCATCCAGGTGGAATTGTCTGTAGCTTGAATCATGTCAACTGGATTTCTATTTTCTTAGTGGAAACGTTTCCACTTAGAGCGAAACGTTTCCACTAAGAAAATAGAAATCCAGTTGACATGATTCAAGCTACAGATTGCAGATTACTTCAGGTTTGTGCCCCATCTAGTCCATGCCATCTCCTCACACTTATTCAGGATCTCAACAGACCAGCTAGAATGAAAAAGAAAGAAAGATATATTCCAGATCCCCACATGGCATCTCCCATATGATTTTACTGAGATACTATCAAGACTGAGCACACTTCAACCTGTACAGGAGTCCTCCAGCATGACTTTCTGGAATGGATTTTCCAAAAAGAGTCAAAACCACTGTATGGTGCCCTTCCAAATCCCATTCAGGGGGGCCTAACCAGAAATGATATCATACTTGATAGCATTGAAAGCTTGCAAGACCAACAGTGACCTAATTCACAGGGTTCACTTCCCACTGTGGATCATTGAGTAACTTGAGTGTCAGGGTATAAGTATACCAAAAGTAGATCTGAAGTTTGGATTTAAACAGAAGATCTAATGTGTGTCATACAGAAACATACATACAGAGCCATCACATACTTAAATACAAGTGTACAAGAATGGAATATTTAAGATCAGTCAGAAATTCTCCAGTTCAGTAGAACTAAGGTAGGGTTCCTCCTAAAAATGGCCTCACTTTTGCCTCTTTTAAAATTTTCTGGAACCATCCTGTTAGAAGATGCTGCCACTTACTTGATCAGTCCAAATTTAATTGCCCTTTAAGTTAGTAAAGACAAAGTTTGAGTACGTACGTGACTGGCCTCAACAAATTTCATCCAAATCTTCAGGGTGCACAAATTGTACAAACAAACGGAAAGCATATGCACAAGCAGTAGCATAAGAAATTTTAATTGGATCCGTCCTAAAGAGCAGACATTTGTTTTGTCAGATTTCTTACTGGGTTATATGAAATTGGAAATTGGGTTTCTCTACAAAGCAAAAGTGTCTTGGCAAATTGCATCTTTTACAAAGCAAAAGCTTCTCATGGTGACGTGAAGTGCAGGTGCAAGATAACAACTGTCATGTGTGTATTGTTTTGACTAGATTGCATGGGAACAAGGTCTCCTGATATCCTTCTGTGGGAAGCCTTGCCCAGGCCCCCCTGGTTTACAAGGAGGGGGGGAACTCAGTGCTTAGATGCAGCAGGCTATGCTGTGTGCTTTGCGGCCTAGTGTGTGTCACAGCTAACTTCCAGCCAATCAGAATGCTAGAAGAACTGAATATACAACCATGCAAAATGGTGTTCTATGTCTTCTTGATTTCTAGTGTCTCTTAGCTATGTAGTTCTTCACGTGTTCACTTCCCGTGGACTGGGCAGAGTGAGCTATGCCTGGCTTTGGGTATAGGCCATGGCAGGAACTCTGGCCCTGGGATCAATACACGGAACTCTGCTTATAAGTTTGTTTTGTTTTTCCTTTTACAATGATGTATCTTGTATATTCATCTTTTTCATTTTTGCGATAATGTGATTGTATCTGCATTATTGCCTTATGCTATCAGTAAACACTGTTGGCCCTAACAAGCTACATTCTTGTCTGTTTATTCTCAAGCCTCGGTTTTTCCCCTTTAAGCCAGCATATATCCCATCATGTTTCTGATGGTGTTTTTTTTAAATTATGTTGTTTTTTTCTTTTCTTTCTTGATTTGTATTTGTTGTTGTACATTGTCCAGAATCCTTCAGGCTTGGGCCAGGGTATAAGTATGGTAAATAAATAGAAACAAATGTAGGTGAAATAAGAAAGTACTACTACAGAATATGTCGATGAAGGTTCTCAGTCATCCAGGTGGAACAGTCTGTGGCTTGAATCATGTCAACTGGATTTCTATTTTCTCAGTGGAAACGTTTCGCTCCTTATCCAAGGAGCTTCTTCAGTCTGAGCAAAGTTAGTAAGGGAATCCTTAAATATGTTTCTAGGGTGGCTGTGTGACCTTGCACCTGGGGCTAGGTCATGGTTACTACTACAGAATAAAATTTGATAAAATTCAAAATTTAACAACTAAAAGTGACAATTCAAGGTTGATGGCAAAGAAATGAAAGTGGAAGATTATCTTTGAGCCCAAGAAAACAGAACTAAAATGAACAGTGTGCTTGAAAAGTAAGGTGGAGAATAATCTTAGGAAGAAAGTTAATTATAAACTTTGATATGATGAGGAGGAGTATTGACAACAATAATTAAAGTAATGGTTTTCCCTTTGGTAATTTAGTTCTGTGAAAATGTATTTACCCTCTTTCAGGTTTTCTGAATGTTTTCATTTCTCTACCATTAAACATTTGCCTATCTTTGCCCATGGATGTTATCAGAATTTCATGTGAATTCTACTAATATATAAAGGAAATTTGACCCAACAAAAATAACAAAGTTGGGTGCTTTTTTCATTTCTCTCATAAACAACATGATCCAATATGTGATTCTTCTTCTTCTTGGTGATCACTCGTAGCCGAGTAAGATTGTCTTCCAGTCTTAACAGTGGATCCGTATGCCAGTGTGAAAAAGAAATCACCATATAATGCAACTAATTACATTAAAAGGGTAACTTACCTGTATGCGTAGATCATTAAACAGGCACATCTGATTTTGCCAATCTTCCCTATAACATTTCAAAAACTTTGGCTCCCCTCAATCACAATGAAGTTCCCACCTCACAGATACATAAAGGAACTCTGAGTGAACTATAAACCAAAGTTGGATGCTTGTTTTATCCTACTGAGTCATCTAACGTGTGATGTGTCACACAAAGCTCTGATGATGATAATAAGTGACAAAGAAATACAAAAAGTCAGAAAATCGGGTGAATGCTTTTTCATAAATCCATATGGCCGTGAAAGGTGAATATTAAGAAAGGGGGAGAAAAAAGGACAGATGTCTTCAAATTATGGCTCTAGAAATGGTTACTAGAATTACAATGGATTGCAAGAACCAATCTATCAGCCCTGGAAGAAACAGACTGTTCCCTTGAGGTGACAATTGGCAAGCAAATGGTGGAAAGAAGTAGAAGAGGAAAATAATTGGTAAGGTGAATGGATGAATCAATGATATCCCAGGAAGAGCTGCAGATTGTTGCTGTGGTCAGGTGAAGAGGGAGACCATTTGTCCATATACAGTAGTTACCGAGTTGAGCCGTATCAAATGGCACCTAACTAATTAAAATGATGAAGATAAAATATTCTTACTGAGACAAAGCTGATTCAAGATTCACCTTTCTTGATAACTTTGAAAGAAAGGAACTACAGTAGTTCCTTTCTGCTTGTACTGTATCTAAGAATCCATTATCTCTAATTCAACACACAATTTGTGCTGCTGGCAGGGAGAGATTCCTCCAGATGTTGCATTGTTCTTGTAGTATTTTCATCTTTCATGTGTCTGCTTTTTATTTTCTTCCTGCATAGCTATCTCCCTCTCTTGCTAGAGTTGCTAACTTTTCATGTCCAAGGATTTACATCACAGGCTCTGTCATGCGTAAACATTGAGTCAATAATAGCAGATCTGTGTCTTTTGAAGTAGAGTACACTGCGTGTATATGCTGATTAAAAAGGAAAGAACATTTTGCATGTCAGCTGTTTCCTGTGCTTATAAACTTTACCACTCAGTGAAACTGTTTTATAGGAAGTTTATGGCTAATTCATATTGGAAGAAAAACCTCTTACATGGGACCATTTAAAGAGACACAAAGAAAGGTGAGAGAAGCACATCCCCAAAACAGAATCCACAGATAAATAAGGAGCTCCTAAGAAGTAGAACCAGTTTGGTGTAGTGGTTAAGGCACCAAGCTAGAAACCAGGGGGGGGGTGAGTTCTAATCCAGCCTTAGGTACAAAATCAACCAGGGAACCTTGGGCCAGTCACTCACTCTCAGCCCTGGGAAGAAGGCAATGGCAAACCACTTCTGAAATTTTGCCAAGAAAACTGCAGGGACTTGTCCAGGCAGTTGCCAGGAGTCAACACTGACTCAAAGGTGCACGCATACACACAAGAAGTAGAACAGCTTTGTTCAACCTTGCTCCCCCCTCCCTCCGCCCCATGAGTTTAGGTTACAACTCCCAGAATTGTCAGTATGGTGAGAGCTGGCTGGATATTCTGGCTTTGTAGTCTGAACACATCTGAAAGGTATTGCATATGCACAGCAAGATGCTGCCAATTGAAACGTTCCTTCTCTGCTTGTATGTTGGAAGCCAATGCGTTCCTCCTTTGATTATGCCTGAGAAGTCTCAGCTACCTTGTTTGGCTGCTATCTTGTCTGGTTTCAGAAGCTAAGCAGGATTAGGCCTGGTTAATACTTGGTTGGGAGACTGGTACCAAGGAATACCAGGGTTGTACTCTAGTATTCTTGCAAGCAGGCAGAGGCAAGCTGTTTCCATATTTTTGACAATAAAACTGCATGGTTGTGTCCACGTAGTCACAAGAGCTTTTATGAGAGTCTGCAAATTGGACTTATGTTCATGCCCAGTTGTGGAGGTTTGAATGTGCTCTCCCTACTCACCGATTGAGGGACTGATAAATTGTGATTGCTTTTCCCTGTTAAGATCTAAGACTGCTCAATGTGTTGGCATTTTCTGAAACTTGATGACGTACATAGCTATTTAGTTGAACTCAGGGTTTCTTGTAGAACTAGGATTCAGACTTTATTAGACTTAATCAGCTGCCTTATTTTAGCCTTGCAAAATCTTGTAACAGCAGAGCAGTTAAGGCTACAGCAACTTGAGAGGCTATGAGACCAGAAAGTTGCTTCATATCCTCTATTGCAGAGCTTTCCAAATTTTTCATGTTGGTGACACACTTTTTAGACATGCATCATTTCGTGACACACTCTTAAAGCAGTGCATCATTTTGCGACACACTCTTACAGCAGGGCACAAGGCAGGCACTAGGACCTGTGCGGAATCACAGCAGGTTTGGAGGCAGCAAGGCACAAGGCAGGCACCAGGACCTGCGTGGAATCCTGGCAGGGCTCGGAGGCAGCAGCAGCCGCGACACTAACGTGTCCCGACGCACAGTTTGGAAAGCTCTGCTCTATAGAGACAGAAGCCCTTCAAGCTTTAAACTAGGCAGCTGACTTGCATGAATAAGATTGTGTTAAGGGAGTGAATCACAGCCAGTTACGTATATAAAGAGGGAGAAATTAAGGGACCAGAAAGAGACAAATTCCAAAGATAACAAATTTGATAACCCTCCTGGCCCTTCTTTTGGTTTACCATGTCTCCTGTTATTTCTTGTTACACACAGTGAATGTAGAACCCGTTGCTAGGAATCTGCCATTGTTGCCCAGCTGAAAATGGATGGCAGATGGATAAAACTTGAGGAAGGCCCTAAGCTAGTGACTCTGCAGTTGTTCAAGGATAGGACCACTATTTTAGGCAGAAATGGCCAAGCACAGAAGATAAATTAGGAGTTAGGAAATAGATGGGATCTTTGCAGAATTGCAAAGAGATGCTTAAAATCCCAGTGGGATAAACCACTGAAGAGGATTTCCATACTATTCTTATGGGGCTCAGAGAATCTGATAATGTATAAAGGAGGAAGAAGGAGAAAAATGGGATAAGAATGATCTCCTGTCTGAAGGCCAGGAAGGCAGTGTGAATGTTAAGCAGAAATATTCAGGACCTCAATTCCAGTGATTTTTTTTAATAGCAGACCCATTCTTTGTTGTGCTGTGCTGCATATTTGTCATTTGAAACAATAATTATTAGCATGTCTGCTTAAAGCAAGTCCCACGAGGTTCATTGGGCTTGACTTCCAATGTAGTCCTGTATAGGACTACAGCGTAAAAGTTATACTTATGATCGATCAGTCTCCATTCAATTACTTTACACAAATTCATTGGACTTAATTACCTGAGGCATGCTTCAGTTATCCTAATTGTTTTTAACTATAATTATTTGTTTCATCAGAACTGTTAATGCAGAAAAATCAGAATTTAATGAAGACCAAGCAACGTGTTGCCAGATTTCTCTCAGGAAGAGACAATTTGGGCATGGCAAAGAGGAGGATCAGGAATGGCTGATTTTGTGCTCTACTGAGGTGAGTTCAGAGATCAAAACTCAAAATGCTGTTTTCATTAACCGCACTGTTTAAGGGCAAAGAGGAAGGAACTGGATGATAATCTTGCCTACCTGTGTATGTCTTATTCCATTCGTCCCATGGAACTGCAGGAACTTGAACCTTGTTCAAGGTCAGAGAGAGGAGAACCAGATAGAACTGCAATTACCAGCTGCCACTGCATGGAATACCCAGGTCTAAGATTTTCTTTAAGAAGCTTTCAATATTTATCTTGTAGGACTGGAACTCCGGTTTTTCACTGCCAGATTTCTTTTCAGTGGGCTGTTTATTTCAGCTTGGTAATCATGTGGGGAGGGAAAAAACCTTTCCTAGTTAATATAGACTGCATAGTTGTGTAAACAATTAGTGTGCTTGTAGACTAGCGTCATATTGGCAATTATGAATGATTTCTTTGGTTCTTAAGTGTATTAGCAAATCATTATGAACATCCCGTGAAATGCATGAACTTTGAATTAATAAGCTGTTTCAGTGAATCACTTTTAGCGAAATGAAAATAAAAACAACTAAGTCCAGAATAAAATTTTAAGCAGAAGGAGGTTTATACTTTAGAACAGAGCTTTCCAAACTGTGTGTTGTGACACACAGCGTGGTGTGTCGCCACACCACCCGGAAGCGGCGGCGCGTGCGTGCATGGCGGCAGCGGCTGCCGCCGCCGCACACATCCCCCGCGCGCCGCTGTACACCCCCCCGTGCCGCCGCCGTGCACGCACCGCCGCACGCCCCCCCCCCCCGCGCCGCTGTGCGCGCGCGTGCCCCCGCCGCGCTGCCGCCCCCCGCCGCCCCTGGTGTGTCGCCAGGGGCGGCACTTTGGAAAGCCCTGCTTTAGAAGGTGGGTAGCTGAGGTCCTTGTGAAGCCAACCAAGTCCCTGCTTTAGATTCTGTGGCTTGCTCTTGATTATTTTGACAGCTTACAGTAAACAGGAGATTGCCATTCTTGTGGTGTGAATAATGCTAGAAATGCCTAACATGCATGTGTTAGCTCTTCCATATGCCTGCATAACACAAAAAAATAATTGCTTTCCCTCCAAGTTGTGGTTATCAACCATTTCATCTTTAATTTTATTCATGTATTTTGGGAAGAGTAAAACGGGGGGTGGAGGACCTCTTGCACAGAAGCTGCTTTGTTTTCATATGTTTGATTTGCAGTATCTAAACTATGCATTATGTAGGCAGACTACTCATGTTGGATGGTTTGTCAGTTGTGTGAAGCAGGAGTAGAATAGGCAGGCATGTACCCACCTGACTTGTCATTAAGTTTATTGCTTGCAAGAAGTGACTAGGCATCGGCTTTTTGAGCTGAGATAGCAATATATAGGCTGTTCCTGGTTGAGTTTCTCTGATAAAACTATAATGAAAACCTTGAAAAATTAGAAGAAGTAAAGGTTTTGGTAACAAATTTTAATTATGAGACTCATTATTCTGATACTTCAGTTGTTTCTGAGATTTGCAGATGGTATTGATTAGTATTGTTCTCTTATCCTTTTTCAGTACTTGCCTTTTTAATAATAATTTATCTTCTTTACCCCATAAATTTTCCATCTAATTAATCAAATGCATACTTTTGCGCATACACACACACACACACACACACACACACACTGTGTACATACATGCATAGCCACCCACTTAAAACGACTCAGGGCAGCTTACAAGTAAAAACAAGTAAAATAAAAATAAGATATCATGAAATATGATAAAACTAACCCTGCAATTCTGCCAAGGCAATTCAACAAACAGACAATTGTATTGGATGGGATCAAGCTCCTGACCCAATGCCCAGGGGAAAAGCCAGGTCTTTATGGCTTTACAAAAAACAGGCAGGGTTGGAGCCATCCAGATCTTGGAGAAATGCCATTCCATGGGATAGGCACAGCAGCCAAGAAGACATGTTGCCTGGGTTTCATGAGATGGCATTGTTTAAGAAATGGGACCTGGATGATAACTAGCCTGAAGACATCCATAGTTTTCCAAGTCTGCTACTCATCTCTTGCTATGGTGAAGATAAAGCTGAAATATTGCTGACTTGTCAAGACTGCTCATTGAGATTCATGCCCAAGCAGATAATTGTGTCTGGGCCTCCCATGTCCACATCAAACATTCAGTCTCCCAAATGTCCTTGCAGTAACATGAAAGAATGTCCCATATTGTAACCCGCACAATGGTTTGGTTTTCAGTATCTGACGGGCTATTACTGGGCACTGTTTGATGGCCATGGTGGTTCAGAAGCTTCAATTATGGCCTCCAACTACCTGCACTATTGCATCAAGCAGAAACTAGAGGATGTGGTAGAAGGCATCATTGAAGACAGTCCTCCGATGCACCTTAGTGGTGAATGCATTTGCCAGAGTGATCCACTGTTTGTGGAAGAAAAGAAAATTCAGCAGGAAAATGTGGTAACTGGAGCTTTGGAGAGTGCCTTCCAGGAATGTGTGAGTTATCCTGCTTTCCCTTTTTTATTATTGTCTCAAGAATTGAGTTGTGTTGTACACGGGGGGAGAGGAGCAAATCACGGAATGCAAATTATGTTGTAACACAAACATACTTGCAACCAACTTCAGGACATAGCTATGAAAGACGGGGGTTTGTACCGTGTTTGTGTCATTGCAGTTTGTATCAGTCATATGTTGTAGATCAGGGTTCCTCAACCTCAGCCATTTTAAGATGTGTGGACTTCAACTCCCAGAATACTCCAGCCAGCAATGCTGGCTGGAGTATTCTGGGAGTTGAAGTCCACACATCTTAAAATGGCTGAGGTTGTGGAACCCTGTTGTAGATGGCTGATGGAGTAGATTTTACTGTTTCTGAATCTGGCAGGATAGCTGCCTAGATCAGGATTAAGCAAGCTATGTTGTCCTGGTGGTTTGGATTTCAGTTTCCAACCACCCAGTCAGCATGGCAATGGTAAGGGATTGTGAATACAATCTGGTTGTCTATCTTTGGTCTACATCTTTGCTGGGTTCTTGTTTATTCTACACCATGCTACCAATTCTTATACCAATTAAGAATATGTATCAGGTGCACAATAGTGTACTAACCTTCTCTACTTATAGCTAACAATTTAGCATACATGAAACACTAACTGGCAATTACCTGTTTGTACCAACCGTCAGTGGGGGGAATAATGGTGATGAAATTAGGCATCAATCTTTGCTGGGAAATCTGGTATCTGTCTTACATCATTAAATATTGTTTTTCCAACAGGATAAAATGATAGGTCAAGAGATGAAAGCTAGCAACCAATCAGCAGGTTGCACTGCACTAGTTGCCCTTTACCTGCAGGGAAAGCTCTATGTGGCAAATGCAGGCGATAGCAGGTGAGTTCAAAGAGCAGAACATCGTTGGATAGGACCCAACATGCTCTTTTAGTATGGATATTGAAGAACTTTTTAGCATCTCTTCAGTCCGGTCTAAATTAAAAAAAGAATCTTCCTAGAATAACAACACACTCCCATGCAAAGCAATAGCCTTTAAAAATATTACTTATGTCAGCGTGTTTTCCTTCTACAGAATTGGAGCATAAACATGCTTTTTTAAAAAGGGTGATTAAAGTGGGCATTTTTAAAAACAATGCAGCTTCATATGGCTCTGATTTGGAGTAGGAATGGGGTGTGTGGAGCAGGCACAATTTTTCAAAACCACCAGACAGTCTCTTTCCAGGTGGGAAGCGCAAGAAAGATGGTTTCATTTCAATCCAACCCATGTTGGTTTCCTCCCAAAAATCCCATTCCCAGCTGCTGCCATTAGCACTTTTGGGTGAACAAATGATAGCAGGAAGAGATATTTGGAGGAAAACTGAAGGAATTGAAGAGCTAAACCATCCTTCCTGTAGCACAGTTAAACTTCTTGTTCTGTCATGTGCTCATTTTTTAAAAAATGGTGTGTTATTCTGAACGTTGGTGAAAATGGGGCTTTTAATTGTGAGCTATAGTGCAAGATGCCTTACACAGGCCAAAAGAAAATCTGCTTAAATGGAACCAATTGAGCTCTTGGACTGACCAAAAAAGAATCTTCCCTAGGCATGTTATTCCTCTGTCTTAAAAATGGAATGAGAGAAATCCATTAAAAGTGACAAAACCCCTCTTTTTTTAAAAAAAAATACTGCTTTTCAGGGCACTTCTTGTTCGAAAACAGAGCATTGTTCCCTTGAGTACTGAGTTTACCCCTGAGACAGAGAGGAAGAGAATCCAGCACCTGGTAAGAGAAGTACTTTAAAAAAAAATGCCAAAACATTTTGTTTGTGTTTTGTAAGCACAAGATTCTTGTGCCTGGCATAGTCCACAGGACAGAAATGTTACGGTTTTTCTAAACACTGCAGGTTGCATCTACTCCGTAATATTTTCACTGTTACACTGAGGCATGCTTAGTACAGCCTTTCCCAGTTTGATGCCTCCCAGATTATTTCAGCTCTCTACATTTCTAGCCCACCTGCCATGCTGGCTGGGGAATTCTGGGAACTGAAGTTGAATATAACTAGACAAAGGGTACATTAGATTGATGTTCTTATCACTTGGAATAACAAGTTGTTTGTCCTTGTCCAGTGATGAAATCCAAACCTTTTATTTTTTTCTGTGATAAGTATGTGTTTAAAAAAAATCCTCACGGGAAGAATTGAGTGACTTCCCTAAAATCACATTGTAAATCAGTGTCAGAACTAGTTCAGCTTCAGCCTCTACTTCATAAGGCTCACCACTGTCTTCTGAAAACAGTATTTTGAATCTTTCCCCATTGTCATTCTTTTCCCTAGGCTTTCATTTACCCAAAACTCTTAGCGAATGAGTTCACACGGTTTGAGTTTCCAAGGAGATTGAAAGGAGATGATTTAGGCCAGAAGGTCCTCTACCGAGATTACTCAATGGAAGGCTGGTGAGTTTCTTGAGTCTCCTGGTTTTAGGTGTCATGTATGAGTAATCCTTTGGGTCTTTCTCTTTTGGATAAGCTCCCCTCCCCTCCCCTCTTATGTTGCTTCCTAACAATCTGCTCTAGGTTATGGCTTACATCGATCTGCCCTACCTACTTTGCTCTTACCTCTCCTCATGTTTGTAATCCTTGTTCCAAATTAGGCCACTTAGTTGAAAAATTACACACAAATTAGGCTGAGAGAATCCCAAGTAACATTGCAGTGGCCAGTTACCTACAGCCATACTGTTTTCCTTGCATATCAAGAAAATTGAAACTGGAATGGAAAAGTCATCCTGGTTGCAGAAGAAAGGGATGTTTGTAAAACACAGTGGGAAATTTTTGTTTCTTTCTACTCCACTGATAAATATGCCATGCAGAGTAAACATGCATAGGTTAGTCCTTCTTCCAAGGACCCTCAGTTGTTCCTTTCCTTAAAAATGGGAATGAAAATCAGATCCTTTGGCCAAATTTCTTATATTTAGTGTTAATAAGGGTGAACAGAAAATGGAGGATGATGAAATAGGCTTGCAAATAAAAAATTAATTTGACATTTGGTGATACGGACTTCTATAGGCCTGTTGACTAAAATTGTTTAGAACTGCTGCCCTAATTACATTTCAGGGATTCATGTATGCTGTCATATAGATATCGCCCTCTTGGTAAATGGTGTTTCTCAATCATATAGAGAAATGAATATGATTTTGCTGTATAAAAAGGTAAAGGTTTCCCCCACACATTTGTGCAGTCGTGTCCGACTCTAGGGGCCGGTGTTCATCTCCGTTGGTTAGCCGAAGAGCCAGCGTTGTCCGAAGACACTTCCACGGTCATGTGGCCGGCATGACGCGCGCGGAACGCTGTTACCTACCCACCGAAGTGGTACCTATTAATCTACTTGCATTTGCATGCTTTCGAATTGCTAGGTTGGCAAGAGCTGGGGCTAGTGCGGGAGCTCACTCCGTCACGCGGGGCTAGGGTCTCGAACCTCCAAACTTGTGATCTTCCGATCAACAAGCCTGGCGCCTTACCCGCTGAGCCACCACACCCTTGTATAGGGTATTCTATAAATCCTCTGTGAGATCAAGCCTTAGATTTCAACACAGAATTAAGTGTGCTATCATGTCCATTAAAACTAGGTGGTTTAAGCATCCATGTTAACTTGTAGACACAGTGTATTAGAAGGACAAATAAAATGAAGACTCACTTGTCTTGTTTGTTTCAGGGGATATAAGACAGTAATGAAAGATGATCTCAAATACCCTCTTATTCAAGGACATGGGAAACAGGTATGATGCCCCTCAAGCCTCCCACTTTCATAGTTGGATTGTACAAAATTGATGGACCCCCAGTGCTTCCCCCCTCTCTTTTCTGTCAAGAACCTAGGTGGGCTGCTTGCCATCTTTTCATGGTAAAAAATGGACTTTCATGGCAAGCCCAATGTATCCTTTTTTTCCCCACAATGTAGTCGGGGCATTCCATACTGAAATATACTAGAGCTGTATTGGGAAATGGGATCTTACATGTGGAGAGCCGCAGTCTTTGATAGGAGCTATTTTCTGCACCATTGTCCTGCCTCAGAATGCTTCAGCTAAAACCTGAGGGTAAAGTGCTTAATAATTAATCTTGCTTAATAAAGGAGAGCACAGAGGACCAAGTGGCAGCTCTAAAGATATCACCCGGGGGGGAGTGTCAAGGGCAGCCAATGTTGCTTCACTTCTAATAGAATGGAGCTCAATTCCCTGGGGGGGGGGTAGGTTTATTCTGCACCTTACGGGTTAGCTTGATGCAGAATTTGATCTACCTGAAGATCATTGCAGTCCAGGTGAAATTAACAAAAGGGAATTAGTTCAGACTGAAACTCTGAACTCTTCTTCTATTCTGTTCTTGTAGATCTTGATAACCAGTTCTTCTCTAGATGGATTTTTGGGATTTGGGCAAAAGGAAGGGCAGATCACCTTGCGATCCTAGTGGAAGATCAGATTCACTATGACAGAGCTTTCCAAACTCTGTGTCGGGACAGTTAGTGTGTCGGCTGCAGTGTCTGGGTGTGTCGCAGCTGCTGCTGCCTCCAAGCCCTGCCAGGATTCCGCACAGGTCCTAGTGCCTGCCTTGTGCCCTGCTGCCTCCAAACCTGCCCTGCCAGGATTCTGCGCAGGTCCTAGTGCCTGCCTTGTGCCTTGCTGCCTCCAAACCTGCTGTGATTCCGCGCAGGTCCTAGTGCCTGCCTTGTGCCCTGCTGCCTCCAAACCTGCCCTGCCAGGATTCCGCGCAGGTCCTAGTGCCTGCCTTGTGGCCCTGCTGCCTCCAAACCTGCCCTGCCAGGATTCCACGCAGGTCCTAGTGTCTTCCTTGTGCCTTGCTGCCTCCAAACCTGCTGTGATTCCGCGCAGGTCTGTGCCTTGCTGTAAGAGTGTGTTGCGAAATGGTGCCCTGCTGTAAGAGTGTGTCGCAAAATGATGCATGTCTAAAAAGTGTGTCACCAACATGAAAAGTTTGGAAAGCTCTGCACTATGATGTCCTGCTGCCCTTCCTTTTCCATTTTTTGTTAGAGTCTCTTGCTTTTTGGTCTTAAGCTCAGTTAGGGTTTCTCCAAATAGTTTGTCACCCTTGAATGTGCTCAATATGAGGACAGATTTGGACTTTGAGTCCATGTTCCAGTTCTTCAGCCAGAACTTCAGCCAGTTCTTTAGCCACTTGCCTCCTAGTGGCCATGTTGGATTCCATGCTTTTATCTGAGAACAGAATGCTATTTAGGCTAGCATTTATGAGGCAGTCTTGGCTGTAGCCTCATGAGCCCTGGACTATAAAATTTCCTCCTGCCTGTCCTCTGGATGATTGGCGCTTCCCCTGTATTAACAAAGACTTCAGGGCAAGAACTACCACAGAGTGCACAGTGGGGACGGAGATCTTGAGGGGATCTACCTCTGGCTGAGGAAAGATACAAGTTTGGCAATCAAGGACACCCTCACCATCCTGAGCCTTCCACACATAATTGAGTGTAATTATTAATTGTCTTGGGAAACAGGAAACCTGCAATGAGATTATTAACAGAGGGAAGTACCTCT
This sequence comes from Charina bottae, assembly GCA_023362775.1. Classification (NCBI taxonomy): domain Eukaryota; kingdom Metazoa; phylum Chordata; class Lepidosauria; order Squamata; family Charinaidae; genus Charina; species Charina bottae. Next base: position 3,421,780 of record JALMGJ010000022.1, read on the forward strand.
GCCCAAGAGAGTAGATGGCTCTGGTTCTTTCAGGCCTAGTGACTTGTGATTGTGGACATGTTATTTTCTGAAAAAAACCTGGTGGATTTGAGACCTGGCTGTTCCTCTTCCTCATCTAGGGACAACTCCCTGTTCTTCTCCACCTGACAAGTCCTGAGGGGAGGCATTTATGCCACATGAAGGGGAAGTTGGGCATCTCCCCCTTGTTTGGTGGCCTATCTCTTCACTCTGGTGTCAGCCTAGTCTCCACCCTCTGTGTGGGGATCTGGAGAGGAAGCCTCAGCGGAAGAGGAGGGCGGAGGATGAGAATTGGGCAATTGAGGGATTTCCCATCCCTCTTGTTGCTCCCACATTGTTTCTCTTCCCTTGTGGGGCATTTTTGGCTACAGTCACTGTATATGATCACATACTTGGGAGTAAGTCAGCTAATTCAATGGAAGTAATTCAGAGGAACTTAATTCTGAGTGTGTAGTGTGTATGTTAAAATCCTAAATAGCCTTCATTAACCAGATGTTCCCTGGTTGTGTTAAGTTTAGAATTTCCAGCCTAAAGAGTTGTCAGCTATGTTGGCTGGCAGTTGTAATTTCAACACAGTTGGAAGACACCAGATGGGAGAAGACTGGTTTAGAACAAGGATATTTGAAGGATGCTTATTAGGAACCAGCCAGTTTATTGATCTCCTTATTGGACAGCTGATCCTGGGTCCTTCCTGCTTCTAAAGTAGAACAGTTGGCTAAGAGAATAGTTGCTAAGAGACTAAACTCTGCCCCCTGCTGTTCCACCCCCATTTTGATTCTTCTTAAGGTGTGTTTCATGTGCTCTGGAAAAATGTTACTTTTTACATAATAATTGTACTGTCAACTATGGTTATATTGCAAGCTGCAGAATAAATATTTGGATATAAATATACTCTTAAGTACTTAAAGTATGTATTGCTGCTTACTCTGACTGTGGGTGACCGTGTCTTCCGTGCCTTAAGCTATCACATCTTTAGCCTAGACCTCTTCTCGTCTCTTTCAGGCTCGTTTACTAGGCACCCTGGCTGTATCTCGAGGCCTGGGAGATCACCAGTTGAAAGTAATTGAAACAAATATTGAAATTAAGCCTTTCCTCTCCTGCATCCCTAAGGTAGGAAAGTACTATGCTACAGTGAGAGTAGCAGCTTGAAGTTTAGATTCTTCCCTTTCTCTGTATTCAGCCTGGTCATTCTTTTAGAAGAGCGGCCTTGTTTGAAAGAAACTACAACAATAAGTGTTCTATCTGGATAGGGTGTGTATGTATAGGTATAGGTGTATGTATAGGTATATATGGGTGTTTGTATAAGAAACACGGATGCCATTGCCAAGTTCCTTAACTTTCCAGGATTGAATACTGTAGGGAAGTCTGCAACAACCTTTCACATTGGTTCACTTAAATATGAGAAGCCTCAGTGTAATCAGGTCCCATATCACAGAAAGGGTTTTTCTGATTTTCAAGTAGACTTCACTTGCAGATTTTTCTCCTTAACATGAAGATTTGAGAAATGGAGTGGCATATAAGATGTTGGGGACAAGACTGTTGGTGTGCATATCCCACTTCCTTACAAGTGTTCCTGTATCCTAGTCAAGCAAAATGCCTTAATAGAGGTGATGTTACACTCCTAAAGCTGTATGTGCATCACGCACTGAACCAAGTAGATAACCATGTTTTAGATTAGGTGTTGGGTATACCCAGCCCATGTATCCTGCAGGAGGGGTCTACTTGAAACTGGGAATTGGACTAATTAAGCAATGTAATTAACATAACTGGATGAGTCTGCCATGAACACAGAACCAAGATCTTATAGGGGCAGACAATTTCTTGCTCCCAAAGGATGCACTATTCAGTTCACATTTTTTTCAGGGACCAAAGGCCACAGTGACCAAGTAGTGCCAGGATTTTGCACTGTAGGATCACATAATTGCAAACCTATATAACATTTGGATTCTTTTTCCTTCAAAAATGGACTACAAGTCACACCTTCACAAATTTATTTACTGTTATATTTTGGTAGTACAATCTTCAGGGCTTCTAAAAAGGTAAAGGTACCCCCTGCACATTTGTGCAGTTGTGTCCGACTCTAGGGGCCGGTGCTCATCTCCGTTTGTTAGCTGAAGAGCCAGCGTTGTCCGAAGACGCTTCCACGGTCATGTGGCCGGCATGACACATGCGGAACGCTGTTACCTACCCACCAAAGTGGTACCTATTTATCTACTTGCATTTGCATGCTTTCGAATTGCTAGGTTGGCAAGAGCTGGGGCTAGTGCGGGAGCTCACTCTGTCATGCAGGGCTAGGGATTCGAACCTCCGAACTTGCGACCTTCCGATCAACAAGCCTGGAGTCTTACCCGCTGAGCCAACACGCCCCTCTTCAGGGCTTCTAGGGACTGCAAAAAACTGAAAAATGTATTGGGGCTGTGTATAGGCTTTAACTTTTCAGTGCATAAGTTTATAAAACTTCAGCACCTAGATGTTTAGGAAGCCCAACTAAAAAGGTTTTTATCCTTTCGTTATTTCTGACTAGGTGGAAGTATTTGACTTAACATCAGGAAACATTAATGAAGATGATATCCTCATCATGGCAACAGATGGCCTTTGGGATGTTATGTCCAATGAAGATGTAGCCCAGATTGTCAGAAATTTTCTCCAAAACAATACAACTGACCCTTACAGGTATAATTAGAGGTTGCAAAAATTCTGGGAATACCAAGATTTTGATACCACATTGATACCAATACCACATTTTTGTATTGGCAGCCTGCCAGGCACAGTGTTTAACAAACAGAATCTAATTTTTGCATTTGGAAGGCAAGTTGAAAGTTTATCAGCAAGTACATGTGCAAAAAATACACATTAAAACTCAAAAATCAACACCATTTTTGTATTTACATTTACAATAAAGCTTCAAAAACATTTCTGGAACACTTGGATACCTCACGCGGTCTGCTGCGACAAAAAAGGGTTGCTCTAAGCCTGAGGCACTTTTATAATAGCTGTAGTTTCACTTTCACTTTCCCTCTTCACCCTGTCTGTCCCAGGAGAGAGAGAAACAATGTATTAAAATAGAAAAAACAACCACAGCACTCAGAACAACCCTTTTTGTCTCAAGCTTGTTTTCTGAATTTCAGTCAAAATGGTTAGTAGACAGAATATTTTGTATGTCCCAACTTTATACTATTTATGGAGATTATGCCATTTCTTTTTTAGCTGTTTCTTTAGGATTCTTTATCACTGCATTGCATAAAACCCAGTATTATTTTCACAGGTTTTCAGAACTGGCCAAATTCCTTGTGCAAAAAGCAAGAGGGAAGGAGGATGGATACTACTGGATCATGGACAGTAGAGATCCCGCTTCTTATGATGACATTTCTGTATTTGTAATTCCATTGTATAACAAGAATGAGTACTAAACAATCTGCTGTGACTAAGTGAGACACATGGCAATGGGACAGTATCAAAATGTACAGTTGCTGAAAACTGAAAATTCATGAAAGCAAAATCAGAAAAGGACATTTACATTGTTTCACACTAATCTCACGTTTTCCTTGGTTTTACAAGTTGGTAATTTTTCACAAATACTAATACAGTATTTAAGAAAACAAGTTTTATTTTCACCTAGTCTTAGCCTTTATGGTATTGATATTTTATAAGACTAAGTACAAAAGGATTAGCATGTGCTTAGTAATACCATATAATTATTTTATTAAGATGGAGAATTTGATAGCAATTTATATCTATTTTATAAGAGACAATTTTTGCATTGTGGCCTAAAGTTTTATGCAAGATCCAGAGTTTCCTCAGTAATACAGAATATATTAAAAAATAGAAGTAAAAATATTGCTAAACAAAGGCATTAGCAAAGACCTCCCTTAAGGATGTTCATAACTTTGAACTACAAGAAATTAAGGAGTATTGCCCTATTGAAGTTTTGTTACTACCTTCATTGCATGACTTCAGGCTGAATTTGCCAAGGCAACACATTGATATTTGGACTTTTGAGAAAGATTTTACTGTAGGTCAGACTATCTTTGTATTTTACTTTTTTATATATAAATATATATTATTATTAAATTGTTATGGTATAAGCATGGGTTTAATAGAAAACAGGAAGAATATGTGTTTTTTTAATATCTTAAAAATAACTTTGTCTTCAATAAAATAATATCCTATGTGCCAGCAGTATTTGTCTCATTTGTCTGCTGTAGCAAGACCATTTCACATTTATTTATTTATTAGCTTTATTTGAATTTTTAATCACATAGTGCTGGTACATTTTAACATGCCCATAATGTTTGATATAAGCTGTTCCCAGGATGATTGTCTTATGTAAACAATGACATCCCACCATTTCTTATAAAACAACAATTCACTATTTTGGCTTGTCACAGAAAGGATTTTATCAGATACTTTTTGAAGTAAAGCTATAGACCAGCTATTATCTTTCCATCTGTCCATTGAAATATTATCGAAGTATTTCCATTGTTTAGCAATGACGAATTTGGCTGCTATAAGCAAAAATGTAGCAAGTTTTTTTATTTTGCAGTTTCTTAATCTGCCCATCAAATATGTATAGCAATTCTAATTATGGGGAGAATTGAATCTTCTGTTTAGTTATGTAAGACATTTTTTTAAACACATTCTTCCAAAATTCCAATACTTTATTGCATTCCCACCAAAAATGAAAGAATGTTCCCTTTGACTGACAGCCTCGCCAGCATCTCACCAAATATTGAGAAGAGATATAGAAGTTTGATGCCATTGATGTAAACGTTTAAGACATACTGTAATTCCTTCATGGATGCTGATAAAAATCCTTGATGCTGCCATAGAGACTGCCAAATATTATCTAATTGTTCCTTTTACTCAAAATCCCAGGTTTCTTTTAGCCCTGTGGCAGATTTGCCCTAATCTATTTAAAATAAAATCTTTTTTTTTTTAAATTCTTAGGTTCTTTGAAAAACATTAATTTTTCAAAAAGACATACAGGTAGTCTTTGCTTAACAATCATTCGTTTAGTGATGGTTCAGACTTACAACAGTGCTGGAAAAAAATGACTTGCAACTGGTCCTCACACTTAGGACTGTTGCAGCGTCCTTGCGGACACGTGATACAATTTGGGCACTTGGCAACCGGTTCCCATTTATGACCATCGCAGCGTCCTGTAGTCACGTGATTGCCATTTTCGACCTTCCTGGAGGGCTTCTGGCAAGCAAAATCAATGGGGAACCACGTGATTCACTTAATGACCACATGGTTCACAACACCCATGGAAATTCACTTAACGGCCGCTGCAAAAAAGGTTATAAAATTGGGTTGGATTTGCTTAATGACTGCTTGCTTAGCAACCGAAATTCCGGTCCCAATTATGGTCATTAAGTGAGGACTACCTGTAGATGTTTGTTTACAATTTCCATAACTTGTTTATCTTTTAATATTGAATTGACTTGATACCAAAGAAACCATGGGACTTTTTGTTCTAGTTGTTCAACTTTTTCTAAATTACAAGGTTGGGGGTGGGGGGTTGTAGAAACTTTTTTCCTCTATGATTTCAATCATATACTATTAGTTTTATTATAATTTGGAGATGTTACGAACAGTTAGAGGTGAGATGTGTAGAATAAGTTCTGAAAGCTTCATCCTCCACATTCAGCACATTACTTGGGGTAAAGTAATTATTGAAATCCTTTATTTAATCTATTGGGGAGAAAAGACATAAATACTTATGCTAGAACTGAGTATTTTATATTTCAGCCCATTGTTTGGTGGAATTCAAGGCATGGTACATGCCAACTGGGCTGTTAGATAATATATTTTTAAGGAAGAGATACCCCATTCTTAGTGTGTGTGTGTCAAATATAGAATGTTTCTTTTTATTGTATTATATGTTGATTTAAAACATTCTTAGTGTGTGTGTGTCAAATATAGAATGTTTCTTTTTATTGTATTATATGTTGATTTAAAACAGAATAATAAAATTTGTTTCTGCCAATTAGAATAGAATAACTTTATTACGGTCTTTGACCAGCCTTTACAGAAAAGAAAATAGTTTAATTCAACAATCCATTGTCAGGAAAAAGGAAAACAATAAAATAATAAAACAATGTATCTAATTAAAAATTTTGCGTAATTGTATAGCTTGATAAAAATATTTGGCCACCAGGTTTGTGAGTGTAGAATCAGCATCCCTTCAAAAGAAATAAACGTAAAATCTATCAGTATGACCCACAAATTTAGAAATAATTGGGGAGATCAGAGCACATCTTGGGGCATCATAAAAAGGACACCGTAGGAGGACATGGGCAAGAGTTCCTGCCTCCCTGGATCCACAAGGGCAAAGTCTCTGTGAATAAGGAATCCCATGAAAACTTCCTGCCAGCAGTGCTGAAGGACGGGCATCAAAGTGGGCTCTGGAAAAGGCCCATCTATATTTGTTTAAGGAGAGATTGTATACTGTAGATACCCTGCAGTAGAGCGTTTGCAGCTATCTAGAATTTGGCGATAGAATTCGGGAGCACTGACAATATCATTTTGGCGATAGATGTCCCTCATTTTTTCTTTTACCATTGATTTGGCCTTCTCCAGAGTTAGTTGGCCTAAATATTCAGGAGAGAGAGGCCAAGACTGCAAAGCTCTTTTGTACAAGTACAGTGCCAATGAGATTGGTAGCTGTCTGACAACAGCAAAGGCATCAGGCCTGTAGGATTGAACATACTGTAATTTTGAGTCCTAAAGTTAAAATCCTGATCCAGGCCTGAGCCTTAATACTTGGCACATTAGCTTCAAGCATCAAAACTGCATTGGGGGTACGTTTTGGGGTACCAAACAAAGACGTAAGGAAATTTGATTGGATAGTTTCATAAGCCCTTGGGTTTGTGTATGGGCCAAGTTGTATCCCTGTTGAGTTGGACTCTATTAAACCCCCCTCCTTATGAAATGTGTGTGCAGCAGAATGTATGAACTGTGGATGCCATGGAAAATCTTAATTAGGGACAAATAGTTAATCTCTTCACAAGAAGGAAGTCTCGATTGCATCCACCACTGTTTATCTCTTCACACGAAGGAAATCTTGATTACATCCACCTTTGTCTGTTTCACAAATCCCTGTGAGATAACCACCTAACACCAGACCTCTCCCCTCCTCTTACGTAAATTCCGGGATATTCATAATAAACTTGTGACATCTGTAAATTAAATTGTGGTATCTGTAGAATCTTGACCTTTACACTATCGTTAAGTCCTAAAAGACCTTACTGTATATCCTGTGTGATGTATGTGTTAAAGATCAGAAATGTATAAATGTGGATGTCTCCTTTTGTTCGGGGCCCTCCTTTTCAGAGGAGGTTGCCCCCTATTACTTGAGCTCAATTAAAAGGGTTATCCTATTTCTCGTCTTGGTGTGAATTTATTTTGGGTTCTTCGTACCAAGTTAAACGTGCTTGGACACGGGACCAACTTTGGGTCCAACATCCCATATAGTAGTTGGGCAACTGTTTTGGCCATAAACAGTTTAATTGCTGCTGGGATATAATTTGCCCCCTGTTGCCTGTAAATTTTTATTATTGCTTGTGATCTGTTCTGGGCAGTAGAAGTGGCATAGTTTACCTGGGCTGTTAATTTCCTAGAGGCCTGAAATACTAAGCCCAGGTATTTAAAACATTTAACTTGTTCTAGTTCATGAGAGTCAATTGTCCAATTTTGCTTTTGTCTTTTATTAGAGAAAACTAGGACTTTAGATTTGTCATAAATAATTTTTAATTGCTCCTCATTACAGTAGGATGCCAGGGTTCTTAGTGCCCGCTTCATGCCTATGGAAGATAAGGAGAGAAGAACTGCATCATCTGCATAGAGGAGAATTGGGAGATGTCTGCCAGCCAATTTAGGTGCATGGATATCAACTCTCTGAAGAGTTTTAATCAGGGAGTTGATATAAACGTTAAAAAGCAATGGTGCTAAAATGCATCCTTGTTTCACCCCCTTAACAGTCTGTATAAAATCAGAAAGGTCCCCTCCCCGGTTACATCTTACTCGAAGGCCGGTTTTATCATATAGCTTATGAATTAGGAGCAAGAGTCTTTTGTCTATAGAGGATCTGCTCAGACTGTCCCAAAGTCTGACCCTTGAGATATTACCAAAAGCTGCCTTGAAATCAATAAAGGCTGTATATAGGTTCAGACCAGAGTGCTTTTGAACAAATTTGAATTAAAATAGACAAACTGGACCTTTGTGGGAATGCTTTTTGTTTACTATTAAAGAGTGCAGACAATTGGTGAATTTTACAAACAAAAGATAAAGGTAATATGAGCCAGGCTGTGATGCTGACTGTAACTGCAGAGGGCCATTTGAGATGAAAGTATTATTCATTCATTGGCGATCACTCGTAGCCGAGTAAGATTGTCTTCCAAAGGTAAAATTTTAACAGTGGATCCGTAAGTGGCTATAAAGGCCAATTCTGGATCCGCACAACCTCCCACAATGGGGGCATAGGTTTCCGGGTGGGAGACGGTCATGATGAGGGTTTGCCTGACGTGCCTTCCTTTTAGCTCTTTTCTCCCTTTCGCCCTGTACTCGTGCTTCTTCAAAGTCCATAGCGCCATTAATAAAGGCTGACCTCCAATTGAAACGCTCATGAGTTAGGGCTTCCCAGTTCTCAATGCTGATATTACATTTTTTTAAATTAGCTTTGAGAGTATCTTTGAATCTCTTTTGCTGTCCACCAATATTCCGTTTTCCATTCTTAAGTTGGGAGTAAAGTAGCTGCTTTGGAAGACGATGGTCAGGCATTCGAACAACATGACCGGTCCAGCGAAGTTGATGTTGGATGATCATTGTTTCAATGCTGGTGGTTTTCGCTTCTTCTAATACGCTAACATTAGTCCGCCTATCTTCCCAAGTAATTTGCAGAATTTTTTATTATTAAAAAAGAAAGTATTAAGGGCACAGGAAGACAAAACAGGAAAAAAAGGGGAAGTTTGCCTTTTACTCTTTCCCTTGCAATTGAGACACTTTCATGACTTGAGATTTGGATGGCATAGATATTTGTGGTACGACAAAGTCAAGGTTAATGTGGATTTTAAAAATCATTATGTTAGATGTGCCATATTGAAAATATGGAATAGATACAAATCCAGGTTGTGCCCGAAACAAAAAAGGCTGACCTATTGTGAGATACTAGAATTTTGTCAAGAATACAAAATAAAATCAAACTGGTGGCAGAGGGATATACAGTAATTGCCAATGGTTTTCTTATTTACAGTCATTAGAAAGATTTAAAATAGACAAAGGAGTTTATGGTTTTGAACATTGTAAGACTGAGTTTGAAATAGAATTGTGTACAAATGATGAACATGTAATTGCTAAAATGTATAAACTTTTATTGAAATTTGAAACAGAAGAACACGTGAAAGAATGTATGATCAAGCGGCCTAAAAATTTGGTTGTAATATACAGATGGAACAATGGGAAAATACGTGGTTGAAAGGACTGAAATATACATTATGTTTTAATCTTAAAGAGAATTTTTATAAAATGATGTACCATTGGTATATGTCACCAGAGAAATTGTCCAGTATATATAAAGGCACTTCAAATTTATGTTGGAAATGTGAGCAACAACTGGACATTTTATCATGTTTGGTGTAAAACTGCTAGAAAATTTTGAATTCAAGTACATACACTTATTCAGAGGATTTTAAAGATTAATATACAATTGAGACCAGAGGTCTTTCTTTTGGGATTGATTGGCAAACAGTTGGAACAAAGTTATGGAACTTTGTTTTTGTATGTGTTAACTGCAGCGAGATTATTGTATACACAAAGATGGAAAGATTTGGCATTACCCACAATGGAGGAATGGTTGGTGAAGATGATAGAACTTGCTGAGATGGCCAAATTGACTTCTTTGATCAGAGAACAGAAAATATCTGTTTATTGCTGACTGGAAACCTATTATGGACTTTTTGCATAAAACAGAAAAAAATGAACTTATGATTTATGGTTTTGATTATTTGACAGGATAGATCAGAGCTTTCCAAAGTGCCGCTGCTGGTGACACATTAGTGGCGGCGGCAGCGCGGTGGTGGCGCGCGCATGGCGGTGGTGCGGGGGGTGCACATGCACGGCGGTGGCGCAGGGGGTGTGCGGCGGTGCACGGTGGCGGCACCCCGGGCGTGTGGCGGTGCGCATGTGCACGGCGGCGGCGGCAGCCTCCGCTAAAACGTGGAAGCACTGATGCCGCGCCGCTGCTGCCGTGCACGCACGCGCCGCTGCTTCCAGGTGGTGTGGCGACACACCACGCTGTGTGTGGCGACACACTTTTGTGTCGCGACACGCAGTTTGGAAAGCTCTGGGATAGATTATAGAAAGAGAGTCATGTTGTAACAGTGTAAGAGGTAAATTTATAATTGCACTTATAACTGCTGTAAAGATCAGAAGCCACTTCTTCGTATCTTTTTTCTTTTACTTTTTTTCCCTTGCACTTTTAGCTTTCTTTTTGATTTTTTTCTTTTCATTTTCTTACTTTATATTAGTTTGTATTAGCTTTTATCTTCCTTTTTAAAACACTGTGTGTGTATGTATGTATGTATGTATGTATATAAAATTCTTCTGAACCAAAATTGTTTGTTCTAACTTGTGCTCTTGTAGGCTGAGAAATATTATCTATCATATTTTGAAATTTAGAGCCAAATTTACATTTCTGTAAGACTTTTTTTATGAGTAATCCTTCTACACAAGAAAAAACATTCCATATATTCAAAGACCATAAAGGAGTTATACTTCTTTTACAGAAGTGGTTTACATTTAATCACCTTCTGATAGGATTAAACATATTCCATTTTAGGAATAAAGCCAGATTGATCTGGTTGTATAATTCTAGCTATAATTAATCTGAGATGATTGGCTAATAATTTTGAGTATAATTTATAATCTGTGTTTAATAATGAGATATGTCTATATGAAGTAACCTGTGAATTTTTTTCTGGCTTTAAAATAAGTGTAATTTTAGATTTTTGCCATGAAGCAGGGGGTTTCTCCCTTTGGTATAATAGCTTACATATTTGTAAATGTTCTGTAATTAAGATATCCTTGAATCTTTTGTAGAACTCATCGGTAAACCCATTTGGGCCAAGTGATTTCCCATTTTTAAAATTTTGGAAAGCTGTATTAATTCAGATTCTGAGAATGGTGAGTTTAGGTATTGAATGTCTTGTGTTGATAAAGCCGATAACTCCAATTTATCTAAATAGTTCTTAATGACCTCTGATGTCAGATTTTTGGGTGTATATAAAAATCTTACAAATTCAGTATTGATATCATCAATGTTAGTTATTATTTGACCTTTAGAGTCTTGTATTGATTTATGAAACACTTTACCCTAGTTGTTTTCAGTTTATTAGCTAATAATTACTATATAATCTATCATGTAATTATTCTCAGCTCTTTTACTGATGCCTGTAATATGGAGGTTGCATCGTTACAATTTTCAGCATCTGTCAGAGATATTTTAATATCCATGTCTTCCTCAATATTTTTTTATGCTACAGGTATTTTTAGTACTTAAATCCTAGGCCTGACTAGCTGTCTAAGCAGCGTCTTTTAACTGTTTATTATTTATTTATTTATGCCCACTGGAGGGACTCTGGGCGGTTTACAACAGCATAATCAATAAAACAATAAATTACAATATATAAATACAATTAAAACTAAAATGAATATACAGTACATAAAAAAAAATGAAATCCAATGGCTGATGATCTAACTCAGTCCTTGAATGCAACGATCACTCTAAGGTACTAGCCATCCCCAAACATGCCTACTCCTCTCCTCGCCCCAAGCCAGATGGCAGAACCAGGTCTTCAAATTCCTCCGGAAGGCCAGGAGCAATTGGGCCAACCTCACTTCCAGGAGTAGAATGTTCCAGAGGGTGGGCGCTACTGCAGAGGAGGCCCACCTCCTGGACCCCGCCAACCGAAGTTCACTTACTGATGGGGTCTGCAACATGCCCCATCTGCAAGATCGGGTGGGATTGGTTGATGTAACAGTGAAGAGGCAGTCCCTCAGGTAACATGGCCCCATGCCATGTAGGGCTTTAAAGGTAATAACCAACACCTTGAACTGGACCCGGAAGCAAACTGGCATCCAATGCAGCTCGTGTAACAAAGGTGTAATATGTGTCCTTCTAGGGACACCAAAGATGGCCCCTGCGGCTGCATTCTGGGCCAGCTGTAGCTTCCGGATACTCTTCAAGGGTAGCCCCATGTAGAGTGCATTGCAATAGTTTATATGGGAGATAACAAGGGCATGAGTGACCGAAGGGCCGCCTAATCCAGGAAGGGGTGTAACTGATGCAGAACACGAAGCTGTGCAAAGGCCCTCCTAGCCACGGCTGCCACCTGCTCTTTGAGCAGGAGCCGTGAGTCCAAGAGAACCCCCCGTTTACGCACCAGGCCTGTCTGGGGCAGTTCAACCCCATCCAGAACCAAAGATGACAATGTCCCAGATACGGAAGAGCCATTAACCCACAGCCACTCCGTCTTATCAGGGTTCAGCTGAAGCCTGTTGTTCCCCATCCAGACCCCTACAGCCCCCAGGCACCGAGAGTGGGTGGTCACAGCATCACTCACTTCACCTGGAATGGAGATGTACACTTGAGTATCATCAGCATATAGATGATAGCTCATCCTATGGTGACAGATAATCTCGGCCAGTGGTTTCATGTAGATGTTGAAAAGGAGCGGAGAGAGAACCAAACTCTGCGGCACCCCACAGAGGAAGGGTCGAGGGTAAGATCTCTCCTCTCCTACCACCACCGATTGGGACCGGCCCTGGAGGAAAGAGGTGAACCAGCGCAGAACCATGCTGACCACCCCCAACTCCCTGAGCCACCCCAAAAGGATACCATGGTTGATGGTATCGAAAGCCGCTGAGAGATCAAGCAGAGCAAGGATGGATGCACTGCCCCCATCCCGCTCCCACCAGAGATCATCCATAAGTGTGACCAATGCCGTTTCTGTCCCATATCCGGGCCTGAAACCTGACTGAAAGGAGTCTAGATAATCCGTTTCATCCAGAAGCCTCTGGAGCTGCAACGCCACCACTTTCTCAACCACTTTCCCCAAAAAGGGGAGGTGGGACTGGATGAAAATTGTCCAGTAGTCGGGTCCAGCGATGGTTGCTTGAGGACGGGGTATACCAGCACCTCCTTAAAGGCAGTTAGAAACACCCCCTCCCTAAGGATGTATTAACCATCGCTTGGACCCAACCACGTCACCTCCCAAGCTGCTTTCACCAGCCAGGAGGGACATGGGTCAAGATGACAAGTGGTGGTATTTACTGTCTGGAGAATCCTGTCCACTTCCTCGGATCCAACATGATTCCAGCCTTTCTCAACCTTTTGACCCTGGAGGAACCCTTGAAATATTTTTCAGGCATCAGGGAACTGCCACACACTCAGGCTCAAATTTAGGCCAGAAGTTACAAAATTATTGTATTCGTTTCATGTATATATGTGCGTTCTTAAATTAAAATAATGAAACTTACCTCTGTAATGTGAAGTTGCCCAAATTTGAATTTTTTTTTAAAATAAACCGTGATCTCCCAGGGAACCCCTAATGACCTCTCGTGGAACCATAGGGTTCCATGGAACCCTGGTTGAGAAACCCTGGTTTCAATTGAAGAGAATATTTGTAGCTCAGGGTTGAACTGTGGAGTCCTTGGTGCTCTCTGAGCCTTGTTTTCTTGCAGACATTTCATTGCCAGGCAAGGAAACCCTGGTTTATGTCGTCAGACATACCTGCTAAATGTTCTACTGAAGTAAAAGACTTCTCCCATTCCAGCTTCAGATCCTGCTTAAATTACTTTTAATATATTAAATTGTTTAATCCTCTTTGGAGCTACTACTGTTTCACCAACATTAGCCCAATATAATGTTTAGAACTTGCTTTTCCAAAAACATTTAAGACAGAAGGGAATATACAAGCTAGTCAAAATATGACACTTCATTTTCAACATCCAAATGGGTTACAATCACATGAAGGTGGGCTGACTGTAATTACATATTTATCTTACCCTCTTGCAGCTGCTTCAGAATTTATTTATTGCTTTTAAGAGTGATAAAATAGTTGACCAATGCACTTTGACAGAAGGGTGTGCTCAGGGATGAAAAAATCAAAGGAACAAAAAAAAATCAGTTTTATACAGGACAGCAATTCTGTCTTATACCTAATACTGTAATTTATTCTTGACTGGAAATATTTACAAAATCAAATATTCAAGCTACAAATACAGATGTAAAAATGCAATGTTATTAGAATGTATAATGTAAGAAATCAGAATACATTGCAGGTGATAACATTTCTGAAGGAAAAAAAAAATCTGATCTCACAACCAACTCCCAGTAAAAACTTAATTTTACTCAGTTTTATGAAAACCAGTTCCAGGTCAAGGGCAGTGTATTCAAGATTTTAAAAGGAGGATGTTTCTACTGGGCTGTGTTACTGAGGAAAAGAGGCTAAAATCAGGAACAGGTGCAAAGATGGTTAAATGATATTTATATTTTACTACATAGCTTTCCAAACTCTGTGTCGCGACACTTTAGTGTGTCGCAACACACAGCTTAGTGTGTCACGAAGCGGCGGCGGCGTGCACGGCGGCGGCAGTGGCGCACCATCAGTGCTTCCGCATTTTAGCAAGGCCGCTGTCGTGCACGCCCCCGCCCTGGTGTGTCGCCAACGGCGGCAGTTTGGAAAGCACTGTTTTACTGGATGAGCTGGTCATAGAAAATAACGCATAATTTGGTACATTATAGAATGCATTGTCGCCAAGGGCACTGCTAGCAATAATCCTGCCGTGTCCCAAAATCGCCCCCATTGGCCTGCAACACCATCCACAAAGCACAAACCAAGAGGTAGAACATTGATGTATCTATGATAAATCCCTGAGCTGGAGTTCTCTATATTATTGGATGTTAACAGGCTCAGGAAAAATTCTTACCTGTGCAACACAAACTGTTGGGCAGAAACACAAAACCCAGTTTAAAATAGAACACAAGTCAACCTAATGTCAGCTAGGAAATCTCCCCCTCCCCTTCCTTTGTTCACCAAAACAAACTTTCTTATTATATTGCTCAGGCTGGCTCATGAGTCTCAACTCCATGGAGGATGGAGGGAGTAGTACAATATGTACCAATAATGCAAACATCTCCATAGGATGTTTCTTAACATTTCTAAGCAAAGCTAAGTTGTAGTAAAGAAGGCTGATCACATTATCTGAATGTTCTGATGGCTGGAAAAGACAGCATTTTGAAGTTAAGAAAACTAGGGCATGAAGCGTTGAAATTATGCTTTCTTGAAATGCAGTTTTTTAAACTGACAGATTGTTACTAGGTGCTGACAGAGATGATTATGGTAGCTGATACAATACCATTAACATCCATAGGAAATGCAGCATCAATTTTATAGAACCAAAAGTCTTAGGAAGTTAAAGGACATGAATTTAAGTTCTCTGTTGCCTTGGAAAGGACGCTTGGACAAATTTAACACAGGGCCCTTCGTTCTCCTGCAGTGACGGCAGAAAGAAAAACGAGATCAGCTGGTAATTATAGAGTTTCATCCAACCCCCACTGATGAAAAAGGCTAACTTCCATGTCCAAATATCCTGGTGCTGAATGAATGGAGATCTCCTGTGTAGGCAGAGGGAGGAGCTGTACAACCTGCATTGTGAAGAGTGTACTTGGAATGTAGGTTGTACTTGGAAGAATGTAATAGAAACTTGGAATGCTCTGTGAAAGTCAAGTACACTAACACTCATTCCAGAATACTGTGCTGGTCCAAATATTACTATTTTTTTAATACCTACTAGTAAAAAAAAATACAGTGACCCTTCCACTTTCTCCTCCCCTCCCCTCCACTGTATTTATAGAATCCACAAACATACACTGAAGAAAGAGACACAGGGAGTGCATTTCCATCCAGTCCATCTGAGACTTCTGTATTGCTTGGCATTTTACTCAAACACTCCAAGTACCTGCGTATTTCAGATGTTGCCCCTGGCAGAGGATCAATATAATTTCCTAAAGATTCAGAACTGTTGGAGCACTTAGCACTTTGTATAAGGCTAAACATCCTTAACAATGTCCCCTAGCAATTGATATTGATGTCTTTCTCTCTCTCTCTCTCTCTCTGTGTGTGTGTATGGCACAAATGTATCTTTATATAGCACAAGCGTACACAGCATGGATACTGCTGATATTTCAAACTGGATAGAATATGCTAGGAAGTATACTTTTAACCAAGTCCAGAATCCCAGGAGTTCACAAACCAGTTATAAAGGCAAAGGACTATGGCAAAATTAATTCAGAATATACTCCAGAGCAAAGCTGCTAGTTGATTTCAGCTGTAATAGTTCTGCTTCAATTGGATGTTGGTAGAGATATTCAAATTTTCAAAACAGGAACTGTATAGCCACATGAAGAAATCCTTTGTAGGAGATGCAGCAAAGAGTCTGACAAAAGGAAATTCATGCAGGATGTGCTGGATGGGAATATTCATCTCCAAGTGACACAATTCCAATACTTTCACTGTTGTCCTTGTAAATACTGCATTGCTTTCAATACAGTATGGAAACTGTCCACTGGAAGTGATGAATTCAGACTAGTCATCTATAGTTGGTAACCAAAAGGCCTGAATAAAGAAGAGAGGATGATGTTAGCAATTTCTATTTTTTAAAAAAATCAAGGTGGTTTGTCTTGAAACAATGCCAAAACCTATCATACAGCATCAGCAAGCAATCCTGGCCATCTTGTGGTAGCCATCTATGCTCTTTATTTAACAGCTATCCAAATGATTATGCAGCAGCTGTGTAAAGACAATCAACATTTTTGTTACCCCAATACTAATAGGGAAGCAGCGTAAGAGATGTAACCAGAGTTGCCAGCACTTCCCGCATGCAAGGCTGTAGATTCCTCAGCAGCGGGCAACTGGCAAACATGGCCTGTTAGAAATTCAGCTTTGCCAGGTTTAGGGGTCACATTTCCTGCATTTTGACACTGAGAGAAAATACCATTTTAATTCTCTATCTTATCTTATGTCGGTAGAATCCTCTAAGCAGAAGTGCATAAGAGCATATGTAAATATGTATTTCTAAGCAACTTTTTAGAGGGGAAAATCAGGCTAGAAGAATGCTAAGTATATAGAGAGCAGTGCCTTCATTGTTAACGTCACTATTAAATTCTGAATGTAAGTGATCAATTAATACAGCCCAAGTATATTTTAAAATAATTTATTCTATTTTTAAAAATAGGAGTGGTGGGAGATCACCTGCAAAATCAAATTCAGTATACCAATTTGTACTCTAACACAGACACTAGAATGCATACATGTAAGACAGAAACACATGGCATTTATTTAAATCAGTATGAGTGCTGAACATTTTCTACTTCAACTATTCCAATCCACACTCATAGACTGGCTGTCCTTGGGCCAATAGGATTCTTAAAATTATACCCTTTTATATATCAGGGCTTTTAAGTGATATTAAAGGAAAGTTCTGCCTCTGAGTAGTCATCATCTGGTCTACTCTTTTTAAATAAAAGCAATATTTTTCTGCCTACTCAGGGAGTCACCCAAGCATACATAAATGATTGTGTACTGTCTAATCTGTGTATGACATTTTTTTTGCTTCCTTACACATATAACATATTCATCTATGATAGTGAGAAAACTGGAGCTACAGTATTGTTTCTTTTTTAAAAAAAGGTAAAGGTTCCCCCCGCACATTTGTGCAGCCGTGTCCGACTCTAGGGGCCGGTGCTCATCTCCGTTTGTTAGCCGAAGAGCCAGCGTTGTCCGAAGATGCTTCCACGGTCATGTGGCCGCATGACATGCACAGAACGCTGTTACCTACCCACCGAAGTGGTACCTATTAACCTACTTGTATTTTCATGCTTTTGAATTGCTAGGTTGGCAAGAGCTGGGGCAAGTGCGGGAGCTCACTCCGCACGCAGGGCTAGGGATTCGAACCTCCGAACTTGCGATCTTCCGATCGACAAGCCTGGTGTCTTACCCGCTGAGCCACCACGCCCGATTCTTTTTTAATTTAATTCTTTTTAAATATCTGAAAAACAGCCTTTTGGCAAAGTATGTAAATCAAGGCAGGCAGTGTGATATCCATGGGCACCAATTTGCCACTTCTCTGGCATGTGACCCATCCCCTGCTCTACACAAGATGTTTCATTTGCAATAATGACTCCAACCTGCACATATGCCTAATAGGAATGTTCAGAAAATAAAAATGACTGCAGCCTAGCGCTGTTTGAAAACGTTTCTGTCTGCCTAGAGCAGGGGTGGGGAACCTTTTTTCTGCCAAGGGCCATTTGGATATTTATAACCGTGGACCGGGGTTTGTGGGATTTCCGTGGACCGGGGGCCGGAGTTTGTGGGCTGGAGCCAATCACAAGCACTGGGGGGCAGGGGGGAACCAATCGCGTGGAAGGGGCGGGGTTTACAGGCAGGAGCCAATCGCGTGGAAGGGGCGGGGTTTGCAGGTGGGAGCCCCGCGGGCCGTATACGGCCCACAGGCCTGACGTTGCCCACCCCTGGCCTAGAGCATAGCTTTCCAAACTGTGTGTCACGACACACTACTGTGTCGCCTGCGGGGCCCAGGTGTGCCGCGCAAAAACCCAGAAGCGCTGATGGCGCGCCGCCACGCACAGCAGTGGCAGCGGGCCATCAGCGCTTCCGGGTTTTCGTGCAGCGCACCAGGACATAGCCGCTGCTGCGCATTAAAACCCGCCGCGCATTAAAACCCAAAAGCGCTGCAGTGGCGGCGGGAGAAACCCCAAAAGCCAACTGAAAAGTTTGGAAAGCCCTGGCCTAAAGAAAAGAAAAATGATATTAAGTGACAATATGGGCAGTACATCTGGGCTGCCAAAAACTGGATGGCAACTAGATGGTAGCCCGAGTTTTCTGTATTTTTCTGGTACTATCTCAGGGTTGTCCAGACATTTACAACCCACAGAATTATAAGGTTGGACATGAAAATAGAGGTCATCTAGTCCAACCCCTGTCCAGTGAGGATCTGCTAGAGGTTCTCCGACAGATGATCCTCCAGCTCTGTACCAAAGACTTCCAGAAAAGGAGAACTCATCATAATGTGTGTCAGCCTGTTCCACTGGTTAACAGCTTGTGGAGTCAGAAGTTCTTCCTGCCATTTACACCTACAGTACTTTCTTTTAGTTTTAACCTGTTGGTTTTGATCCTTCCCTCTGGGACAATAGAGAATAAGCCCATTCCTTCTTTGGCATTACTTCAGATATTTGAAGGTTACTATTTTGTCTTCAGATATCAGATGCCTAATGACAGAGAGTCTACAGCAGGGCTTTCCAAACTGTGTGTCGCGACACAAAAGTGTGTCGCCACACACAGTCTGGTATGTCGCCACACAACCCGGAAGCGCTGATCATCATCAGCGCTTCTGGGTTTTCCCGCGGAGACACACCAACGGTGGCACGCAAAAACCCGAAAGCGGCAGCAGCGCTTCCGGGTTTTTGCATGCTGCCGCAACGGCGGCATTTCCGGGTTTTCCCGCGGCGACACACCAACGGAGGTTGGTGTGTCGCTGCGGGAAAACTTTGGAAAGCCCTGGTCTACAGACTAGTGGAAAACAAATGCATTTGATTGCTTCCTGGTAAATAGATATTTTGTGAATGACCATACCTGCTCTGGCAGCTGTTGTTGCATTGCTTTTAATTTGGAAGCCATTTTACAAATAAGCAAGGTCCTCATGGAAGCCATTTTGTGAGAGCATTCACAACATGCTCTCAAAATTTCCAGATAAAGTGGAGAATTACAAGAATTACGAAAGATAGTGCTCTCTCTATTATAGAAGGCTGTTATTGATAATAATGTCTTGATCTTTTTAACTGAAGTATAATTAATCCAGAAGGACTTGGTTTGCTTAGAATTTTGAACCAACTTAGGTTTCCTTACCATATTGGAGCATGCACTGGCAAACGTCATAAACTTGGGGTTAAATTGCAAACAGGTAATGGGTCCTGTGTGTTTCCCATCAAGCACTGCTACCTTCATTCCAGTCTCCCCATTCCAGACGTGAATCTTTCCATCCTCTGATCCTGCAGTTGGATTACCCAGTATCAGTATCAACCAGAGTCAACAGAATCAGGACTGATTTATCAAGCAACTCAACTAAATAGCAATAAACAAAACATTGCAGTACAAATGAAACATCACATAAAAATTAGACACTCTCCTCTCCAAAAGGTAAAAACCACCTGGAAGCTTTATGGAAGTGACCTTGAAACTATTTTATATAATTGGTGCTGTATTAGTTATATACAGAGGAAATATAACTCTCTTACCAATCATTATAAACTGAGAATCTGGGGTGAATGAAGCTTCCAATGTGACAGCTTTGCTGTTATTATATCCCTGTAAAAAGAGTAAGATTGGTGAGCATAAAATATAACAGAACAGCTAAACCAGTGTTTCTCAACCTTGGCAACTTTAAAATGTCTGGACTTCAACTCCTAGAATTCTGGGAGTTGAAGTCTAGAGATCTTAAAATTGCCAAGGTTGAGAAACACTGAGCTAAACCTTGATTCAAACAAAGAAATGTTTGCAAAGCCCAGGTGCCCAAGAAGCCCCTTCTAACCATTGTACTTGCCATTTCAAGAGAGAGGCAGATGAAAAGTCCACTGAAAGCCTTTGAATAGGTTTACCACAAAAATATCCACCAGAAGAGAAGAAAAGGGGGGAAAAACATCACACCCCTGGCCATTCACATTATGGAGCCCACACACCATGCTCTCTTCCTTAACATACTACACGCATCCCTGCCGTCACAAGGTTATCCACTCCTACTCAAAAAGATTCAATTCTTCAACAACCTTAGCACAAAATAGTGGTTCTAAGACCTGCAAACAGGTAATGGGTCCTGTGTGTTTCCCATCAAGCACTGCTACCTTCATTCCAGTCTCCCCATTCCAGACGGGGATAACAATGGCAATTAGGTAAACTACCTATGCACAAGGAGGATACCTCAAGCAGAAGTACATTTAGTAAAACAAATTGCCATCCAATTAATCTAACTTTAGGATTAGTCTTGGAAAGATTTGGATCTGTGTAGACTTTGTGTAAGAGATCATGGCTTGATAGGAGAATAAGCAAGCCATCACTCACAGAGTAGCAGATGATGATGATGATGATCATCATCATTTTATCTTGCCCCTTTTTTATATTTTGGTCAACTGAAGGCGGCAAACATACCTAATGCTCCTTTCTCCTCCTACTTTCCCCACAACAACCACCCTGGGAGATGAGTTGGGCTGAGAGAGAGAGACTGGCCCAAGGTCACCCAGCCGGCTTTCATGCCTCAGGCGGGACTAGAACTCACAGACTCCTGATTTCTAGCCCAGCACCTTAACCACTACACCAAACTGGCTCTCAAATTAAGCTGTAACTGGTGGAAAGAAATTCTGAATGGCATTACAAGGACACGTGTTATAATTTCCGCTATGAAAATTTAGGAATCAAAGAGTGGAAAAATTGTAACCATCTCAGGACAATTTAAAAATCCAGGATGGACAGTAGGACAGGATCTTTTTCTTCTCGTCATGACTAATGACAATGGAAACTTGTAGCTATGAACGACTGTGAAATTTAGAATTTACTTCTTAAATCCATGGACTGAAAAGAGTGTAAGAGGATGGGAGGATGCTAAAACACAATCTGAAGTACGGATTTATAAAGCGCTTATTACTTTATTTATCAATTATCTTTTAATTGGATATTGTTCCTTATAGCTTAATCTATTTCAATTACAGGGTTACTCCCAAGTATAGCTCCTTAATGGCTCAGTCTTACACAAGGGATGCAGCATCAAACCTCACTTTTCACTTAATAAAAAGTAAAAATAACCTGATCGATTAAGTACCAGCTTAAAAAAGTGTGTTCTACTGCAGTGCTAACTCCTCTATATTCTACAAATCTTGCCCTAATTCTGAAGAACATCCAAAACAAAGATATAGAAATATCCCTCACCGTAAATGTATGAAGAACCGCTCCTTTAAAGGCATCAATGAGTCGTATGATCCCTCCGTTAGTTGAAATAAGAACAAGTTTTCCATCATTGCTGAACTTCAGACCAGTCCACTCACAGGTTCGGTCATATTGCATCTTAAAGGTAGCAAATGGACCCTTCAAGAAAGAAAGCCAGATGATGGCATGCAGCAAATCTATTCCAGATGTTCAGCTTTTGTGCAAAGAATGCTGGGCTAGGCAGACTTTGTCTGACTTGGGAAGGAATTTTCGTTTTCTTAGGCCAGAGAACATGCCAAGGATACCTGAAAATTATTTATGCTTTAATTCCTAGAAATCCTGAGTTCAATGTTTTGCTTTTATATGTTTAAATATTAAATCTATGGATCCCAAGGATTCCATCTCAGAAAAGATGCCACACTTACAAATCTTATGAGGAGCTTGCACCTGAACATTACATATTACATACCTTATCAAAAGAGCGAAGATCATAAAGTTTCACCATTTCAGAATTTACCCCTGCTGCAAAAATCAGCCCCTCTGGATCAAATGAGCATACAGGTTTTCCTTGTGGATGCATCAGACCCTAGAATTTGAATACATATATACATATATTTATACACACACACACACAAAACCTCACATTCACACCCACATACATACATATGTACACCTATACAGACATATGCAGCCTTGTGAGCTGCACTGGTTGCCCGTTTGCTTCCAGGTACAATTCAAGGTGCTGGTCATTACCTATAAAGCCCTTCATGGTATCGGGCCTGATTACTTGAGGGACTGGCTGTCTTCCATAGTATTTCCTTGGCCTATTCGATCTGGCAGGGTTGGCACACTCCAAGTCCCTTCGACTAAACAATGCCATCTATCGGACTCTAGAAGCACGCTTTCTCTGTTGCAGCAACTGCCCTCTGGAATGAGGTTCCCCCCCGAAATTGGAATGACTCCCACCCTGTTGGTGTTTCAAAGGGCCTTGAAGACCTTACTGTTCGCCTGGGTCTTTGGCGAGGGTGAGTGAAGCCTCCTGGATTGTGTGGGTTTGTGTCTCTTTCATTCCTGTCAGATGCTTGTCATCCTTGTCATCTTTTATTCTTGTCTCTTACTGTATTTTTTCTTGTTTTTAATATTTTTACTTATGATTTGCCCAGAGTTGTTAGGAGTCAGACAGCATACAAATTTAAATAATCATAATAATGATCCAAAAGTTTTATTTTTAGAAAATTATAAAGGAAAAAAGAGAAAAGATTGAAACAAAAACGTACAAAATGTGTATCTGCAGACATACATATATCAATAAATTAAAGGCATTATTCATTATAGTCATCCATGGTTGATCTGTATTAATTCTGCAAATCGCTAAAGAGTTGGAGCCACATGTTTGTGTTTCCAATGCTGAACAGTAAGTCTTTTGATTATGTGTTCATTTTCTCTGTTGAAAAGTGAACTCTCATGTGATTAAGATAAATCTCAGGTTGAGTTAATACATATAATTGCTTTTTATCAAAGTGGAACAATATATTTAAATAAAGTGGTAGTTTTACTGCATCTCTAACAATATAAATGCAATATGATCATTTCTGAAATATTGTTTCTTGTTGAAAAGGATGTGATCTAAAAATCTACTGAAATTTTTGGTTTTTTAGTTCTCTTTTTATTGGTTAAATAAAAAATTCAAGGAAGAAAAAGTCAAAAGCAAAAACATATTCAGACACACATACTTAAAGGAATTTGAAAAGGAAAACATACATACATACAGAAAGGCAGGCAGGCATTTTGGTAGTGCCCCCCACCCCTTTTCCCCCAGCCACTAAATGTTACTTGGATACTTGTTCTACTTCACTTTGGACATTATTACTCATTTTGGTTTGGATCATTTGAATTGTTGTTGTTGTTATCACTATTATTATTCAAAATAGTTTCTGTTTTTCTTCAAAAACCACCTAAGAGAAAGCCCACTTTTTAACACTGCCGGGCTTGAGGTGTATATATAGGTTACTTTGTTCATATCTACTATTTCACTGCAGAGGAATTAAGGTCTGTAATCTAAAATCTTTTAAACATTTGAAATGCATTAACATACTGTATTTCATATGGACTTTCAGAAGTTTACCTGGCAATTTGGTGACCGAAGATCCCAAAGTCTGATGGTCTTATCAAGTGAGCCAGATATAAAGGTATCATCCACTGGAGACATAGATAAAGCAACAACTCTGAAATGAAGAAAGAAAAACAATACAGCCAAAGCAGTCTGCATCATATGCCATATCTAATATTTTATTCTTCGAAAAAAGGTGAAACATTTAGGCAACAGAAATAAAAACGAAACAAAATCTACTGTGGATTAGTTATAACCACCTTTACTTTTGTTAAATTCCTCCTGTACCCATAGCTGCAAGATAAGATTATAAGGTATATATTACTCATCTTACCTCTTGCTATGTCCTGGAAAGTATCTAATGTACTTATTGTCATGCAGAGAAAGGTATCTGATTGTATCTGTAAGGAAATATCAATAAGGCAAGCATTAGATTCAGGGACTCTGTAATGCAGCTTGCTTATTACAGTAAAACTGTTCTTTTTGTTAATATAAGCTGACTAGATTTGCACATCTCATACTTTAATAATGGAATTAACCACAATGGCTAAGTTCACACACATTAAGCATGAACCATCGTTGATGATTGGGTTACACACCCACACAGAAAATGATTTAGTGCTATGTATGAATTCAGGCACTAGTTCATAAGGTATATGGCTTGGTATTTTATGTGAACTAAACAACTATAAAATCACAGTGAAAACAAACCATGGCTTAGCAAAATATGTAAATCCAATCAGCTATTGTGGGTGTAAACAATAAAGTCATGAAGTGTAACCTTCTATAAGAATCTGGCTCAAAAAGATACATACAGTATTTCTATATCCACCAATATAGAACCAGAATCCACCTCGAGCTCAGTAATTGCTATAAAACGTTTGTATTATGAAACACTGATTACATCTTGTATTTTAAAGCAGAGGTAGTTCTGAGTAAAGGAAAATGAAAAATGTAAAAGGAAACAATTTAGTAGTATATATAAACAATAAATATGAAATCAAGAACAATGTGTAATATTTTATTGCAGCATTTCTTAACTAGTTTAAATAGATATTTATTATTTATTTATTATTAAATTTCTATGACCGCCCATCTCCCCCTCAAGGATATGACTGTTAAATACAAAATGAATACATTGGAAGGCTGGATAAATAACAGGACTTTCTTAAGAAGTAGTTAGCATATACCTGGAGGTGATGAAGTCTCAAAGTATAAGTCAGCCAGCTGACTCAACAGATTAAGTATGCTTTCCCTAGAGGATAATGAGGCAATTTCCTTCCTTAAAAGGTAAACTAAGTGGTATCAAATTATGCCCGTAAGCTCATATTTCTGCAGCTTTTCTGTTTTGTGGAAATAATCTGCTCCAGGATTTTCCAATGAATCAGCAAGCATTTATTCCATAGACTTATTCCAAGTCTGGAAGGCATAATTTTACGGCTAAACATGAATGAACAAGATTAGATCTAATAGTCTGAAGAGCCAACTCTCCACTAAACAAAGAAATTACAAGGAAATCTGTTACATATACAAGCATTTGAGAAAAACGGTTGCTTTCCAAAGAACAACTATTACAGGGGTGTCCAACCTTTTGGCTTCCCATGGCCACATTGAGTGAAGAGGAATTGTCTTGGGCCGCACATAAAATATATAATATAGTTAATGTATATAAGTAATTATATGCCCCCCGTGACTGGCTCCCGCCTGCAAACCCTGCCCCCCCGGCAGGCGCTGCCGGCGAGGCTTTTTGCCTCCCTGCTGCTCCGTGTTTTTTTTTTTTCCGGAACCGAGGGCATTTTCGGGGTCCCCAGAGCCTGCCCTTTCGAAGGGGCACCCTGGCAGGATGCAGGGTAGACTTCCCATTTGCTCCCCATGGTTTTTTCGGCCCCTACTGGGGTAGCTCGGGCGTGCCTCCGCCTCCCCATCGCACAGCTGATCGGCGTGGAGATTTTCCACCCTGGGGCGCCCCCCCCCGTCACTTTTTGCGGTGATACGAGGCATTTTCGCCTCGCAACCGCAGCTTTTCTTGGCAGAGCGCCACTGTTGCGAGGCGAAAAAGCCTTGGATCACCGCAAAAAGTAACTGTGGGGGGGCGCCCCAGGGTGGAAAATCTCCGCGCCAATCAACTGTACGACGGGGAGGCAGAGGTGTGCTCGAGCTACCCCAGTAGGGGCTGAAAAAACAGCGGGGAGCAAAAGTGGGGGGGGAGGAAAACTCTGCCCTGCGCCCCGCCGGGGTGCCCCTCCGAAAGGACAGGCTCTGGGAACCCCAAAAATGCACTCGGTTTCTGCAAAAAAAAACAAAAAACCCCGCACCGAGCAGTAGGGAGGCAAAAAGCCTCACCACACATGTGCGCTTCCGTCAGCGCCATCTTCCCAACCCAGCTGGCACTGTTGCTGAGCCTCGGCCGCCATACCCTCCTTACGCTGCCCGCCCCCTTGCGACCCCTGGCCCGCTTGCACAGCCGCCGTTTCCCTTCTCTTCCTCCTCCTCCGCAGGCTCGCGCACCGCCCGCTCCTTCTCCCTCAGGCAGGACGGCTCGGAAGAGCAGGAAGAGGGGAGGCTGATTGGTGGGGGTGTTCCTTGGCCCGCCTCCGCCCTCCTTTGCTGTGCACTAATTGGTGGAGGGACTTCTTCCGGGCTGCCTCCAATCGGCAGCTCCAGCTCGGATTCCCCTTTCGCACCATGCCAGGCTCTTCCGTAGTCTGGCACGGCGATGGGGACAGGAGGCTCATTCCAGAGTGGGCCGCACTGCTAACTGTTCAGGGCCGCATCTGGCCCGTGGCACCAAACAAACACAGGCAGGAAGTTTCTTCTTTTAGTCGAAAAGCTCTGCCCCAGGCAAGGCAGTGGCCTGTACAGTTATCTCCTGTACCGGGTGGTATCATAGACCCTCAAACTGTACAAACTACTACCTCAGCCTGGAACCAGGCAGTGTGCGGTAAGCAGGAAAAAAGCTAAAAAAAATCAAGAATTCTTCATAAAGGTTACTATTAACAGACTTGGTTCAAGGTGCAATTCAGACACACTAGTTGCGGCAAATCTCTGGCTGAAAATAAGAAAATTAACTTATCTGTGTCTTTGTATGCTTTCTCTTAAGGAAAATGTCCAAAATATTTCCATCATTATGTATTATACATAGTGATATGATGATCTATATATGATATAATATAACAAAACAAATAATAAGAGTACATAGTGGTATTCCTCTGCAAGTACCATACTAGACAGTTCCCTGAGATGCCTTTATATCTCAAACATTTGAAAGATACACACTGGACTAATATTGTCAATTTATATAATTAAAAATTATTATTATAAATGCTGGGAGATTCATTTAAATATCCAAACAGTAAATTCCAGTCTGAGTTTATATAGATCCTGGGCTTTCTGGTCTTTT
The DNA here is from genome assembly GCA_023362775.1 of Charina bottae. NCBI lineage: Eukaryota > Metazoa > Chordata > Lepidosauria > Squamata > Charinaidae > Charina > Charina bottae. The sequence goes on from JALMGJ010000022.1 coordinate 3,449,357, forward strand.
TCTAACATCAAGCACTTGGAAAGCGAAGAAAGAATCTGATCAGGATTATTCCACCTGTATCATCTTGAAGCTTTGTTGAATTTGATTCTCAGTCTCACAAGTTTGTGATATAAACAGGAAAGAAATAGTAACATGGAGTGAATAAACTGGATTAAGCACAAGAATGAGCTACATGTAAAGATGCATTAAAATGCTCCACCATATACCCATACTTTGAGAATCTCTGTTTCACCAATCCACAGAGGGGCTTCGTAAGCGAAGAGATGCCTCCTACTTTCCAACTTCAATCACGTGCTACAATATTGCGTCAAATCATTATAATATACTCACCAATGTCAAGGTGGTAAGCATATCTATGGACTACCTGGCAGTTTTTTTTAAATTATACCAAATGATTCATCTGCAACCAGTCAACTCTGAGAATGATTCTTCACATGATGAGAAAAGCAGGTCATTTTTAGCAGCTATTTATTCAGGGCTTATATAGCGATTATGGTCATTAATAGCCATGCATTTAGTAATTCAGAACAAATACCTTTTCAAACATATCATCAATGAAGTGGGGCAGAAAGTTTTATGGAATTTTAAAAAAAGGAATTTCTTTCATAGCATGTAACAATAAGCTGAGTATGCAAACAAGTCAAGTCAATGATTTTCTTTAGGAAGCAGACAAGAATATATAAATCAACTGCATAAATATATAAACAATGTTCACTTTTCTTATTGCTTACTTTAATATTTAAAATGAAGGAAATATATTGGATCATAAAGTATCCCTTTCGGACTTCCGGTGGGAAATGGCGGACTGAACAACCTTGCCTGCGAGCTCTGTGGGCAGAGTTGGCAGTTGTTTTTGGGCACAGGCAGGTTTTTCTGTAGCCCCAAGTGTTTTTCCGGATTAAAGAAAACACTGAGAATCGACCCATTTGTCCTCCAGACGGTGAGTTGCAGCCAGGAGATCGTGGACAGCGTCAGCGACCGAGCGGTAAGACTTCACCGGGAGGCGGGGATTCCATCTCTTTCTGAGCCACGCTTGCAATCCCTTAAAGGGGAAGTAAGTCCTGCCTTCCCATTTCTTAAGCACCCAATTTGTTTTTTTAAGTTTTGTACCCCAAGAGAAGCTTTTCAAAGTAAGAAAAAGTGGAATCTCTTGGTGAATATAGTTATTTTTGGAGATTTTTAACTATAAAAGAAAGTTCTGGCTTGTTTTCCCATCTGGATTGTATTGAGGGCTGAAACTGTAAGACTGCCTTTCCATTGCTATCTTTGGTGCTGAATTTGAAGGACAGAGTGTTTTCCTACATGTTGCTTTTGATTTCTTATTTTAAACTCTTGGCTTTCTGTTGACTTTCTTTGGGTTGTCTGTTAGTATATTTTTCTTTGTTAATTTTGGATTAATTCACTAACCTCTATTTCTGTGAGTTAACTCTTTAGGGGGTGCCATAATTTACTGTTTGAACTATGGAAGATTTTAAAGACGACTTCATAGAATTTCGTCGTCAGCAAAAAGATTTTTTCAAAGGGTTGTCAAGTTATTTTGCAGGCTGTTTGGGACATTTGAGATGAGATTCTGGCTAAAATGGGTCAACTATATGAAAATACTGTGATGGAAGAAGCTGGAAAAGATGGCGATTTTACTGCTGTGATGGAGATTGAAGTATTCCCAGCTGAAGACTCTGGATTGGTGTTTAGGGGGTTAAAATGATTGTTTAACTTTAAGACTGCACAAGGAACTGCCATGCTGGAGAAATGTTATGACTATCTGAATCAATGTTATGGGAAAGAAGAGTATGTTATGTGGGAGGTTTTTTTCTCTTTTGCTGGAAAGTTTGTATCTTTGGGGGTTGTTGGATCTTTGTAAAAAAATGCTTCTGGTGTAATGGTGAAATATTTAAATGCCCTGGTATATTTTGAGGAGGGGTAAAAAATTAAGAATATTTAATTGGACTGATAATGAGGTTAACATGATTTACAGGATTTTTGATTTGTAAGACTTAAAAGGTATTGACAACTTATAATATTTTATACTGTTTTTAGGCATAATAGGGTTAAGATTGTTAACTATAAAGGCAGACAATTTATAAAAATTAAGAATATTTAATTAGATGGATAATGAGGCTAATGATTTTTTTATGGTTTGGATTAGGATTTATAGGATTATAGATTTGTAAGACTTAAAAGGATATTGATAAGATATAATAATATTTTATATTGTTTTTTAGGTCTAATAGGGTTAAGATTGTTTATTATAAAGGTAGACAATTTATTTGTTTTTACAATTTGATGCTTATTGCATAGGCAGAAGTATATAGAATAGTAGTAGGAAGAAAAAAATTAAATGGATTGTTTTTTAAGAGGGAGGGAAGTTTGAAGTAGATATATATATATATATACAGTGGGGCAAAAAAGTATTTAGTCAGCCACCAATTGTGCAAGTTCTCCCACTTAAAAAGATGAGAGAGGCCTGTAATTGACATCATAGGTAGACCTCAACTATGAGAGACAAAATGAGAAAACAAATCCAGACAATCACATTGTCTGATTCGGAAAGAATTTATTTGCAAATTATGGTGGAAAATAAGTATTTGGTCAATATCAAAAGTTCATCTCAATACTTTGTTATATATCCTTTGTTGGCAATGACAGAGGTCAAACGTTTTCTGTAAGTCTTCACAAGGTTGGCACACACTGTTGCTGGTATGTTGGCCCATTCCTCCATGCAGATCTCCTCTAGAGCAGTGATGTTTTGGTGCTGTCGCTGGGCAACACGGACTTTCAACTCCCTCCAAAGGTTTTCTATGGGGTTGAGATCTGGAGACTGGCTAGGCCACTCCAGGACCTTGAAATGCTTCTTATGAAGCCACTCCTTCATTGCCCGGGCGGTGTGTTTGGGATCATTGTCATGCTGAAAGACCCAGCCACGTTTCATCTTCAATGCCCTTGCTGATGGAAGGAGGTTTGCACTCAAAATCTCACGATACATGGCCCCATTAATTCTTTCCTGTACACGGAACAGTCGTCCTGGTCCCTTTGCAGAGAAACAGCCCCAAAGCATGATGTTGCCACCCCCATGCTTCACAGTAGGTATGGTGTTCTTTGGATGCAACTCAGCATTCTCTCTCCTCCAAACACGACGAGTTGTGTTTCTACCAAACAGTTCTACTTTGGTTTCATCTGACATTCTCCCAATCCTCTTCTGGATCATCCAAATGCTCTCTAGCAAACTTCAGATGGGCCCGGACATGTACTGGCTTAAGCAGGGGGACACGTCTGGCACTGCAGGATCTGAGTCCCTGGCGGCGTAGTGTGTTACTGATGGTAGCCTTTGTTACGTTGGTCCCAGCTCTCTGCAGGTCATTCACTAGGTCCCCCCGTGTGGTTCTGGGATTTTTGCTCACCGTTCTTGTGATCATTTTGACCCCACGGGGTGAGATCTTGCGTGGAGCCCCAGATCGAGGGAGATTATCAGTGGTCTTGTATGTCTTCCATTTTCTAATTATTGCTCCCACAGTTGATTTCTTCACACCAAGCTGCTTGCCTATTGCAGATTCAGTCTTCCCAGCCTGGTGCAGGTCTACAATTTTGTTTCTGGTGTCCTTCGACAGCTCTTTGGTCTTCACCATAGTGGAGTTTGGAGTGTGACTGTTTGAGGTTGTGGACAGGTGTTTTTTATACTGATAACAAGTTCAAACAGGTGCCATTACTACAGGTAATGAGTGGAGGACAGAGGAGCCTTTAAAGAAGAAGTTACAGGTCTGTGAGAGCCAGAAATCTTGCTTGTTTGTAGGTGACCAAATACTTATTTTCCACCATAATTTGCAAATAAATTCTTTCTGAATCAGACAATGTGATTGTCTGGATTTGTTTTCTCATTTTGTCTCTCATAGTTGAGGTCTACCTATGATGTCAATTACAGGCCTCTCTCATCTTTTTAAGTGGGAGAACTTGCACAATTGGTGGCTGACTAAATACTTTTTTGCCCCACTGTATGTATGTATGTATGTGTATGTATGTATGTATGTATGTGTGTGTGTGTGTGTGTATATATATATATATATATATATATATATACATTCTTTCTTTCTTTCTTTCTTTCTTTCTTTCTTTCTTTCTTTCTTTCTTTCTCTCTCTCTCTCTCTCTCTCTTTCTTTCTTTCTTTTTTATGTAAGGAGCAATTGTATTAGAGATTTGTATATGTGTTAATGGAAGGATTTATAGAAATAATGTGATCATGGTTTGATGTAAAGGAAGGGTTCCTTTATGGGAATTGCTGTATATTCTTACTATTGAAAGCTGGAAGTCACTTATATGTAACACATATGTAACTTTCTGAGAGTCTTTTTTTCTTGTGTTTTTACATTTTCAGTGTTTTTTTCTTTTTTGTCTGTAGTTTTTTTGTTTTTCTGTAGTTTTTTATCTTTGTCTTTAAAAATAATAAAAACTTTATCCCAAAAATAAAGTCTCCCTTTCAAGCGGAGGCTGACACATCTGTGCAGTCTTCTTGGCAATAGCATGGAAGCAACATTGCCTTCTTCTGGGATGTCTTTTGACTTTCCAGTGTAGCATAAAGCCCAGGTATTCTTAGACTCCAATCCAAATTTCTTTGGAGACTCCAATCCAAATACACTGCTCAAAAAAATAAAGGGAACACTGAAATAAGACATCCTAGATCTGAATGAAATATTTGTATTAATTACTTTGTTCATTACATAGTTGAATGTGCTGACAACAAAATCACACAAAAAGCAATGGAAATCAAATGTAAGCAACCCCTGGAGGTCTGGATGTGGAGTTACACTCAAAATTAAAGTGGAAAAGAACACTACAGGCTGATCCAATGTTGATGTAATGTCCTTAAAACAAGTCAAAATGAGGCTCAGTAGTGTGTGTGGCCTCCACGTGCCTGTATGACCTCCCTACAATGCCTGGGCATGCTCCTGATGAGGTGACGGATGGTCTCCTGAGGGATCTCCTCCCACACCTGGACTAAAGCATCCCCCAACTCCTGGACAGTCTGTGCTGCAACGTGGCGTTGGTGGATGGAGCGAGACATGATGTCCCAGATGTGCTCAATTGGATTCAGGTCTGGGGAACGGGCGGGCCAGTCCATAGCATCAATGCCTTCGTCTTGCAGGAACTGCTGGCACACTCCAGCCACATGAGGTCTAGCATTGTCTTGCATTAGGAGGAACCCAGGGCCAACCGCACCAGCATTATGGTCTCACAAGGGGTCTGAGGATCTCATCTCGGTACCTAATGGCAGTCAGGCTACCTCTGGCGAGCACATGGAGGGCTGTGCGGCCCCCTAAAGAAATGCCACCCCACACCATTACTGACCCACTGCCAAACCGGTCATGCTGGAGGATGTTGCAGGCAGCAGAACGTTCTCCACGGCGTCTCCAGACCCTGTCACGTCTGTCACATGTACTCAGTGTGAACCTGCTTTCATCTGTGAAGAGCACAGGGCGCCAGTGGCGAAGTTGCCAATCTTGGTGTTCTCTGGCAAATGCCAAACGTCCTGCACGGTGTTGGGCTGTAAGCACAACCCCCACCTGTCGACGTCGGGCCCTCATACCACCCTCATGGAGTCTGTTTCTGACCGTTTGAGCAGCCACACGCACATTTGTGGCCCACTGGAGGTCATTTTGCAGGGCTCTGGCAGTGCTCCTCCTGTCCCTCCTTGCACAAAGGCGGAGGTAGCGGTCCTGCTGCTGGGTTGTTGCCCTCCTACGGCCTCCTCCACGTCTCCTGATGTACTGACCTGTCTCCTGGTAGCGCCTCCATGCTCTGGACACTACGCTGACAGACACAGCAAACCTTCTTGCCACAGCTCGCATTGATGTGCCATCCTGGATGAGCTGCACTACCTGAGCCACTTGTGTGGGTTGTAGACTCCGTCTCATGCTACCACTAGAGTGGAAGCACCGCCAGCATTCAAAAGTGACCAAACCATCAGCCAGAAAGCATAGGAACTGAGAAGTGGTCTGTGGTCACCACCTGCAGATCCACTCCTTTATTGGGGATGTCTTGCTAACTGCCTATGCTTTCCGCCTGTTGTCTATTCCATGTGCACAACAGCATGTGAAATTGATTGTCAATCAGTGTTGCTACCTAAGTGGACAGTTTGATTTCACAGAAGTGTGATTGACTTGGACTTACTGTACATTGTGTTGTTTCAGTGTTCCCTTTATTTTTTTGAGCAGTGTACTAACCAGGTGTTAAAATGATTCCACTTAGTTCCAGAACCCAGACAAGAACAGCCAGGTGCTGTCATCTACTACTTGTATATTGAATTACAATTTTAAATATAAAATTTTCATGATCAAGTATTTTAACTAGTAAACAATTATTTAATAAACAAGCAAAATACAAGTAATTTACATTAAAATACCACAACTGAACTAAGATGCTGAAACATATTTTTCCAGAAAACACTAATATCTTCGCATTGCTACCTATTAACAGTTTATTTAATCAAGGAACTAAGGGTATATAAAACAGCCACTTGCTGTCCCAGGCAATTTTCTTTTGGGCCACCCCTGGAACTGTCAAATCAGTGTGGTCCAGAAGACAAGCAGAACGTTTGAAAGTTCCCTAGAAATTCTGTCTGCAGAATGGAACTTTTTTGTAGGGGAACTCGGAGACACACTGTCAGCCTATCACAGTTGGCTCCTCGATTCTCCAAGGACTTCTAGGAGATGACATGGCAGACACCTGGAGCTCAAGTGGAGAACAACGAAGACTGAATCTGAATAAGCATGGGTACAAGCCCAGATTAAGGCCTACTCTGAGGTGACAAGAGAGGCAAAACGTAATTATTTCTCCTCTCTTATTGTGTTGGCTGGTTGGCATCCAGTGCCCCTTTTCCAGGTGGCCAACTCCCTTTTGGGTACAGGCCATCCTGTTGAACGGCGGCAGTTTGGAAAGCACTGTGCTAGACCCATATCAGCTAGGTTGGCATGGGACAGACATGACACTGGTTGCTGTAGTTGACAGCTTATGCTGGAACATGGATAGGGGTAGCGTACCTGTCCTGATCTTTCTGCACCTTTCAGCAGCCTTCAATGACCACTGCATCCTTCTGGACTGGCTGCAAGATTGGAGGCACTGTTTTGCAGTGCTTCTGCCCATTCCTTAACACTTAGTACCAGTCAGTGGTGGTTGGGAGAGAGACTGGCACTGTGGTGCTCCCTTGTGGGGTGCTGCAGGAGTCGGTTCTCTCCCCCTTATTATTTAACATATACATGAAGTTGCTGGGGAAGGTCATCTGGCAGTTTGGGATCTAGTAGCATCAATACACCAATGACACCTAACTATACAATACAATCCTGAGCTAGGGTGGAGACACTGTTAAAATTCTGTCCCAGTGCCTGGAAGGGTCTAGATGAGAGAGAACAGGCTTAAATAAATGCTAGCAAGATGGAGCTACAGTACTGTTTATACGCCAGGGTTCCTCTACACCCTTTTTGTATTTGGATGGGGTTGCATCATTCATTGTCCCTGAAGGAGGTCTATGACTTGGGAGTCCTCCTGGACTTGCTTCTCTTGCTGGATCAGCAAGTGGAAGCTGTAGCCAGGAGGGTCTTTGCCCATCTTTAGCTGGTGCAGCAGTTGTGGCCTTACTTGGGATGAAAAGACCTGATTACAGTGGCTCATGCCCTCATCACCACCTGATTAGAGTTCTGCAACGTGCCCTACATAGAGCTGCCTTTAAAGACCACCTGGAAGCTTCAGTTGAAGCAAAATGAAGTGCCCAAAGGTGTGGACCACTGGACACACATTAAACCTGTTTTTTAGGCCTTGCATTGATTTCCAATTAGCTTCCAGGTGCAATTTAAAGTGCTGGTTTCAACCTATAAAACCCGCTATGCCTGGTTACCTGCAGGACTGCATCTCCTCACTAGAGTTGGTCTCAGCACTTCAATCATGCCAGGTGAAGCAGCTGTTTATCTCCCATTTTGGCGAAGTTAGGGGTAGAAGCCCAGAAGCATTGTTTTTCCATGATGGGGCTGGCCCGCTGGCATGATGGCCAATTGGAGATTTTTCCATCTCCAACACTGCCCACTTTCTGGAAAAAGCTGAAGATTTTTCTGGAGGGCTTTTGGGGCCTGAAGCTAAGTACTAAGTCTGTTTTTTAATTGTCCTATGCTCATGTTTTTATAAGTCACTGTATATTCTTACTTTGTGAGCCACTCAGAGTCCTGTGATTGCAGCAGGATACATATTGATCAATAATAATAATACCAACAAATATTTTAGTAGTTGAGGATAGGAATGAACCAAAGAAACTGCTGTCCATGAAGGAATTAGGAAAAGCAAAAGACATGGAAAACTAGTTGTTACCAAAGAATCAGGAGGAAACATATGAAAAAGAGGCCCTGGAAGAAAAAGAAATGCCAACTAAATATAAACTTTCAAAATGCAGAGATCTTCCAAGTTTAAATTTTTACTTTGTGTGAGATTTCAGACTTTACAGGAACATGCAAAGGATTTTAGGCCTTAATGATATTTGTGTGTTTAAGTTGTCCACGGTTGCAAGACATACAGGTCTCCAGGGTAAATAAAGAAATTGCTGAATTAGGCAAAACAACTTGCTGAAACCTGAGGATTTTTGAGGAAGTGGGAGACTTTGAAAGGACCAAAGTAAGTGAAAAACAGCTGCTTACATGGATAAGAGGGACTGCTGGGGGGTTGATATGTTTAAAAGTATATTTTATTGATTTGATAAAGAACAATGGTTTGCATTTTTGCTGATTGCTCATATGCACTGTTCCAATAAAGTATATAATTTATGGTCAACTGATGATCAGGAGGGAGCAGGAAAGAGAAGTAGCCCGTTTCTCTTGTTTGCAAGTTAAGGCAATAAAAGCCTTCCTATCAAACCTCTGATTTATTCCTTGATAAACACGTTGTTAACTGTTCAAAGAAAACACTTTCTTTTTAACTGGTATTAAATGTATTTATTTATTTATTCAAATTTATCACCGCCCATCTCTACAGTAGTAGACTCTGGGCAGTTTACAATAATAATATTAAAATTAAAACCTATAAATTTTAAAATACAATATAATAATAAATAGAAAAAAATTGCTAGTCTATGCTTGCATTTCACTCTGATTTACTTTTGAGTCAAAAACTGATCAGGGAACTTCCCTAAAAGCATTGTTTTAAAATTAGGATTTAAGATTTAAGATTAAGAAAACATTAAGTGATCAATTAAAAGCTTCAATGAATACACTATTGATTTCAGTCAAAATCAGTCTCCTCAACCTCCAATACTTATTAAAGTGTCAAACATCCAATATGTGTAGGCATTCATTAGGAAGAATGGCTCACTTACCATCTATTTTATTGGAACTGTACACAACAGTGTTGGCAGCATGAGTGTATCTGATGAGATCAACCCCATATTTTTTACTATATAGAGTTCTCTTGGGTCTGCCAAGGGAAAAAAATAAGAATAATTATACTGTTTTCAGAACAGAAGAATTCTGTTTTGCTATACAGTGTAACTCATATTATCCAAACCCCTTTATCAGAATTATCTTTTTTCATTTCATTCAAACAAGGTACATCGTAAAAGAAAAAATAACCCGTACTGCATCTTTATTAAAGGACAAAATCAAAAGATGCCCAAGGAAACCCAAGGTCTGTCCTAGCAGTTAGAAGCAACCATTGCTGTTGTTGACAACCTGAATTTTCATTATGTACCATCGGGTACCATCGGCTAGGGACCTGCATTTGTTGGGTTCCAGGAGACGTGCCTTCTTTGCTGTAGCGCCCGCCTTAAGGAATATCCTTCCTCCCATGATTAGATTACCGCCATCCCTTTTGATAAGGGGGCGTGGTGGCTCAGTGGGTAAGACGCCAGGCTTGTCGATCGGAAGATCGCAAGTTCGGAGGTTCGAATCCCTAGCCCCGCGTGATGGAGTGAGCTCCCACACTCGCCCCAGCTCTTGCCAACCTAGCAATTCAAAAGCATGCAAATGCAAGTAGATAAATAGGTACTTCAGTGGGAAGGTAACAGCATTCCGCGCGCGCCATGCCGGCCACATGACCGTGGAAGCATCTTCGGACAACGCTGGCTCTTCGGCTAACAAACGGAGATGAGCACCGGCCCCTAGAGTCGGACATGACTGCACAAATGTGTGGGGGGAACCTTTACCTTTTTATCCCTTTTGATATTCCGAAAGGCTCTCAAGACCTATTTATGTGATCAGGCCTGAGGCTCCCAGAGAACCAGAGACTTGCTTAGATGGCTCCATTGTTGAGGGGGCCATTTTTACCCTCCCTTTGTCTATGGTTTGTATCTTTGGTTTATATGATATTTATTAATGTGGTTTTTATATTTTTATCTCTCGTTTTTATATTTGTCATTTTATCTAATTGTTGTATGCCGCCCAGAGTTGCTTTTGGTGAGATGGGCGGCTATATAAATTTGCTAAATGAATGAATGAATGAACGTTTCTACCACATGTGACTAAGATATATTTACATTTAGTGATTCTGAGTTTCCCCAGCAAGATTTTTTGGTTAATATAAAAAAAGAAAACTACTAAAACATTAGGTGACCAAGTCAAATCATATATTAGCAAATATATAAGCATATGTGCACTCTTTAGTCAGCTTGAACAAAACTTCAGTTAATAGCAGTGTTGTGATTTTTCAAGATGATTATTAGTATTTTTTTAAACATCAAATCAAGTTGGTCAGTTGGCCAAGGGATTATGAGTTTCAAAATTAAGGGAAAATTTAAATTTAGTCCTTTCATGTCAAAAACTCTAAGTCTAGATACTTTGCAAGGCATGGGGTGCTTCGGACACAATATGGAAGAATGGTCTGTTGCCTTGGATGATTAGTTTTGAGTGAATTAGCGGAAGAGTTGGAAGTGCTCTTCTGCTAATATACCCCATTTTTTAACCTAAACATTTAGGGAACTATGTCAAGCTCTTTGATATAGTCTAACATGGAAACCTCTGGTCACTTTAATGATGACATTTAACTAATCATTTAAATTTAAAATAAAATTCAGTACTAATTGTATTTTATTACCAAACATATTGGTAGTACTATTATTGAATTGTAACTGCTGTTGCTCCCTAGACTGATACATAAGTAGCAAAAGAACAGGATGCAATTTTCACTAAAAATGAATTAATGAAATATATTGTGATATAGGTAGGGGAATAAAAACTATGTTATTATGAAATATAAGGATATGCTATCTATACACTACTAAAACTCTCATTGTGTTTGTCTGTTTGTACCCTCAAGTTAGTCCAAATCAGAGCTTTCCAAACTGTGTGAGGTGACACGAAAGTGTGTCACCACACACAGCGTGGTGTGTCGCCATACCACCTAGAAGCGGCGGCGCGTGCACGGCGGCAGCAGCAGCGGGGCGGGATCAGTGGTTCCGCGTTTTAGCGGAGGCTGCTGCCGCCGCCGCCTCCGCCGTGCACGCCACTGCACGCCCCCCGCGTCTCCGCCTCCGCACGCCCCCCCCGCCGTGCACGCCGCCGCCGGTGGGTCGCCAGCGGTGGCACTTTGGAAAGCCCTGGTCCAAATGGTGCATTATACCGCAACAATTTTTGAATCAAGGTATCTAAAATCCGCTAACTTAAAAGAATGTGTAAAAAATCCGGGACCCACTACTCCTGTGGAATTGAAATTTGTGACTGTTGCAGCGTCCCTGCGGTCACATGATCATGATTTCTGATGCTCCCTGCCAGCTTCCCACAAGCAAAGTCAATGGGGAAGCTGGCAGGAAGTCAGAAGTCGCTCCCGCTCCCACTGCTTTTTTACCCACCTGTGGTCATTCTGTTTATCTGTTTAGATATTGATTTATTGTTGAAGTTTGTTTGCCACTAAATTATTTTTCTATTTATGCTATATACTCTTAGATGATCACAGGACCATCCAGCATTGGGGTAAAAAAAATATGGTCAGCCTAAAAATTAATGTTCATTCTGGTCACATCAGACTGCAGCACCTTTCTCTCAAAGGATGACCCAACAGGTCACAGGATTGTCTAGTCACAACTATATGTAGAAAACAAACATAAATGATTCCCTTGCTCCCTTGCAAATTATGCCTCTGCCCAAAGCAAAAAGTAGGAGGCAAAAAAGTATGAATATACACAGAACTGAAGGGAAAGGCAACTACTCTGAAAACACAAACCAGTTGAGATTCCAAGATATTTTCATTTTAAAAATATAATAGAAAAGTGCAAAAGTTTGAGGTTTTGAAACATACTTTTTCAAGCAGACACAATTTAACCAAAATTTAAGTTAAATAATCAGCAAAGAGACTTCCAGAACATTCATCCAGAAGTAACAAGCAGAGGTTAAATCATTTGTCATTGTTACATCAGAGTAGAAGATGCTTTTTAGTAAAATAATGATTAAAATCTAAGAAGGGTAACAACAGTGATAGCAGAGAGGGATAACACTGTGGATACTACTGATACCATGTCTGCACAAGGCTTCAGTTCTAAGATGATATTTATGTATTTATTTATGAGGCATATGGCTGCTCATCATAAGTGCAAGAACTGGGCATCTCATTCCAACAGCAATAAAAACATAAAAGCAGCAATAAAAACCAGCCTCCAAAAAACAACTCCTGGTACCCTAAAGCAACACTCCCCAATACATAAACAGTCACAATCACTGGGCTCCAGCCTTACCCTATCCCAACGCCTGGGAGAAAAGCCAGCTTTTTAGGGCTTCTGGAAGGCCAAAAGGATGAGGGCCTGCTGGATCTCAGGGGAGAGGGTTCCACAGGGTAGGGGCCACTGCTGAGAAGGCGTGCTTCCTAGGTATGCTAGAGGACATCATTAACGTTGGCATCCCGAGCAAGTTCCAGTGATGGTTGATGGGGAACAGCATTTTGAAGTACAAGAGATCCTGGACTCCAGGAGACACCATGGGACATTGCAATACCTGATACAGTGAAAACACTTTCCCAAGTCCCAAACTGAATGGGTAAACAGCCACCATGTGCAGGCGCCCCAACTAGTAAAAGAGTTTCATCAACGGTACCCCGATAAGCCCAAGTGAGGGTGAATTGGGTCAATTGAGGTTGGATGGCGGCGTTATTGCCTTATAACCAATTGCTTCTTTTCTGTACTTTTCCATGTTTCTCATATAAGCTTGTAATGGTGGTGTTTTTTTGTGTTATAACCAATTGCTTCTTTTCTGTACTTTTCAATGTTTTTCATATAAGCTTGTAATGGTGGGGGGTTATTTAAGGAGGGCGGTATGTCAGGATTGCATCCTGCCATTCTGCTTTAGATCGCTGAGACTTGTAGATAGATGGGATTTGTAGTACTAGTCAGTAATGTCCTGCCATTTTGCTTTCGCTGGATGGGGTTTGTAGTAACTAGTTAGTGCAAAGCCTGTAGTAATTAGATAGACTGCTTGCCAGACCGTTAGAGATAGGAATGGCATGCAGGCGTTAGGGAGGGGAGAGTGGTACCAGGCTCCAAGGCCATCCACCTGCAGACATCAAAGACTGGCAGTGTAAAGTTATGGGAAGTGAGTCAGGAGGGGAGGGGTGGACGAGGGGTGCTTGAGTGTCTGGCAGGTTTTAAAATATGTCTGCATGGGAAAATTCTTAGTTTGCTCTTTGCATCGGTTCTATTCACTTGTATTAATAAAAGAACTTTTTCATATCCTATCATGGCTTGTGCTAAAAGTTTCTAAATTAGTATCAAAGGAGTGAGTCTAACATTGGGGCAATCTAATACTTTTGTCAACTTTGGCCCAACCACCTACAAATAGCCCTGCCTACAGGAATTTGATAGGAAATTCCCAACACTGTTTTATAAAAAATGAAATGAGAGATTTTGAGATCCAAGCAATCCACTACTTATTCAGAAATGGGAACACACAGGCTGCCAAGTACTCTTTCATATATTTAAAAATATCCATTTTAGGTTAGAATTGCTAACATCACAGTTTATAGCAATAAAAACATGAACAGCGTTTAAAAAGCACATGTTTAACTTTTATTGCCCACCTTTCTCCAAAATGAACAAAAATTGTCCCTAGATCCTTCTACCCTCAGAAGTTGCCCTGCAGTGCAAAGCCTCCATCGGTCTCAGAGGTGCCCTTCCACCCACCTATACCAATGCCGACACCCCCCCCCCCCAACGTTTAAAAGCCCCATTCCAAAAACCGCTTTTTGCAACACAGCTGTGGATTCGGCTTTCGATGGAAAGGCGGAATGCGCATTTAATAAACGAGAGGACAAAACCCATCCATCTGCTTCGGATCCCCCCCAACGGCTCTTTTCCCGCGAAGAGCTCCTCGCACCCCGCTGGGGCCCTCGCTCGGCCAGCCTTCCCCGCACTCACTTTCCCTCCTGGCAATCGTAGAGCACGATGGAGTCGTCGTCGCTGCTGGAGATGACAGTCTCGCCATTGGGGCTGAAATCGAAGCAGTTTATCTTGTCCGAGTTCTCGCGGAACACCTTGGCCACGCGGAAGCTCCGCAGCACGTTATCCGTCAGCTTCATGCCGCCTCCGCCGTCGCGGGGAAGGGGCCGGTGGGGCCTGAGCGCTGGCCAAGGTGAGGGGGAGCGGAGCGGAGCAGGGCTGGCCTGCAGGGGACGGAACGGAGAACAATGCCAAGCGGGCGAAGGACCGAACCGGCTGCGCCCTCAGGCGGGCTCGAGTCACGCTGCGGGGAGGAAGCGGCGGCAATTCCGGCTCATTGTGTCCGCCATTTTGCGGCTCTGGGGCGGCGAGGGGAAGGGAGGGGTTTATTCACGCACGGAATTGTGGGCCGTCGGAGGAAATAGAAGCGAGGAAAAGGAGCGGCAGCGACGACTGTATCGGTGTGGTGCATGCTGGGATACGCGAGTAAGGCAGGACAAGCGAGTACAGTATTTTAGCGCGGGGAAGAAATTGAGAACGCATGCAATGGATTGTGGGATATAAAGGCACTAGGCAGGGCTGTTGGAAGGTCGTAGGACTGTTGAGCATCCAATGCCTACCTAGTGCAGAACTCTGCCCCGCCCTTCTCTTTGGTTGGGATTCGAGTCTCTGCCGGGTCTAGTGTTTCTCAAATTTGGCAACTTTTAAGATGTGTGGACTTCAACTCCCAGAATTCCCCAGCCAGCATAAAGGAGAGAAGGGATGTCTTTCAAAGCGCTGTATTGAGAGAAGATTCTGACTCTGGTTTTGTACATTGAATTATTTTGTACATTGAACTCCACAATACTAGCCTTACAACTAATGTGCAGGATTGGGGTGTAGGGGAAAATCCATTTACTAAGAAAGCTTTCATATACCATGTGAAAGAGGCACTTAAAAAAAAATCCCTATGTTAGGGCTCTGGTTAATGAACAGTAGGATATGTGGAATTGTTTAAGAAAACTACTTGTAATAAGAAATAACAAACTGGGTAAGCAATGTCTACGCACACAACCACCTAATTTTTTCAGGGTCAAGGAAATGGTACTTCTTACTGTCTGGGATAAGGGGAATAGGAATGCCTCTGTTCTGTCTCCTGAGACCCATCTGTCATCAACTTTTATCAAAAGTTCTGGAGTTATGCTTTCTAAGCCTCTTTGGATGACCACGGGTTCTAGTATTAGGAGAGGAAATGTAGCATCTGACTATATTTTATTTGTATATGAAACTTACACCCCGCAGCAGTCAAATGACTCTCGTGTCATGCATCACTTTACACACTTCTATTGTATTCCCCTTGGTTATTAAAACACTTCAAATTATTTTACCTATCTCCTAAGGGAGTGGCTTCAGACTGCTGCTAGTTTTCACTGCACCAGACTATGCTTTTCCAGTTCTGAGCTATTCTTTGTAAGAAATAGTAAGAAAAAATTTAGAAGCTCATTGTTGTCCCGTGAAATGAGTCTAAATAAGATTTTTTTCACTTGCTGTTGGTAATTTATTTGGTCAGTTTATCTGTTCTGATGTGTCATTTGACTTCTTTTGGAGGACCTGATTTGTAGTTTGGGACTGTTTCTAGATCCAGTCTCAACCTGTCATGGTTTCATGGATGAATGAATGAGTGAATGAATGAATGGTTTGTTTGTTTGTCATATTTATATCCCGCTCTTCTCCCCCACAAGGAGGGACCCTGGGCGGTTAGAATTGTTCTCTTTCCAGGCAATAATGTTACCAAAACTTTTATCTTCCACTCACAAGTCTAGTTGCTACAGCTGTAAGAACAGTGAGTGCTGGCTTTCATAGTAACTAAGCAAATATTGCTGGAAAGCAGAGCGCAAGTGTAGTAGCCTTTCTTGGCCATGGCCTCTCAACAATGGCATTCAGTGGTAATCTGCCTCTAAAATTTTCCTTTTAGCCATTGTGGCTAATAATTTGTGGTAATTTAGCCTTCGTGAATTTCTTTCTTTGTTTGAAAGGCTTCTAAGCTAGACTAAGTCCCAGTGTGGCCCATCACCCTATCCTTCCCACTGTCTTGCCTGCCTAACCTTCCCTGCCAGGAATCTCCATAATAGCCGTGCTGATAGGGAAATTCTGGGGTTGAAGGTCTCCCCCCCCCCCCAGGCAGATCAGACTTGGAAAGACTGGTGTGTAATGGGGAGGGGGAGAGTATATGCAGTGGGGGTGCAATATGAACTGCAATGAAATTTCATTTCATTTCAAAGGGGGACAGTTCTTTCCACTGTCTTTGTGTGGAGTTTTTTTTTAATGTGCTTATTTGGGGCCTACAGCAGACGGCAGCACCTAGCCAGACTTGCCTGAACTCAGAAAAGAAAATGTTTGGCCTCAATTACTGCTTAGATGGCAGACCTCTAGAGAACACCGGGGCTGTAGGCTAGACTAAGAAGTAAAAAAATAATAATGATAATCCCAGGAGAGTGGCAAATCACTTCTGTATTGCTGCCAAGAAATCTCCACAGATTTGTTCGTTTAGCCAGTGAGAGTCAAGCACGACTTAAATCATGCTTATTCTAAGGTTTATATGACAGTTGTATTTTACAAAATAGTAGGAAACTGCCATCGGTTTCCAGGGAGTGGGAGGGCGTTTTGGGAGCCAGAGTGATCTTGGTATAAATTGATAGAAAAGATGTTTAATTTTTTTTTCTGCACCATTCTACTTCCTTGTGCTGTTTCCAATCCTCTAGGCCAGGGGTCAGCAAACTTTTTATGCCGGGAGCCATTTTGACATGCTCGTGCACATTTTGAAATGCTCGAGAGCCAGGGGGCGGGGTTTGCGGGCGGGGGCCAATCACGTGGAAGGGGGCGGGGTTTGCGGGCGGGAGCCAATCACTTGGCTTATTGGGGCGGGTGGCAGGGCGAATCTGTTTGGGAGGGTCGGGGGTCCTCCTCGGCGAGCCCGGCCTCCAGAGCGGGGAAACGAGGCCCGCCCGCTCTGCCCGCTCGCTTACCTGCCTGCTTGCCTCCCTCCGCTGCCTTCCCGGGATCCAAGCCGGATCGGGGGCCTCGCGGAGGGAGGCAAGCGGGCCTCCGCCGCCGGGCCCACCCCCCTCAGCCGCTTCAGCCCGCCCGCGTCGAGCCAAGAAAATGATGGGGGGCGGGAAACGAGGCCGGCCCGCTCGCTTACCTGCCTGCTTGCCTCCCTCCGCTGCCTTCCCGGGATCCAAGCCGGATCGGGGGCCTCGCGGAGGGAGGCAAGCGAGCCTCCGCCGCCGGGCCCACCCCCCTCGGCCGCTTCCGCCCGCCCGCGTCGAGCCAAGAAAATGATGGGGGGCGGGAAACGAGGCCGGGCCGCTCGCTTACCTGCCTGCTTGCCTCCCTCCGCTGCCTTCCCAGGATCCAAGCCGGATCGGGGGCCTCGCGGAGGGAGGCAAGCGGGCCTCCGCCGCCGGGCCCGCCCCCCTCGGCCGCTTCCGCCCGCCCGCGTCGAGCCAAGAAAATGATGGGCGGGAAACGAGGCCGGCCCGCTCGCTTACCTGCCTGCTTGCCTCCCTATGCTGCCTTCCCGGGATCCAAGCCGGATCGGGGGCCTCGCGGAGGGAGGCAAGCAGGCCTCCGCTGCCGGGCCCGCCCCCCTCGGCCGCTTCCGCCTGCCCGCGTCAACCCAAGAAAATGATGGGGGCGGGAAACGAGGCCAGCCCGCTCGCTTACCTGCCTGCTTGCCTCCCTCCGCTGCCTTCCCGGGATCCAAGCCGGATCGGGGGCCTCGCGGAGGGAGGCAAGCGGGCCTCCGCCGCCGGGCCCGCCCCCCTCGGCCGCTTCCGCCCGCCCGCGTCGAGCCAAGAGAATGATGGGGGGCGGGAAACGAGGCCGGCCCGCTCGCTTACCTGCCTGCTTGCCTCCCCCCGCTGCCTTCCCGGGATCCAAGCCGGAGAGAAAGGGCGGCGGCGGGGCCGCGCTACCGGAGCGCCCGAATGCCAGACAGGCAGCTCCGCCCGCGCGCCTTCCACGCGATCGGCCTGTGAGGACCGGCCAGGGAAGGCGCGCGGGCGGAGCTCCCGTCCCGCTGCACCCCAGCCAAGCAGCAGCCGAGCCTCGAGAGGGCGAGAAAGCCCCGACGCTGCCCCGCGGACCTCTCCAGCGCGCCCGGATCCTGGGAAGGCAGCGGGGGGCCTCGCGGAGGGAGGCAAGCAGGCGGGCGGGCGGGCGCCCGGCCCGCCCCCCTCGGCACCTGTGTGGCTCCCCCGCGCCCTCCCACCCGCCCCAATAAGCCACGGCAGGGAGGCGCTGCTGGCCCAGGACGCGGCGTTGTCGGAGGCGGCGCAGGAGCGGCTGCAGGGGCTGCTGCGGCTGGAGATGGCGCTGCTCCGCGGCATCCAGGTGCTGGGCGAGGGCGCGGGCCCGGGACGCGAGCGGCAGGGCAGCGCAGGGGGCCTGGCCGGGGCGGTGGCGGCGGGGGGACGGCGGAGGTTTGCCGGGCGGCAGGACGGGGCGGGCGGCGCTGCTGGGGCTGGTGGCGGAGCTGGAGGGAGCAGAGGGACCAGGCGTTCCCGTGGGCGCAGCATGCGCTCTGCAACCCGCCTTGGAGAAGTGGCCGCGGGAGGCCCTCCGGGTGCACCCTCCCACCCCATCAATCCCCCCACCCCGCCAGCAGCGCCTCCCTGCCGCGCCGGGCCTCGCTCAGTGCGAGAGCCAGGGGGCGGGGTTTGCGGGCGGGGGCCAATCACGTGGAAGGGGTGGGGGTGAGTTCAGCTGCGGAAGAGCCACACTCAAGGGGCCAAAGAGCTGCATCTGGCTCGCGAGCCGCCATTTCCGACCCTTGCTCTAGGCTCTTTACTCTTACCCTGGCTTTGATAATAAGCACCAAAATGGATGGGAAAAGTACTTGAGAATATAATCAAATGAGGCACAGCCAGGAAAAGTTCAGCTCTCTTCACAACTTTAAATAATAGGTTGGGAAGGCTACAGGCAGGTGAACAAACCCCAGGAAAGGTCTCAGTTCTTCCATATTTGGACTTAAACTCTTGTTTTCCCCTTCTATGCCATTTGCAGAGTGTCTCTCCTTTTTATGACCTGTCAGGTGAGTATTTCACACTTTATTCTGACAGCTGGAATATTGTGGGGATTTTTTTTTGTAAGTATGATGGTAAATTTCCGAAGAGTTATTTTGTTTAATGTACCAGTGTAGGCTTTTACAGCTGGCATCAATGAAGCAGTAATGAGCTTTTGGGTTGAATGGCTGTGGTCTAGTTTTCTTTTGTCCTGATGTTTCACCAGCATCTGGCATCTTCAGGCTGGCATCTTCAGAGGCAGAGTGAGCTGCTTTGTGGTGTACCTCTCAGCAGCTCACAAGCAACTGAACTGGGCTGACTGGGCTCTTGTGTGTGAACCTGGCAAGCTGATCTCTGATTGGTCCATGTCATGGGAGTCCAAGAAAGCTGGTTCCTGACTGGAATTGTGTTTGACAGTTTTCTCTTTGAATTTTTAATCCAGCCTTTTCCAAATGGGTGCCTTCCAGAGTTGTTGGACTATAAATTGCATAATGAGACATTACTATTTTATTCTACTTTATGTGTTCCTGTTTATTAATCCAAGTATGCATGCATGCATCTTTTTTTCAGAGAATTACATCACAACATTCTGAAACATGCAGCCACTAAGCAATTCTTATATTGATTCCAGGAGAATCAAATTGATAAATTCTTACTGAAATCTGAACTCCCCCAAATTGTCTTGATTGCTGGGTTGTGAACATTGGAATTCTGCATTGTCACAAATTCCAGTAACAAACTAATGAGGAAACAGCTGTCTTGGGTCATGTACCTCTTTGCATTTCCCTAAATTATTTCTCAGTGAAGCCAAATTACAGTGGAAGTTTAGAATCCCTGAGCAAGAAATGTAGTCAGAAGTCTTGTCAGTGTACCCTCACTTTTTTGCCTTACAAAAATACATTAGAACAACAAATTGTAAAAATACAGTGATTTTAGGACTGAATAATATCATTTTGTTAATAAGGAAAAAACAACACAATTACATGCTGTTTAGTGGAATGGCATTTCAGATTCAGATTATTTATAGACAAATTGTCAGTGGGAGCTGAGGAATCAGTGTGCTTAAACGTGTTTTGCCCAGAAATGGCAGCAGCTGATGTCTGAGTTGATGTGAGGACAACGAGGAATCTTTGGGTGCATTAGTTCTAGGCCCACCTGTTGGGGTCTATATGCCAACAGAAGATGGTGGGGGGAGAGAACGCTGCACTGTTGACATGAAGTCCCCTATGTGCTTGCATGGACATTCTTTACACACCCCTGCTCTATTTGTAAACCCACAATTTACAACACACTTGCACTATTTGTGTGTGCACCCTTCCCCCCCCCAAACCAGAGCAATCCCTCTCCATCTAGGGCGGTGGTGGTGGGGGGGAGAGGTTGCAGCTTCTTCAGGAAGCACCATTTCAGAATGGTAGTTCCTGGGCTTTCACTTCTTCCTTTCCTTTTCCCTCCACTGCTTGATGAGTTGAATCTTTGGGAACTGCCTCTAATGAGCTTCTGTGCCTGAAGGCGATGATTTATAGTTGTATATTAAGAACTATATCCAATCACTTGCTCTCACACCTCCCTCTCAACTGGGGAGAAGTGATGGATTTGCAGGAACAGGAGCTTTGGAGATGGGCTGTCCTGATCTGACCTTCATGATCCCCACCAGGTTTTAGGTCACAGTTGGGGCTCAGGGCCAGAATCCAGGACTTGTAGCACAGGGGGCCCTTAGCTCAAGATGAACCTCCCCCCATGCAACAGAATGCAATGGGAAGTCCAGCTTCGATTCCTGGATTGACAGGGGCATACCAGGCCACAATGGGATTGCTATGAAAAGATACTACACTCAGAAAGCAACTGGTTAGAGATATACACAATAATAGATGCTCCGTTTTTTGCTTTCTATTTACAATATATTATTTATGACAACCAAATGGTCACACATGACTGTCCAAAAGGATATAAAATTTCCTAGGTTGCTAGAGTGTATTGTCAAAGACTCACTTCTGGCTCTGCCTATTGTTATCTGGTTATACCCACAACTGTCTGATTTCAGATTGTTATTCTCTCCCCCCCCCCCCCCCCCCCGTGCTTAATGGCCTTTCTGTTGTAGAGGTTGGTTTTCAGTGATGTCATTGTTCGGTGAGTGAAGCTCTGATTAGTCAACCACATTGACTAATTCCATGTTTGTTTTTTTAATTTCTTCATTTAATGTTATATCTGTTTCAAGTACGGTACATGATATTGTTTATTCTCTGATTCACAGTTATTTAGAATGCCCTCTTTATACCACTCTGGTGGATTGATAAGGAATTAAAATTTACTTCCATCCTTATATAGTGAGAGCAAGAATCACAAGGAACCATCAGAGGAACATGTTGGGATAATTTATTCAAATTAATATGCAGATTAGGACCAGGTTTCATTAATGGCAGCTTATGAAATTTTCATTTAAAAGAGATTAATCTAAGCCCTTCACAGTCCCAGAGCAATACTGTCACAGAAGATGCAATTCTCAGCTGATCTGCCAAGATTAATTATGGCTTCTGGATGACTTTCTAAGCAGCTGCTGTGATCAAGTGAAAAAAGAACAAGAAGAAGAAATCTCCATTTGGCTCTGGCTAGCCATAACTCTTGCCTCAAAGTCCGAATTCCAGCGCAGAGTATAAATTATGCCCCTTCTGTTCTGTTCTGTTCTGTTCTGTTGTTCAGAAGAGAAAGGCGGTAGGGGAGTTGCTGCTGCTGCTCCGGGAGGTCAGCGTCATCCCTGATGTGCTTGCGGCCTTGCCTGTCAGTGGGAGTGAAAACCTCAGTCTCCTGAGCAAAATGCGGCGCACACAGCAAACTAAAGTAGACAAATTAACTCAAGAATACAGACAAAACTTTTAAGTTGCAGTGGAGGATTGTTTCCTTTTGTCACATATAGCAAGATGGCATTTTTTTTTAATTTTAATTTTTATTTGTCCAATTTCGTCGCCGCCCATCTCCCCCAAAAGAGGGACTCTGGGCGGCTTACAATTAAAATACAATCATCATCATTGGCGATCACTCATAGCCGAGTAAGATTGTCTTCCAAAGGTAAAATTTTAACAGTGGATCCGTAAGTGGCTATAAAGGCCAATTCTGGATCCGCACAACCTCCCACAATGAGGGCATAGGTTTCCGGGTGGGAGACGGTCATGATGAGGGTTTGCCTGATGTGCTTTCCTTTTAGCTCTTTTCTCCCTTTCACCCTGTACTCGTGCTTCTTCAAAGTCCATAGCGCCATTAATAAAGGCTGACCTCCAATTGAAAAATTGACTGACCTTCAAAAAAAGAACTGACCTTCAATTGAAAAATCCAATTGAAAATCCAATTGAATTTTATTGTAAAATACAAAAAAACAACATGATACATAAAATATAGATATAAATATAAAATTTGATTACTGTACCATCTCCAGCACTTGATCAGTATACTATTCCTAATAGCAGAAGAAGAGTAAAAAAGTAGATTTGATTACTCAAATTGGCCACACTTTGGATAGAAATTGAATAATTTTCAGATTTTATTTTATTTTATTTTATTTTCATTTATTATTTATTCATTTATTATTATTTTCATTTATTCATTTTTATTTATTTTATTTTTCATTTTTAATATTCTGTAGGGCAAGAAAAAAACAAGAATGCAAGATAGCAGCCCAGAACATGCAGAAAGAACAGCTGTTCTTTGGCAAACCTTCAGCCCAGAACAATATATCTCAAAATTCAGTCATACTTTACTTATACCACTAAATTTATCAAAAGAAGAATTATTATTGTTAGCATCAGATCTTCCCATATCTGATAAAAATGTGATTCATCCATTTGAGAAGTCAGTAATCAAGTTTTATCAGTAGCTTTTTCTGTAAGAGCAATTGACCATACCGTAGCACATTAATTGTTCGATGACAGGTTATCTAAAAATGTCCACTTTTGAAACAATGATTTTAAGAGAAAGAGAAATAGATCTGCTTCATGAAGTTGGTAGGTGATCATTTATTAAATCCTGGTTTGTTGAGTAAGCCATATTTGGCAAGGCTCACATGATTTGCAAACTAGAATGGCTTGCTTCACACAACATGCTAAACTAAAGCAAAGAGACTTGAAATACAGCTTAGCACAGTGTATGAAATCTTGTCATAAAGTCAGAAGTCTGGAAAACCTTTCAAACGCTCCGTTGACAGTCCCTTGGAAATTCATGCAAAAGCTGGCAGCCTTTAGAATACAAGCTTCTAGGCATGGTGGGGGAACCAGCTGGCACCAAGAAAATGCCTCTTAAATGATGGGGGTACAGGAGCAGGCTGAGCCACTAACAGGGACCCCAGTGTCTTGCACAGTAAGGAAGGCAGTCGCAAAACCAGAACTGGGGGAAGGAAGGTAACTTTGTACAAAGTTGTCCATGGTCCTAAACTTCATATTCGGTTCAGCTCATTTCCTGGATGGTGACTTTTCTTAATTTATATCCTGCTTTTCTTCCCCTTGCCCCTTCCCAAATTAAAGCATGTAACAAATGCAAGCTTTGCAATCCAGTAAATACAGCAGAGATTTCCAAACTCTGTCGTGACACAAAAGTGTGTCGCCTGCGGGGCCCAGATGTGTCGCGTCAAAACCCGGAAGCACTGATGGCGTGCCATCAGCGCTTCCGGGTTTTCCCGCGGCGACACACCAATGGCGGCGCGCAAAACTCCAAAAGCACTGCAGCCACGGCGGCGCGTAAAAACCAAAAGCGGCAGCAGCGCTTCCGGGGTTTTGCATGCTGCCGCAATGGCGGCACTTCCGGGTTTTCCCGCGGCGACACACCAACGGCGGTTGGTGTGTCGCCGCGGGAAAACTTTGGAAAGCCCTGAAATACAGACTAAAACAGTTAATAAAATAAACACATTCATAAAGTGAAAGTAATGGTAATAAAGCCTAAGTGGCTGCACCGTCTTGGCTACTTGTGCTTCTTCCAGTTTTCCTTTCCCTTGGTATTTTTTCTTTTGTTCTATTGAAATGTGAATTGCAAACTGTTAAGGCAGAGCTTCCCAAACTGTGTGTCGGGACACGTTAGTGTGTCGGCTGCAGTGTCTGGGTGTGTCGCGGCTGCTGCTGCCTCCAAACCTATTGTGATTCCGCGCAGGTCCTAGTGCCTGCCTTGTGCCCTGCTGTAAGAGTGTGTCGCGAAATGATGCATGTCTAAAAAGTGTGTCATCAACATGAAAAGTTTGGAAAGCTCTGTGTTAAGGGCATGGTCCCAGTCTCCTTGCTTACGTTGTTTGGCAAAGCACCAGGTACACTGCTTTGGGGGAAAACCCCCACAGCAACCCTACAGTTTTTTCAGCATTTTGTGAATGAGTTGCCTGTACCTTGCTCTACTCTTACTTCTTGCTTTGGAATGGATGTCACCCTCCTTTTTTCCTGCAGTGTGATCCCTGCAGCTTAATTTGGTACCCTACTCTAAGATATCAAAGACCTATAGAGATTTATAGGAAAAAACTTATAGAACCTTATATGGCCTAGGGCAGGAAGAGCCAACCCGATGCCTTCCATTGGACTAAACTCCATAAACATGACTAGTGATTGGGGACTATTGGAGCTGTAGTACTTACAGAGCAGAGCTTTCCAAACTGTGTGTCGCGACAGAAAAATGTGTCACCACACACAGTCTGGTGTGTCGCCACACAACCCGGAAGCGCTGATCATCATCAGCGCTTCCGGGTTTTCCCGCGGCGACACACCAATGGTGGCGCGCAAAAACTGAAAGCGGCAGTAGCGCTTCCGGGTTTTTGCGCGCTGCTGCAACGGCGGCACCTCCAGGTTTTCCTGCGGCGACACACCAACAGTTGGTGTGTCGCTGCGGGAAAACTTTGGAAAGCCCTGTTATAGAGCATCTTGATTCCTCTCCCCAGCCTAAATGTCTAGAAAAAAAGGAAATTTCTCTCTGGTTTTTGACTGAAAGCTGTTTGAACAGCCTTTTATTTGACTCTGACTTAATTACGTGAGGAACCGATGAGTTATGGGAATATTGGCTGGGTTCACACAACATGCTTCATCAAGTCAGTGAAACACATTCACACAAGATACTCAGTTTATCTTAATTTTGCAGTTTAGCATTCATTTAAGATTCACTGTATTGTGTGAATCTAGAAAATGGGGCAATTCGGTAACCAAGTGAAGACTGTTTAGATTTTTGTAATATACTATCAAGCATGTCTTCTGCAATCTTAGGTGCACAGTGCTTATTTTCAAACCATTCTCTAAGGCAAAATGTATGTTCTTTTATCTGTACTAAAAGCAGGAATAGATGATAGAACTGTATACTACGAAGGTGAAGAGGTCAGCCTGATATAGTGTGGAATTATCATTAAATTACTAAACTGTCTTTAAACCAGTATGCCTAGAATTCTCTGGTAAATAGTTGCTTGCCAGTCTATTGGAGACAAAAAGAGATGAATAAGCAAAGGGATATTAGCTGCTCTACATAAGAGCTAAACTTGTTTAGCCGATGCTTTTTAAAAAAACTTTTTAATACATTACTTCACTGCTAGTATCAACCAACTCTTCCACAAATCTTGCTTGCTTCACATTCTGAACTAATAAAAAGTTCTTAATATACAATTTAAATACCTTTCCTATGGTAAATAAACTTTAAGCAGTATTCTCATCAAAATACTTTATTCATAAGTAATTTGTCCATAAAAAGAAAACATACTTTTAGTCCTGAATTGCTGATTTAAACTCTGTTTTGTATCATCAATTCTATTCCAGCATTTTTAGTTAGACGTTCAGACATGAGCATGTGAGGAATCCACCTTGTACTAACCTTCTGATATTGAACAACATCAATAATGTGACCCATGCAATCCTGCGAAATGCCAAGCTTCACAGCAATTTCTCTGAGTGATCTGCTGACTGTCTTTACTCAGTTCATCAAGCTTTCTCATCTAAAACCCATCAGTTGCTATCACAGGTTTTCCACTTCACTCTTGATCACACAAATCGGCTCTTCCTGGTTCGCCATCTTCACAATTTTTGATCCAATGATGTACAGTTCTTAAATCAGCAGAGTTATTATATAAACAACCTGCATTGGTGGTGAATTTCAATTGGAGGGACTCCTTTGGCAGTCAAAAATTTAATCACAGCACATTGCTTAATGCGCATTGATGAGTACTCACTCAAAGCTTACATTTCACAAATAATAGAAACACAATATTTTCTCACAGCAACTTCCTGTCAACTGAAGTGAAAGAACAGATGCTAAAGAACATGTCAGAACTTGTAGCTCATCAGTTCTGCCATCTGTTGGCAACTTAGAACATTAGAGACATTATTTTTCATTCAAGCCTTGTAGCATATGGAATCCAAATTTCTCAACAGGCCTCCACATGAGTTCTGAGTTTAAGACATCCTGAATTTCCACGGTGTTTTGATCCATCTCCCTGGCTCCCCAGGGGTCCTAGTAAGACTCCTGAGTCTTTGCAAAGCTGTGTGTGTCTCTTTGTGTCTTCCAATCACATACACACTTTCTATGTTATCTACAGCAGTTAATTTACTTAACTGTTCATAACAGTACTTCTTACTAGCAGTTCCTAATCTTTTTTGCACCACTTCCTGACATACATCACATGAAGCTGGCTGGTTGCCTTTGGGTGCTAGGGTTGCTGAATGGCAGGCAGTGTCTGCCCTCTGTGCAGTCATTAAAATTGTGTATTTACAAACAATTATTACAGCAACCCAAAATGTCTGATTCCCTCCTCTAGAGGAAATGGATGCTGTAAAGCAATCTTCATACTTTCTCCTACCATTCAGGGAAGTGGAGAGAACAGAAGATGACCTGCCCCTTTTTAAGCAGGGATAGAAAACTTTATCTGCTGGGGGCAGTAATCTCCCAGGGACCAGGTAGAATTGATGTGTTGCGGCCTTCCCCAAATGCTCCCTCTGAGAGTCAGTGATCTGGTAATGGATCAAGAGGCTGAATTTCTTCCTTAATCGCCAGGCTGTTCCTTAAGGGCTGGAGATTTTCCTTTCATGTTTTAGTGTGTAAGGGGAAATAAGAACATTCATGTTTTCACCATCATCAATATGATCTCTCACTCTTGGGTTGTGGCTTTCTGAGCTATCTGCTGCTCTTACTCACACCAGGGCATAACTCCATAGAAAATCCTTACTGGTGAGGTAAACCCACAGGTGGAGAATGAAATTCATTCTCTCCCTTATTCTCTTATATTACACAAGCCAAGCAAATTATCCCTAGCATGCTCTTCCCTTTGCACTCTTTGGGGCTTCTTATTTTGTAATTCTAGCTTCACAAAATATCCACACTTGAAGTTTTATTGTTTTACAATCATTCAGTTTATATTCTACGTTTTTGGGGAGGGAGGAGAAGACAATCTGGTATATGTTCTTTTTTCCAAGATTATGTTGCTTAACTCAAAGCTGCTAGTTTGTTCCACTCCCTAAATGCAAGATAGATAATTTTCAAGCAACTCTTGTTGGCAAATTATTAACCTTCCCATTTGATCTACCAAGTTGGGTGTATAAAAAGACCTCTGGACTTTCCCAGGAGAACAGAAAGACAGGAGGGTGAGAGAAGAGACAGAGCTCATGGCAGGCAAAGTTTTTGTACCACATGTATTCTGGGAGTGAAAAGCAACCCACCACATATCCTTAATCACTAACTTATCCACTTATTTCAGGATTTTAATCATCGCTTCTTCCAGGTGAATTCGGGGCATGGTTTCTGTCTTCAAGAGCTTGCCAATCACTGGCAAAATCTGTCGGTGGCCCCATTCTAGTTTCACCAGTGAGATATCCTCTCCCAAAATGACTCTCAAGGACCATGGGCTACAGTTCTTCCGCAGTGCTGTTGGTACAGTCCTGCCGGGGCCCATGCTGAAAAGGGCCTTGGTGCTAGAATCAGGCGGATGCCCCAGACTTTTGCTGCATGGTCGCCCTTTTGAACTGAGGAGAAATCTGTACCTGGTTGGCTTTGGGAAGGCTGTTCTGGGCATGGCAGCAGTGGCTGAGGACATCCTTGGAGACTACCTCACTCAGGGAATAATCAGTGTTCCTCGAGGCATCCAAGAAACTCTGCAACATGCGGGAATGAGGTAAGGAAGAAGGCCATATTTCATGGTGGTGACATACAAAACCTGGCTTGGGAACCACCTTCAGGAATCCTTTCTTGAGTCCTTCGTGGTTTGGTATAACTTAAATCTCAGTTGTGACATGCTTTCCTACTTCTGTACCAAAAGTACCAGCTACTTGAACAGGTTTATGGAGATACTCCCTATTTTTACTCAATACCAAAAGAGGACTGCCCCATGGGAAAAACAGAAACCAACTTAACTTGTTATTTGAGCTGCTCCTTGGCCAGAATTTTAGGTGAACAATATTATTTTGTTTTTCTTTCATTATCACTTCTCTAATTATCCTGGCTGGTTTTCTGTTTTAAGAAGTTTTAAACATTCCATGGTCTTTCATGGGATATGGGTCTCAACAGCACAAAGCTGAGCTAATAACTGACTCTTTTTTGGAAAAAAAAATGCTGTAGGGAAATGTTGTTGAAGCCACAGAGCCGAATCCAAGTCATGGAAGGAGCTAAGTACAATCTTCCTGATAAAGAAGCTTTGGAGGCAGCCAGAGCCATCCTGGATTTAGCCAAGAGTCTAACAGCAGAAGACCTTCTCCTGGTGCTGATTTCAGGTAATGCTTGAGAGCCTAAAAGGACAGAGAGGTTTTTGTCACCCCCCAGTTGCTTTTTTATTCTTTCCCATTTTCTAAGCTTGTTATATTTTTGCCCATTCTACACTCGCATGTGGCAAACTGGGTCGAGTTGTGTGCTGTTAAAGGAAGAAAAGCAGACAGGGTGGGAATATGACTCAGGGTGGTTTCCAGTGTGACTTGGCTCTGAGTGATGATGACTGGCCCTTGAAGCACCCTTGTTGCTTTCCTCTGTCAGCTTGCTTTGGAAATGATGTCCCTGCTGGCCCTGGTAGTCTTCTCTGTCACCTGCTCTTAGCTTTTGCTGATGTTCTGCCACGGGGAAAGGTAGGATCTGCTGCGATGGAAGGAAATGCAATACTAATAGTTCTGCATAAACGTGTTATGTAGCTTGCTGAAATCAATGTTGTCATTTCGTATTAGTCAGTTCTCCGCAGTCTCTCTGGTTCGCATAGATGGGTTCTGTGTCTGCGCAACGCCTCATTGACGTTTTCTCTCTTGGACTCAGCTTTACTGAAAAATAAGAAGTTTGTGTGCTCTGGCTCTCATTTTGTAACTAATCTGTAAAAGAGGTTCTGTTCTTCTACGGAGTGTTCCCGTCTTATGAAACAAGTCTTGCCTAGAATACCGCATCAAAACAGCAAGACTTTTTTTTTTGTCCAGCAGGTGGCAGTCCTGAATCAGAATATGCCAGGGCAGTGGCAGGCCTAATATTGAGAAATACAGTAAGCTGTGATGGAGCATGGAACCAGTCTAGTGTGCCAAAGAGTTGGTAAAGTTGTTTGTCTGAATGGGCTAGGAAGAACTGAATAGGAAATTCTGAATGGTCAACTTTTGGAGGTATAATTCATAGCATTCATTGCATTTTGGTGCCCTTGGTCTCAGTTACATTGGAGCAGTTATTGTATGGATGGTTCTTTCCCCCATTCTCTTGCTTAACTGTTAACTATTTCTTCTTCTTGAAGCATAAGCAATAGTATGACCACATAGATATGCCCTAAAGGCAGTCCAGGCACCCAAACATTTGCAGAATGTCTCTTTAAAAGAAGAAAAAACTTTACTTGTAAGTATATTCTTTAATAAAGTTAAGGAACTCTTGAGCATAGATGCAAGGCAGCCTACATCAGAATATTAAAAAGCTTTTAAACAGGAACTTAATTCCCTTTATGAACTTGAAACAGAATATTCATTGAATCATATAAACCAAAGATACTGGAAGCAGCTAGTAATTGCACAGTATGATATTATCTCCACTATTAAAGATGCCCAGGGTAAAATATATAATCATTCTGACGCAGTAAACCAACTTTAAAAAATGTTTAGTTTCAGTGGTATAATACTAAACCAGACATAACAGACAGAAATTAATTAAATTTTCATAATATAGCTTTTGTACAGATTACTCATGATCAAGCTTCCTATTTAGTTGCACCTTTATCTAAGAAATAATAGATACCACTAGATCTATGGAAAGAGGAAAGGTTCCCAGTCTGAATGGACATTCCATTGGGTGGTACAAGAGGTATCAAGCTCTTTGCCCTCTCCCGACGACCAAGGTTCAACAGTGCCTTCCCCCCCCCACCTCCTTCACTCAGGCTTGTGTTAACTGAAACTGTGCAATTGATCATCTGATTTCCCTTTTCAACATTGATGCAAAAATGTTGATAGCAATCCTAGCCTATAAATGATAGGCAGTATTAGTTTTGATTATCCATCCTGCAAATCTTCTTTTATAAAAGGTCACCAAGCATCTGATAATATTAGATTACTGATTTATATTCTGGATATACATTCAGAAAAACTGAAATTGGCATTGATGGTTTTGTCGAATGTGGAAGAAGCCTTTGATGTGATGCAATGGAATTTTTTGAAAGAGGTCCTGCCTAAATACGGATTTCCTTTTCTTTAGGAATTGGATTAATATGAGATATTCTAGTTATTTGGGGATGATTATTACAGATGGAATTATGTCTTCCTCTATCAATATATATCATGAAACTTGTAAAGTTTATCCCCTTTTATTTTTTATTTGATTTCAAGATTTATTAGAAAAATGGAAGATATTTGGGATATAATAGTGGCTGGAATTGAACGCAAACTGTTATTAAGTGTCAGTGATATGTCTTATTAATAAATATCTATTTTCTATATACCATTTTTACTGATAATGCAACAGTTTGATCATTTATCAGGTTGTTCAATTAATTGACATAAGTTTGATTTATTTCCCGTAGGCACTAATATTTTAATGGAAATTTGTAATCATTGGGGTTTCTGTTGTTGTTTGAATGCTTTAAAAGATTTATTTAATAAATAGTAATTATTATATTATTTTATATAACAATGAATTACATATTATTATATAATTTATCAATTATTTATTATTATTAATAATTATTAACTATTTGGGAATAGTTAGTCCAAGGAAACTTTATTCATTTGCAGTTGTAAATATATAATTTTTAAAATTTCAGATAAAAATTAGTGTAAATAGATGGTGAAAAGCCCCACTGAGGTTATGAGGAAAGAGAAGAGTCATAAAAATTAATATTATTTCAAGATTAAAATACTTATGTAGTTATATTTCTGTGCTAATAACTTTTAAGTTATTTAAGCAGATTGGTAAGATATTAAGATTTTTTTTTAAGTGAGGGACAACCCCCCTATATTTACCACTCAGAGTCGCTGGGGGTTGGGCGGCATATAAATTTAATAAATAATAATAATAATAATAATAATAATAATAATAATAATTTATCTAAATTTCAGTAATCGTGAGATGAAGGGTGTGTATGTGCTATTTTCCAGACTTTCAGCTTTATAATTAGGCGTATTTTAAGCTCAATTCCTTTATGGAATGCAAGGGAACAAGTGAAAAGAAACCACTGTTAGAAAGTTATTATGCAACTGCTTTGACCCGGACGCAGGGGCTTGATTTTCCCATAGCTCCATTGTATTTCTGACCTTAATGGCTGCAAAGTACATTTGGAAGGTGTTGGGATGGAAAGCTAATTTTGACCCTTATTCACATGGTAAACTTAAATTCTGATAATCCCAGTTTGAAAATTGCAAATAGGGGTTATTAATACTTGAAATCAGGTTGTTGCCAATCTAACGTTTAAGCCATAGCTTTCCAAACTGTGTGTCGGGACACGTTAGTGTGTCGGCTGCAGTGTCTGGGTGTGTCACGGCTGCTGCTGCCTCCGATCTCTGCCAGGATTCCACGCAGGTCCTAGTGCCTGCCTTGTCCTCTGCTGTAAGAGTGTGTCGCGAAATGATGCATGTCTAAAAAGTGTGTCACCAACATGAAAAGTTTGGAAAGCTCTGGTTTAAGCCATTTGAGTTATTGCAAGAAGAATTTGGATTGCCTAAAATTGCAAAATGACAATGTAGCCAATTAAAGCATTTGTTAATTTCACATTTGGTCCAAATGCATTTGCAGTGTCTCTAGATTCCCAAATCACTACCAGTATTGGCATATTTTTGGGATGATTCTAATTCTACTGTTTTTTCTAAATAAACAAAGAGTTTCACTAAGGTGGCTATTATCTGTAGCTTGAATCATGTCAACTGGATTTCTATTTTCTCAGTGGAAACGTTTCGCTCCTTATCCAAGGAGCTTCTTCAGTCTGAGCAAAGTTAGTAAGGGAATCCTAAATATGTTTCTAGGTAGCTGTGTGACCTTACACCTGGGGCTAGGTCATGGTTATATTGAGATGTTATTTTAAGTCCTTTTATCATCTAAAGGAGGATAGAAAAGTGGCTATTAGTTATTTGCAAGAAGAATTGAAAAAAAAATGAACAAAGAATTGAAATATCTTCCAGAACACGGCCACACAGCCCGGAAGACCCACAACAGCCATTGAACTCCGGCCGTGAAAGCCTTCGACAATAAATTGAAATATCTCATTAAAAAATGAATGGTTAAGGGTTTTAAAGAATAGTGTTATGATTTTAATATGAGATTAATTTAATAAAATATTTTTACATGTGCTTTTTTGTTTATTCGTTCAGTCGTTTCCGACTCTTCGTGACTTCATGGACCAGTCCACGCCAGAGCTTTCTGTCGGCCGTCACCATCCCCAGCTCCCCAATGGTTGAGTCCGTCACCTCCAGAATACCATCCATCCATCTTGCCCTTGGTCGGCCCCTCTTCCTTTTGCCTTCCACTTTCCCTAGCATCAGCTTCTTCTCCAGGGTATCCTGTCTTCTCATTATGTGGCCAAAGTACTTCAGTTTTGCCTTTAATATCATTCCCTCAAGTGAGCAGTCTGGCTTGATTTCCTGGAGTATGGACTGGTTTGATCTTCTTGCAGTCCAAGGCACTCTCAGAATTTTCCTCCAACACCACAGTTCAAAAGCATCTATCTTCCTTCGCTCAGCCTTCCTTATGGTCCAGCTCTCACAGCCATAGGTTACTACAGGGAATACCATTGCTTTAACTATGCGGACCTTTGTTGTCAGTGTGATGTCTCTGCTCTTAACTATTTTATCAAGATTTGCCATTGCTCTCCTCCCAAGAAGTAGACGTCTTCTGATTTCCTGGCTGCAGTCAGCGTCTGCAGTAATCTTTGTGCCTAGAAATACAAAGTCTGTCACTGCCTCCACTTTTTCTCCCTCTATTTGCCAGTCATCAATCAAGCTCGTTGCCATAATCTTGGTTTTTTTGAGGTTTAACTGCAACCCAGCTTTTGCACTTTCTTCTTTCACCTTCGTCATAAGGCTCCTCAACTCCTCCTCGCTTTCAGCCATCAAAGTGGTATCATCTGCATGTCTGAGATTGTTAATGTTTCTTCCAGCGATTTTAACTCCAGCCTTGGATTCCTCAAGCCCAGCACGTCGCATAATGTGTTCTGTGTACAGGTTGAATAGGTAGGGTGAGAGTATACAGCCCTGCCGTACTCCTTTCCCAATCTTAAACCAGTCCGTTGTTCCGTGCTCTGTTCTTACCGTTGCTACTTGGTCGTTATACAGATTCCTCAGGAGGCAGACAAGATGACTTGGTATCCCCATACCACCAAGAACTTGCCACATTTTGTTATGATCCACACAGTCAAAGGCTTTAGAATAGTCAATAAAAGAGAAATAGATGTTTTTCTGAAACTCCCTAGCTTTCTCCATTATCCAGCGGATATTGGCAATTTGGTCTCTAGTTCCTCTGCCTTTTCTAAACCCAGCTTGTACATCTGGCAATTCTCGCTCCATGAATTGCTGGAGTCTACCTTGCAAGATCTTGAGCATTACCTTACTGGCATGTGAAATAAGTGCCACTGTTCGATAGTTTGAACATTCT
This sequence comes from Charina bottae, assembly GCA_023362775.1. Taxonomy (NCBI): domain Eukaryota; kingdom Metazoa; phylum Chordata; class Lepidosauria; order Squamata; family Charinaidae; genus Charina; species Charina bottae. The sequence goes on from JALMGJ010000022.1 coordinate 3,483,785, forward strand.
TTAGTGCTTCCCTTTTTTGGTATGGGGATATAAGTTGATTTTTTCCAATCTGATGGCCATTCTTGTGTTTTCCAAATTTGCTGGCATATGGCATGCATCACCTTGACAGCATCATCTTGCAAGATTTTAAACAGTTCAGCTGGGATACCATCGTCTCCTGCTGCCTTGTTATTAGCAATGCTTCTTAAGGCCCATTCAACCTCACTCTTCAGGATGTCTGGCTCTAACTCACTGACCACACCGTCAAAGCTATCTCCAATATTATTATCCTTCCTATACAGATCTTCCGTATATTCTTGCCACCTTTTCTTGATCTCTTCTGCTTCTGTTAGGTCCTTACCATCTTTGTTTTTGATCATACCCATTTTTGCCTGGAATTTTCCTCCGATGTTTCTAATTTTCTGGAAGAGGTCTCTTGTCCTTCCTATTCTATTGTCTTCTTCCACTTCCGCACATTGCTTGTTTAAAAATAATTCCTTATCTCTTCTGGCTAACCTCTGGAATTTTGCATTTAATTGGGCATATCTCCCCCTATCACTGTTGCCTTTTGCTTTCCTTCTTTCTTGGGCTACTTCCAGTGTTTCAGCAGACAGCCATCTTGCCTTCTTGGTTTTCTTTTTCTTTGGGACGTTTTTTGTTGCCGCCTCCTGAACAATGTTGCGAACTTCTGTCCATAGTTCTTCTGGGACCCTATCTACTAAATCTAGTACCTTAAATCTATTCTTCACCTCCACTGCATATTCCTTAGGAATATTAGTGAGCTTATATCTAGCTGATCTGTGGGTGTTCCCTATTCTCTTTAGTCTGATTCTAAATTTTGCAATAAGAAGTTCGTGATCTGAACTACAGTCAGCTCCAGGTCTTGTTTTTACCGACTGTATAGATGTCCGCCACCTTTGGCTGCAAAGGATGTAGTCAATCTGATTTCGGTGTCGACCATCTGGTGAAGTCCATGTATAAAGTCGTCTTTTAGGTTGTTGGAAGAGAGTGTTTGTTATGCACAGTGAGTTGTCTTGGCAAAATTCTATCAGCCTATGTCCCGCTTCATTTTGTTCTCCCAGACCATGCTTGCCTGTAATTCCAGGTGTCGTCTGACTACCCACCTTAGCATTCCAGTCTCCTGTAATGAAAATAACATCTCTTTTTGGTGTATTATCCAGTAGGTGCTGCAGATCCTCATAGAACTGATCTACTTCTGCTTCTTCAGCATCTGTGGTTGGGGCGTATATTTGGATCACTGTGATGTTAAATGGCTTACCCTGAATTCGAATTGAGATCATTCTATCGTTTTTTGGATTGTATCCAAGCACTGCTTTAGCCACTTTATTATTAATTATGAAGGCTACTCCATTTCTTCTGTGGTCCTCTTGTCCACAGTAGTAGATCTGGTGGTCATCTGATGTGAAGTGGCCCATTCCAGTCCATTTCAGTTCACTGACACCTAAAATGTCTATATTTAATCTTGACATCTCACCAATAACCACATCCAATTTGCCCTGGCTCATAGATCTTACATTCCAGGTTCCTATGGTGTGTTGATCTTTAGAACATCGGATTCGTCGTTCACCACCAGCACCTTCGGCCGCTAGCCGTCCTTTCGGCTTTGAGCTAGCTGCGTCATCACATCTGGGGCTAGTTGAACGTATCCTCTGTTCCTCCCCAGTAGCATTTTGACCATCTTCCGACCTGGGAGTCCCATCTTCTGATGGTATACCGACATATCTTTGGTTGTACTGATCCATTTAGTTTTCATGGCAAGAATACTGGGGTGGGTTGCCATTACCTTCCCCAGGGATCGTATTTAGTCTGACCTCTCTGCCACGACCTTCCCGTCTTGGGTGTCCCTTCACGGTTTAGCTCATGGTTTCATTGAGGTGCTCAAGCTCCAGCACCACGACAAGGTAACGATCTCCTTTGCTGGAGTTACATGTGCTAAACACCCCAAATAATATTTTAAAATGTTTGCGTGTCAATCTCATGTTGCATGTGTAAAATGGGTGAAGGAACACTTACTTGTATAATATAGACTTGATCCACTATTACCCTGTTACGGTTTTATACTCTTAAGTTTGTTAATGTGGTGTTACGAACTTCAATACAATTTAAAGATGTGAATGTGAAGGTGTAGCCCCAGATTTATTGGAGGTTACTGATATATGTGTTTCCTTTCTGTTTGTGAACTGGATCTCTCTTGATGTAATGGAAAGACTGATCAATATTAGTCTGCGTGGTCAAGATGTAAAGATGAACTTAAACATTGGTTTTATATGTACCATGATATGTTTTGCTTCCTTTTTCTGTGTGTTTTTTCTTTCCTATTTCACTCCTTTTTCCTGCATATTAAAGCAATAAGAATATTAAAACATTCATGGATTATTAGGCATCTGAACCTACAGTTTGTGTCACTGTAGGGCACAAAAGTGTAGGATCCTGTGGGGCCCAGGCATCTTTTCTGGAAGCATTTGCTATTTACCCAATTGTCAGATAAGTGTCATGCAAAACTGATTCATGGTATGGACATGGTTGGATCAGGGATGAGGCTGAGACAAAAGAAGTCTAGAGCAAGGGTCAGCTTGCTTGTGTTTCACTCACAATGCCTTTCCGCTTAAATTGGCACAATTCTGCAAGCTTGGGTAGCATGTTCTTTATTCAGTGGCAGTATCGACTATGTGGGAACTTTCAGGCAGATCTTTTAAAAATACATTCACGCATTCTCCTCACTCATCCTCCACCACTAGCCGCAATCAACCTTTTTTAGGTTTTACATTTTATAAATGTAAAAATATAGACTGCATGAAGAAGGAATTCCAGATTTGGGAGGCAGCAATTAATCAGTATTGATACTGATTTTATTTTTATATGCATATACACATTGTTATCCTACCCTTTAATGCATATGCATCACTCAGGGCAACTTAAAACACCTGAAATAAGTACAAGATTTAAGCTTTGGCAGAGCTCAAACAATGTACAAAAACATCTAATAGAAATAATAATGTCTTCTAAAATTTAACTCTGCTTTGAATGCCTTCCTGAAATAGAAAGGCTTGACCTCTTGGCAAAACATTATCCAACAAGGTGACAGTCTAGACTCCTAAGAAGAGGGGTTCCATAGTTTGAGGGCAACCATTGAGAAGGCAATCACTAAGGTATCTTGGACCCTAAGCCTTTAATGCTTTCAAAGTTATCCCCAGCACTTTGAATTGTGGAGTCCCTGGTGCTCTCTGAGCCTTGTTGTTTTCTTGCAGACGTTTCATTGCCAGACTAGGCAACATCTTCAGTGCTAGGATGAAGATGTTGCCTAGTTGGGCAATGAAACGTCTGCAAGAAAACAGGGCTCAGAGAGCAACAGGGACTCCACAGTTCAACCTTGAGCTACAAATATTCTCTTCGATTGGTACTTTGAATTGTGCCCCAAAACAAAGAGAGTTATGTTGGCAGTCCTTACGGGACGGGTACAGCCATGCCTGCAGATGTCCCACAACATTCTAGCTATTGCATTCTAGGCTAGTTTCAATTTCTGAGGACACTTCTAAGGTGGCTTCCAGTAGAGCACATTGCAATAACCCAGTCTAGGTATGTCACTGTTGCCAAGACTGACATAGTTAGCTAAAGCCAGGACTTGAGCCTCCAGATACAAAGCTAAACCCAGAAGAAACCCCAGACTGCATAACTTGCATAAATGATTGTTTAGGATCTATTCCCATGTCTCTCTA